>BDMV01000005.1:39393420-39791723 GCA_008326285.1 Oryza officinalis
CACCGCTAGCTCGTCCAACCTGGTCTTATCGGCGTTCACTTGAGCTTTGCTAGCGGACAGGGCCGATTCCAGTTGTTCGCGCTCTCGTCGCTCTGCAAGTCTTTCCTTTGCTCTGAAAAGCTTGAATCGGTATTGTTCCAGGAAGATGGCCGGCGTAAGGATTTCCATCAGGTCTTCGGGCAGTTCGTCTTGGATTTCTTGTACCCTGACTCTGATGGAGGAGCAGTCTTCTACCAAACACTCCAGCGAAGCTTCTAGCCGATTCCCAATATCGGTCAGCTGATTCTTCAGATCATCAGAGATTGGTGCCCTGGCTGTGCTGGGTAGTTCCTTATCCTCATCATCAAGGAACTGGCCGATATCGAAGGAGAACATATCGGCTAGGTTCTGCAAGTATCAACATAGGTCGAGGTTAGCCTTGTTAATCAGGAATCGGCAGAAAGAGGATCAGGGTAATCATGGTTACCTGTGTTGGAGCATTGGTGGTGCTTACATCGGCCTTCCTTTGTTTTGTCGACATAACAGGCGAGGGGGCTGGCCGATGTGGTGAAGGTGATGGAGCCCTAGGCTGAAGAAGCAGGAAATTGGTGAATAGGGTTACGTGATTGGAGAAATAATGCAAAAAATCAACTCTTACCGAGACAGTCGGAGAGGGTGGTGGAGAAGGAGAAGGGGTTCTCAATCGTGCCTTGGCTCGTTCGCGTCGTTGTAAAGTTGTTTTCTTGGATCTTGGCAAAGGGGCCGATTGAGTTCTCTCCTTCAACACAGATGACACCGCAGCCTGAAAAGGATATGAAGTTAAAGTATGACAGTACAAGGAGATTATGTAAACACAGAGAAGGGATTATATTGACCTTGCGAATTGCGTGTCTGGTCCTTTTTGGTTGCGGGGCATCATCTTGGTCATCGGCCGGTGGGATCTCAGCAGTTTCGGCCGATGGCTCTTGGGTGGTCTCGACCGACGGGTTTTCTTCTTCGTGTGTATCGGCCGCCGCTGCATCGACTTCCTCCTCCATCACTTGTTCTTCGAGGAATTCTTCCAAGGAGGGGTCTAGCTCTTCGACATCGGCCTGGTCATCGGTTTTGGCCTTCTTGCTGGCTTTCTGCGATTTGCCTTTGGCCGGCGCTTTTCTCTTGGGGTTTTCTTTAGGCATCGGACCTTGGAGAAGTGACGCCACTTTTGGGGCAGTGAGGCCGATGATGGATTCCAGGATGGTTGACCCCGATGGAGCTATGGCTTGAGCGTAGAAGATCTTCCGTCCACTGTTGCTCACAGATGGAATCGGCTCATCTGGGACTTGAGGGCTGATGCCTTGGATAAGTTCTGTCACATAGAACCTGGCCGATTGATGAAAGATGTGAGCGGCCCACTCTTGCCACCAAGTTTGGAAGCTAATGTGCACGAAGGCATTCAGATGCAGCCGATCGCAGTCACCAAGATTGGGGAGCTCGATTTCCATTGCTTTGTTCATAACCAGGGCCGATGGGACTGTGCCTCTGCTCTCTAGGAGCTTATGAAGATGCAAGCTAATGGGAAGTTGTCCGAGCCCGCATTGTCTAGCAGCTGTCATTGGGGTGTAAAACTCATAGGACAAGCTGGTGCTCCTTCCCTGAAAGACGCCTACTGGGAGCAGGCATGGAGTGAGGCCGATCATGAATAATTCCCTTGATTCCATGTCATCATTTATTAAGCTCAGTTGCAGATCATCTGGAAGCTCGAAGTCTCGGTCCGATGTATAGACAAACATATCCATCTTGGCTGATGGAGGGCCGGTGAAGAAGCGGATGAACCATGTAGCCATGTCGTCGGCCGATTGATCTGCGCCGGGGTAGATGGAGGCTGCTTCCCCGTAGGACATGCATCTTCTGGTCCTGGGGTCTTCGTGATCGGCATATTTTGATGGGAAGCGAGAATCTGATAGAGGTGGCCGATCAACCATGGTGTTGGTGTATATGGTTAGCCAGAGTTGAATGAACCACCATGGTCCTCCATGAGCCACAGTCTGTTTTAGCATCAAGTCTTGTGTGGAAACATGGAGTAGCCGAAATACAGCTCCTAAAAGGTATCGACCAAGAGGGATTTGCTTCTTGCTGACCAAAGCCTGAGCTAGATATTGACAATTTGTGGTAGGACCGCAGGTTGATCCGCAGAAGACAAACCTTTCCAACCACAATGTTAGGAAAGCTACATGTTCTCGCTCTGAGACTGATCCTTGTTCCATATGTTCAGAAATGTACCCAGACCAGCCTCCAAACTTCTTGGTCTTCAGTTTGTGGCTACTATTTATTAGGAGGCTGAAGGGATTAACCTCAGAGTCAATGTCTAGTCCTGTGAGTACCTTGACATCTATGAGGGTTGGGGTCATCGGACCTTGCTTGAACATAAAGGCGTTCAAGGTACTTGACCAGAAGTAGCTGGCAGCTGACATTAGTGGCTCGTTCTTCCTGGTATCGGCCAGGGACAGAGTTATGCATTGGCCGATTCCAATTTCGTCCCAGTGGACTTGTTTGACGGCAGCAATCCTTTTGTGCCAGGTCCTGTATCCGTTTAGCTTTGACGGCCATGACCTGAAGGTGTGCTTCCACGCCGAAACAGTGGGCTTGGCTTGTCTGAAGGGGATTCTGTCAGTCTCGGCGTTGATTAGCTAGGTTGGGTCGCAGTCGCCCATGGGGCCCAGGAGAAAGCGATGGGATTTATCGTCGGTGGGAATCAAGATTTGGTTTTTGAAGACCTAAATCATGAGAATGGCGATGAAGATATAAGACCCGGGGGGGAGCAGAAAGTAAAAACCTAACTTGGAGAAATCGGCGGAAAAGGTAATAATGCGGACTTTGGAGGAATTTACTTACCGCAGGGACCTCGGAGGCGTAGAACGGGGCAGAGGCCATCGTTGTTGTTGGAGGAGTCGCTGTGATGGGGGTTGATGTTGACGAGACGCCGAGGGGTCGCCGGAATTGAAGAACACGAGGGGTTTGTCGAATCGGCGGCGAAAGGGTTCGAATCTGGATCTGTGCGGTTTTCAGGTTAGACCTAGCAAAAAGTCGATGAGTTCCCTGGAGCTAATTCCGCCACATTATATAATGAAGCGGAATTGGGGGGCATGTGTTGACGACGGATTTTGGTAATCGACTTGGAAAGGAAAGAGGAAACCGAAGCAGAGAAGAAGGATTGAGTTGGAGTCGGACCAGGCTTTGTATCGGACCCGGTAACCGTATCGGACTGGGGAGGTGTTGCTATAAAGAGTGTATCGGCCGATACGGATTTGGTTTGGTTATGGGCCGATACGGGTTGTGAGTTGACAGTGTCAACGTGGGCTTGGTCTGGGCTCGAAGTAAGCTTCAAGGAAGTTGCCAAATAGAGATAAAGCTCGGTTTTAGGCAATTGTATCTTGTAAATTAAGTAGTATAGATCTAATCTGTGGCTTAAGTCTGCCGCAAAGACTTGTTTGTTAGTTGTAGATAAGATCGTGCCCTACAAGGGTTCTGTTGTAACCTCGGGTATAAATATCCCGATAGTTTGTACATGTAAACTCTCTCTCGAATCAATCATACAAAAACCAGTTCAATCTACTTTCGGCGCATCGCCAACCCTCGCAAGAGGTCTTCTTCGACGAGTTCTTGCTTCCTCGGAGCAGAGGTAAGAACTCGTCCCCGACGATCTGCATCGTCGGGGCTAATGTGTCGTTTTAGGCACATTAAGCCTCGATGATGTGATCGTTGATTATCATGTCTTGAATAGTTTTGACAGGTATTTTAATTAAGCCTTGCCAGCGGTTTACTCGTTTTAGGGTTTATTGCTGACGATGGTTTAATTCTTATGCTTGGCTAAATTGTTCAATGCATTTACCATCCCCAAAAGCGATCGAAGACTTGATTTTCTTTATGTTAACTCTCGATCTACACTTTGAGTTGCTATCGACCTTAGTCGTGTTTCGAGGTTTAACCTAAAGCCTGTTTTTGATCGTAATTAAGGATAGCGCCGGGGTTTCAGCCGGTCTTACCTAATGCATGTGATTATTTTACGTTCTTGCATGTGTTTGCCACTTATGCAGGCGGATTGGTAAATATAAATACATTGATTACAGGGTATTCTCAGGATCTCTCTGTGGTTGGTATATTTATATTGGCCGATTGGCTTGTATAAGTTTACACTAGAGTATTAGCTAGTGTATTTATCTTCATGCTACCCTCATCGGCCGATTCCAGTAATTTTCTATAAACATGATCACATGGGCCGATGAGATTAGATCTACTTTATTAGTTCTATCTTATTACTACCTCAAGTAAGCCGATATAGGTTTGCCCTATCGGCCAGGCCTTCACGATGCGACATCGGCCTATCGGCCGATTGGCCATCGGTTCTCACATGGTTTACTTGTTTAATCTTGTTGATTGCAGATCAAATCAACTGGCACGCTCTACTTACGACTAGGCAAGCCATTTGGACCTGCACTGGAGTTAAGCAGATCTCCCAGGCCGCCGTGGTCACGCGGAACCCGTTTGGTTGCTGGACGGGTCGAAATTCTGCGCCAACATAATACGATAAAACAATAATATAATCCAATAGAAACTAATCGGCTAATAGTGATATGATAGAGTAAGTGCTGATCCGAAGGTTAAAGCATACATCGACTGGAGGTCCGATGTCATTAAATCTGAACGATTAGATAATCAATGAAACCTTTGTTGTCATCGGCAAAATCCAACTTGTATGTAATCCTTGTGAGCCGATGCAACGTCTAGATAACTCATCGGTTGAAACCCCGATGAAACCCTTATTAACAATCAAAAAGTAGGCTAGAGATTATGTGATTGAGAGTGGATTAGCCAAGAGTCAAGTGCATTTGCTTTCTTGTTGAGCTAGTGTGACACTTGATCATCTCCAAACCAGGTCATCGCTTATTACTCTTGGAGGTTGCTGCCTCCTAGACGGTTTGTGGAGGTGCTTGCCCGGTGACCTCTCCGAGGAGATTGTGGAGGAGGCTTGGTGCCGATTGTGAGTGGTTTGGAGTTCACCACCTTCGGAGTGAAGGAAGAACTACCCTAGTGATCGAGGCTTGGGTAATCCTCTCCGTGGGCCGGCTCCCACCTTGCCTACCCCTTGACAAAGGGGGCGTGCGGTGGCTTCGTGGTTGAGCGGTGGAGTTGGGCTCGCCTCAACAGGGACGTAGGAAAACGGTGAGTTTCCGAACCTCGGTGAAAAACCTCTTTGTCTCTTGTCCCTTTACTTATTGCATTTACCTTTGTGCAATTTACATTCCTAGAGACATACTTGAGCCACTATCACCCTAGGTTTGCAAAACATAACTTAGTTGCTTAGTTAGACTTGTCTCTTACCAAGCCTAGCAACTTAGGTTAATTTTGATTAGGTGTCATTTATTTTTAATCACCTATTCACCCCCCTCTAGTCGACATCTTTGATCCTACACCGATGCAGCCCCACGTCAGATGTCAAGTTCCGCCAGTTGATAAGTAAAAACCTTGGGAAAGAGGGTGGCGATGCGCCGAGAATAGTTGTATTGATCGAGAGATATCTTACATAGACCCCGAGTGTACATATTTATCCCATGAGTAGATACTAGTTCTTATTGGACAAGACACAAACTTTTCTAAGATAAAATAAAAGATACAAGTCATATTCGAACTCTAAACAATCTTTCCTAAAAGTAAAAGAAAACTAGTTGACTCTGCCTAATTAATAGATAATTTGCCATGCTGGATAAGCTTTCTTTAATTGATTAATTTTCTTAACCGAATCCATCAAGAGTCCAACTACTGGCAACTTGATATGTCCATCGGCTCATCTCAGTACTCTGAAGCCGATACAATTCCTAAGCCGATGATGACTTCAGGGCTTACCAAATTTTGGTGTTAACACTCGGTTAGATCCGATCTATCATAATTGCTTGTATTTAAGAGAAAGATTAAGTTAGTAATTACATATCATTTACCTCTACAGCCGATTGTAATTGACTTGACTTACATGAATTTGCACATCGACCAGTAATTTAGATCTTATAATTGTATAACAATTGACTTTAACATTATTAATCTTATGCTGCATCGATTGGATTCGACCTATAGGATTGGTTTTATTAAGGAAAGTTGTTTATGATTATATTTAATATAAATTTAGTCTATGAGTAGCATATTTTGTAACTTATAGCTGATTCATCCATGCATCAGCTGATACGATACGACATCAGCCAATTGGCTGATCGGCTATCGTCTTCTAACATTTACCATTGCCTATCTTGTTGGTTGCAGGATCAAACCACCTGGCATGTCCTGAATCCGAACTTTGAACCTACACTAAAGTTAAGCAAATCTTCTAGGCCGTCGTGTTTTTCGTCAACAGACTACTAGGTAGGTCTGTCGGTTTAAAACAAAAACCGAGGCTAAGCAAGTTGTGTGTACTCCTATATAATGCACGTTGCACACAAAATAATAATGACTTTTCAATTATAGGAGAACTATGTTCAAGGATGACTTGCCTTGCTCAAGGTCTTCATGAAGCTTCTTGAAATCCGCGTGCAAACGAAAATCCACAACCGCAACTATATGCAAAGAATTAAAACCTACACAAAGACCAAAAAGAAGAACCTATTTAGGACTACTAATAGTGCCATTAGATAGATCACAATTTTACGGAATTATTGGAAGTGGAACGGGGTCAATCGGAGCTGTGGATCAAAATATATGAATTTTGGAAGTTTAATTGAATTTTTGGACAAAGGAAAAATATTTATTGGATTTTTGGAAAAAGAATATTCTTGAGAATACTCTCTCATATGTGGGGTCCACATGTCAATGGGCTAGAGGCCACGAGTGCACCATGGACTTGATCCATGGGCCACTTGGTTTAGAGTGAGGGAGGAAGTATGGACTTTGGTCCATGGGCTTCAAGGGAGTGAACCACGAATTATGAGAGGGATGGTAAATGGACTTAGTCCAATGGGCCGAGGGAGTGAGCCAAGGCCCAACCAACTGGCACGCGCACGAGGGAGGCCGGGAGCAGGGAGATGGGCCGGCATGGCTACGCGGCCCAGCAGGACAATGCGCTTGCGGGGAGACGAAGGAGAAGGTCGGCCGGTGGGCTCGGCCCACGAGCGAAGAGACGGGGAGGCAGCTGACAGGGCGTCGGTGGACTCAGTCATGCCAAGGTGGCATCCACGTGGACCACCACGTCGGATGAAGCAAGAGAAGGAGGTGCGGCGATGACCGATTCCGACGATGGGTGGCACGTGGAGCGCTCCAGTGAAAGGCGGCGAATCGGAGGGGGATGCGGACACTAGTTGGTAGAGGAGGATAAGGGGAATTGAATCGCCAGCATGGATCTGAGGGAGAAGGCACGACGACGGCTAGTGGCGGAGCGCGACCATGTGCAGCGGTGACGGAAGAGGCAGCGCGACGAGGGAGCAAGAAAAAGGGCGACGACCATGGCGGCCCTCCGGGGAGGTAGCTAGGGTCACAGGGAGGGTATTGGTGAAAGGAATCGAGAAGGAAGGGAGCCGACGGCGGCATGAGGCTGTGCGCGGCGGCGAAAACAAATTGATGGCGGGAGGAGTTGCGATGCGCGATCGCAGCAGAGCTGGGACAACGCCGAGGAGCTCTTATTTGAGAAGTTAGGGTTCAACCAATGCATGTACGTTGTTCCTAGCATGCCACAGAGGGTGCTTTGAAGGAAAAGGCAGGAGTTCACCAACGACAAGGAATGGCATCGGCGGTGGTTTGGTGGTGAGAACGAGGATACCGGCAGCGGAGCGTGGCTGGACTTCATGGTGGTGGTGTTCCGAGGATGGGACGGCACCGAGGACATGGTGGCGGAGCTCGATAGCATGGGCGCGGATGGAGTCGCGACGAGGCAGTTGCGACTGCGGGGGTGGCACGACGCTGAGATTAGCGTGGCAAGTGAAGGGGATGAAGGGGTCGAACGAATGAGGTGTTGGATTTATAGGCGCCGGTGGCTTCTAGGGGAAGGAATCACGGACACGGTCAAGGGCGAGGACGATAAGGTGGAGCGGTCAGTGAGCTAGTGCCGGCGTCAGCAGCGCAAGTGCCCAAGTAGCGGAGGCAAGGACACCAGAGTGGGGGAGGAAAAAGAGGACATAAGGCGGAGAAAGGGGGCATGTCCCATGCCATTTTGGGAGGAAAGGAGACGAGGGCACGAGCTCTATCTCTTGATTTTGGAAGGTTGCGGCGTGGGACGGCAAAGCACAGGGTGACGACGGCGAGGGCCAACGGATGATGGCAAAAGGAGAAGGGGTGTGGTGGCCGGTTTGAGAACAAGTGACAACAAGGCGGTCGCCGGCACAGGTGGTGGTCAGGGAGGATGACGACGACGTTCCTTTCTAGTTGGCCACAACGGCGTGAGCGCGGGAGGCAATGGCGGCCGCGAGATTCGAATGGCATCGGCGGCAAGAAACGAGAGAGAGAGAGAAAGAGAGAGAGCGCGCGCGACAGGAGAAGGGAGGCGGTGCGATTGCGTGTCTGCTTTGGCACGTGCGCTGTGCGTGCCGAGCAAGCTGATGCGGGCTGGCAAGGAGATGGGCGGGCACGGGCACGACCCAAAAAGGAAGGAGGAGTGGAAATGGGACGACCAAGAGAATCGGCTCATGGTTGAGGGAGGCAAAATAGACTTTTGAAAGAAAATGAATTGAAGAGGGTTTAGGGTTCGGATTTGAATTTTTGAATTGAATTCGAGTTTTGGATATTTGAACTCAAGGGTTCAAGGAAGAGTCGAGGAGGGGATTCAAAATGGGAATTTGATATTTTTGGAATTGAGAGAAATATTTGGCAAGGAGTTCAAAGGAGAAAAGGATTGAAACTTGGAATTTTGTATTTGGGATTTTGTGAAGTTGATTTTTGATATCGAGAAAAGGGAACAAGAGAGGTTGAATTGAGGTCTATGACATGACTTAGATTCTTTACACGAAGAACGAAATTTTCACTAATAGAATTTTATTAACTTAGTTTTTAATGTCTCACGAAAAAAGGGTGTTACAGGAGGTCAGCGGAGGCGTGGTGGTGTTCTCTTCCATCCACAGGTTCATAGATCCAATCACAAACTGCCTTTTCTCTTTCTTGTTCTTTGCTTTCTTGAAAGAGGAGAAGGAATAGGATAAATTTAGGGAGGAATTGTTGGTGACGAAGAGAAGAGGATGAATTAAGTAATGGAAGAAGAAAAAAGATAAAAGTACAAACATGATACAACATAATATCTAAGAATCTGACTGATATCGACAGGTATCAGATTTGATACTGGTCGGTATCAGGCTTAATACCAACGAATATTGACCAATACATATATGGTATCATCTGATATCATGAAGTATCACCTAATACCATGTAGATATCACCTGATACCTCATAGTTATCACTTGATACTGACAAGTATCATAATCTGATACCAACAAGTACCAAAATCTAATAGCTAACCGGTATCATCCTGTTCAGACGGAATCCCATGATATAGTAGCCCAAATAATAACAGAAATACTACAGAACGATATACCGTTCTAACGGAATAGCTGATGTTATGTCAACATGGCATCTAGATACCAAATATAATACCTACGGGATATCATTTTTAATACTGAAGGTATCAGATCCGATATCTATGATATCATGCTGATATCATAATAATACCCTGGTAATAGATTTGGTACCTACGGAGTATCATGTTTGATACCGGAGGTATCAGATCTGTTACCTACGAGATATCGTATTAACATCGGCTATTCCGTTAGAGCGGTATATGGTTCTGTAGTCTCCCTAAAAAATAAAAAATAAAGGGATGAATAGATGCCCTAGCGAGACTGTCGGCTGTCTGCGTCCAACAGGAACTCGGCAAACGCCACGCGCGACGATCCGCCGTTGGTCCATGCAACGGCCGCGGCTTCCTTGTGCGCCGTGACCCGCACCCTGATCTGGTTGCCTGCCTCGGACTCCATGACCAGCCTCACCTTGGCCTCCACCTCCTCAGCCGTGACAAGGCTCTGCTGCCAGCCGACCATCTCCACGGCGACGCGCATCTCCTCCACCATGAGAACCTTGTTCATCATCTGCTCCGAGTGGAGCGGCCAGCACAGCATCGGCACGCCCGCGGTGATCCCCTCCAGCACTGAGTTCCATCCGCAGTGCGTCACGAACGCACCGGTCGCCCGGTGATGGAGCACGTCCACCTGCGGCGCCCATTGCTTCACGACGGTGCCCTGGCCACTGGTTCGCTCCAAGAACCCCGCCGGGAGGAGCACGTCGAGGTCCGGATCGGCCCGGGGGTCGTATGGTTTCTCGGGATCTTCGTTGACGACGATGGGGGCGCGCACCACCCACAGAAACCGGTGGCCGGACTTCTCCAGGCCGACGGCGATCTCCTTGAGCTGCTCTTTGGAGTGGTTGCCCGTGCCGGTGCTACCAAAGCAGAGGAAGACGACGCTGCGGTCCGGTTGCCGGTCGAACCATGCGAGGCACTCGTGCCTCTCGGCTCTCTCTCTCCTCTCGCCGGCCTTCTCGACCAACGGCCCGATGCAGTAGAACGGCGGCAACGCCGGGCCGCCGTGGTGACACCTCGAACCCCTGAGCGCGTTCACCACCCGCGGCTCCAGCGACTCGAACGTGTTCACCAGGAAGCCATTGGAGTATTGAATATCCCTGCGAAACAAATCCATGATGGCTTTGTACACTTCGCTCTCCGGATCCTCGAGTAGTTGGGCATAGAGATGAGAAGCCGGCATGGGTGGGAGGCCAGGGAGCTCGAGAGGCGTGTCTCCCAGCTCCCTGAAGCTCGGGTGACCCTCTGCATGGATCGATGGAAGCTGGAAGGGGATGGCGAAGGCGCCGGCGTTCCCCACGTGGAAGACGTAGCCGGGGACGTTGAGCCTCTTGGCGACGTCGAGCGCTTCTACGGACAGAGAGTCCACAACGAGGGCGTGTGCACCTCCGGGAGGCATGGAGCACAGGAAATCATGGAGGCACTCATTGTGTCGCCTCACGAGGTCCAAGTACCCGAGGAGGGAGAAGTCGCCGTCTTTGGTGGTGATGGCCGGAGGGAGCTCGACGCGTGGGAGCCAGTGGACGGATATGGCGGGCTTGGCAGAGACGACGCGGTCGACAGTGGCAGCGAAGTGGATGTTGGTGAGCTGCTGGACGGCTGATGGGTCGATGAGCGCGACGGTGACGGCGTAGCCGTGGTCCAGGAGCTCGTCGGCGAGCTGCATCATGGGGAGGAAGTGGCCGACGGCGAGGCCTGGGTAGAGCACCATGGTCTTCTTCATGGTGGCTTTGAATTTTCTAGCTAGTTTGCGGTGGACGGAGAAGATAACTTGATTATATAGCTCAACTAGGCTGTGTTCGTTTGGGAGGCTTTGAGAAAATATTTTTTTCGTACGAAAAACGAAATAACTTATTACCACATGATTAATTAAGTATTTACTAATTTTTTTAAAATAGATTAATATGATTTTTTAAAATAACTGTCGTATAGAAACTTTTTAAAAAAACATATCGTTTAGCAGTTTGAAAAGCGTGCGCGTGAAAAAAAAAGAGATGTGAGTTGGAAAGTTAGGTAAAAAACTTACCCTAAATCAGCCCTTTATGATGTGGAGGTGGGTGGGTGGGCTGTTTGGTGAGGTGGGTAGTGGGCTAGTGGCCTAACAAGGAAGAAAGAAAATAACCAAACCTGTAGCGGGTGCTTGAATAGTCACACCGCGACAAAGAGGGACAAGACAACCACAACAAGACGAACGAACGACAAATAAAGGTGGAGACATAGGGAACGGGCAGAGGCCAGCCCCTTGCATTAATAGTCTCTCATTCAATTAATAAGCTAATTAATTAGATAATTAAGCTAATTAATAAACAACTTGTCTCATTAATCATCTTTATTCAATTTTTTCCCAACTTACCCTCAATTATCCTCCTACTCACAAATGACCCTCATTTACCAAGAAGCATATAAATCATTTACCTTCTATCATAATTTAGGCCATAAATATTGAAGTGGTAAATTATTTTAGGACTGAGAACCTAGTGTATTAGGTATCTCCAAAATTTTTGGGCCCCTTTGATGTTAAAATCCTAGCTCCGTCGTTGCCGACAAACCTGATAAACCTCCCATCGAGAACAAATGATGTTTTATGATGGCACTATCAACGTATTGAAACTTTGATCATGAATATCTCTTTGAATATTTTTATTCAACTTTTGATGATAATATGCTCAGATTTTCCTCTAAAACCGTTTCAAAATTTTATAAATTTCCTATAGTATTTGTATTTATTATAGTAATTTAAAAAGTAAAAAAAAATTAATGAAACAAGTGTTATGGTGATCGTGTCTTTTTCAATACATTATTTCTACCCTCTGTTCTACAATAATTTTAGGTATCTTTCGGAATTGTTTTTATGGATTAAAATTAAGGTGAAATTTAAATAAAGATAATTGTTATTGGTTGAAATGAAGAAATTGGTGGAGAAATTAAATGGTAGATGATTGTAATTGGTTGAGATGAGAAAGTAAGTAGAGAAATTAAATACGAGATGATTTTGATATGTTGTGATGAGCTATACAAAATTTAAATGCTAGATATAGCTATATTTTGAAATGGAGGTAGTAGATAATATCAACAGTCTCCAATACACACATTTCATTATTATATTTTTAATTATATATTCATAATAGTTAATAAAAATATAAACATATGAAACAGTGGAGAAACAGGGTCGGTGGCCTCTTCACGGAACACGTATTGAGTTTAAGGGAAACCATAGATTGTCTCTTAGATGGAATCACTAACTGCGATGTAGTTCATATCCTAGGATTAAGCATTAGAATCAAGACTACGAGAGACGAGAGAAGGTGAACGAGAGGATCATCAAAAGAATCAAATCTTTTTAAAATTAAAATAACCTAGCTCTAAAATACAAAACGAACCCTAAGGGTTAGGTTGTTCATCCATTAATACGTTACTTGAGCTGGCTTCAGAATGTTGCTAAACCAACGTTGGAATCCTGGTCTGGCCATCTTTACATCGTTGGTTTCGCGTGTCGGTGGGATCTCGACCTGACAGCCAGTGTTCCTCTAGTCTAATCCCAGATGCTCGTGCAACCCAACTGGTAGAAGACAAAAAAACACAACTAGACAAAATAAGATGATCAACTATATATTACATCAAGATGTATTTATAAAGTGTCTCCAAGCATCTCTCTTAACTTTCAAACTCAACTCGAGACCTAAAGATAACCTTAATTTTTCTCCTTAAGAAAACCCTCAACCTTATCTATTTATACATACCACAAAAGCCATAATCCTACTTACATTAGGAGTCCCATTTCTGTAGAAAATCCTTCCAAACCATGAATTATGTTATCTCAGTGTAAATTCCAACCCCAAATCCTACTTCAGCTAGGACTCTTTTCAAATTTGACACTTTTTTATCTACACACATCTTGCTTATGCCATAAAACACTCCACCTTCAATTCATTATTCAATCTTTAACCTAAGCATATGATATAATCTTCTTGATCGTCAGGACATCAACTATACCGTCAATTCTAATCCACCACTGATAGTACCTAGCCTTAAGCTACACCTATATATGAAAAACAAAAAAACCATATCCTTAATTTCTTTCCTGACTTAAACTCACATTAGCATAAACACAATACACATATGAAATAATTGGAAGCCATAAACATTAAAGAATTGACGTAAAAAATCACTCAAAATTCAATTCCAATCAGGAACATTCCGGTCTAATTGCACCTCAGCCAACAGACCGACCGCCTATGCGTCTTCGGTCTAATCTGCCTTGTGCTCTAGTCAGACCACTTGTACACCGACCCTTCACCAACACAACCACCACAATTCGACGATCAGAAACATCACCATGGGGGTGGCTACTGCACGCTCACGCACCAGATGAACAAGCAGCGCGCACGTGGCACGCCAACGTCAGCGTCATCCTAGCCGGTAATTATGGGGTAAATATATATATATATATATATATATATATATATATATATATATATATATATATATATATATAATTTATTTACTTAATAGTTTTAAAAATACATTTGAAAGTTTTAATTTTTAATTGAATGTTTTCAAATTTATGATGCAAATTTTGAAATTGTGAGTTGAAAGTTTTTGAAATTTGAGTTGAAAACTTTCAAAATTTTGAGTTGAAAATTTTAAATTTTGACATGATTTGAAAACTTTCATCTTCAAATTCAAAACTTTCAACTCATATTTGAAAACTTTCATCTCCAAATTCAAAACTTTCAACTCAAAATTAAAAAATTTCATCTCAAAATTCAAAAATTCAACTTAAATTTTAAAAACTTTCAAATCAAATTCAAAACTATCAACTGAAATTAAATATGAAAAATTCAATTTCTAAAATAAAAAATTCACGAAAAAAAAGAAAGGGCCGATGTGGGCCACAGACGCGCCAGCCCGCGCTAGCTGACGCATGTGCGCCAATTAGCGATTCCGCATCCCCATGGCCAATTGTTCATCAAAAAGCTGAAAGTGACGCATCTTGCACGGCTGCTGGACGAAGCCACGTTGGATTTCACTGTATACTATTTACTGTGCATAATTTATTTTTTTCCCTCATCTAATGTGGTAATCAGTTCGCGAGGTAGTTTGTGATTTTCAATTACTGTACCGATTGATTATAATGTGAAGACCTCGCGGTACACAGAAACGGAGCAATAAAGGGGAGAAGAACATGACAACCAACGACACGGATGGACGATCCTCACCTCACATCCTACCTAACAAACTCCATGAAAAAAAAGTACAGTACTAGTTGTTCATCATGACATATAACTCAAAGACAATGATTCTAACAATGATTTCACACACATATGTACACAAACACAACAACTCCATTGGTCACGTCGGTAACGTGCAGTCCCTGACAGCCATTTGTGCAGCCCACATAGGCCTGCGGATTGGTGGCCAATGCTTTTCACATCCACGTGCTCGGTCCATTGGCATTTACTTGAATCATTGACAGCACTATATCATGCTTTCTGTATTCTAATTAAGATTATTTTTTATTGGTTCAACCTATACAACATTTAAAGTGCGAATTATTTTTTGTTAGACACGAAACGACAAAACACCTTAATCGATGAAGATTAATTTTAGAATGATGGATATTTTAGTGTCTTTAATTTTGGTACCCTTTATTTAGGGGATGATATGGGACAGAGGGAGTAGTACTGTGGTACTTTTTTTAGAAAATAGCATTGTGTTTGTCTTTCCTTCTCTCTTTCTCTCTTGATCGGCGAAAAAAATCTGAAAGAAAATGAGTAAATTTTATAAAACCACACCTATTATGATCCAAACTATACAAAACCATATGAATTTTCACACGTGACACATAACTTTGGGTATTATGGTTCTAAAGTTTCACAAAAATAACACTGTTGACTATTTTAGCATATTCCTATATCAAAATTTTAAAAAAGATGTAGTATAAATCCTCATAAATTTACGGTGTGATTGTAGAAGTAAAAAATATGATAGATCAAAGCTAAAATGATCAATAGTGTGGTTTTGTTCTAACCTTTTCCCTTTCCCATTTTTAGGCCTAGCCCACAAGCACTTTTAGGGCTCCTTTGAATCAAAATATTTATGGAGGAATTTCATAGGATTAAAATACTATCAAAATTTTTTCTATTTGACTCTTTGAAATGACTCTTTGATTCAAAGGATTGAAGTTCTAAATCCTACAACTTTTCTATGGAATGACTTATTGCATGTAGGTTTTGGAGAAAATTTAGCAAGAGGTCTAACCACTTGAAAAATTCTTTTGAGTCTATCTATCTCATCCGATTCATGCATTTTTTCTACGGTCCAATCAAACGATTATTTATGTGTTTTGTAATCCTTTGTTTTACACTTATATTTTTGTCAGAATCCTGTATTTTTTCTATTTTTTTATTCTTACGGTTCAAAGGCACCCTTAATTTTTCAGTATTCTAAAGAAACTTTCTACATATACGTTTAAAAAATATTTAGAAAAAAGTTTAAAATGAGAATATTCAATGAACTTTGTATGAACATGTAGGCGTGGGCGTGCACGGGGACAACCCGTTCTTGCGCGGCGCACGTCACGGCGTCACGCGCACACGTAGGTTTCAGGGCAAAAAATGGTGCTAAAATGGAAAGGAAACGTCATTAAGCTTAATCAGAAAAAAGGAAAAAAAAAGCGGATAGATTTGGGCAAGCGTCATATGCACGATAGGATCTACTAGTCGGGAAAGGCGTAATATCCTGTCCAGAGAGGGTCCAGGACGATCATGATGTCCTAGCGGCTGTTGGCTGTCCTGTCTGCGTCCAACAGGAACTCGGCAAACGCCACGCGCGACGATCCGCCGTTGGTCCATGCAACGGCCACGGCTTCCTTGTGCGCCGTGACCCGCGCCCTGATTTGGTTGCCTGCCTCGGACTCCATGACCAGCCTCACCTTGGCCTCCACCTCCTCAGCCGTGACAAGGCTCTGCTGCCAGCCGACCATCTCCACGGCGACGCGCATCTCCTCCACCATGAGAACCTTGTTCATCATTTGCTCCGAGTGGAGCGGCCAGCACAGCATCGGCACGCCCGCGGTGATCCCCTCCAGCACCGAGTTCCGTCCGCAGTGCGTCACGAACGCACCGGTCGCCCGGTGATGGAGCACGTCCACCTGCGGCGCCCATTGCTTCACGACGATGCCCTGGCCACTGGTTCGCTCCAAGAACCCCACCGGGAGGAGCACGTCGAGGTCCGGATCAGCCCGGGGGTCGTATGGTTTCTCGGGATCTTCGTTGACGACGATGGGGGCGCGCACCACCCACAGAA
This sequence comes from Oryza officinalis, assembly GCA_008326285.1. Classification (NCBI taxonomy): domain Eukaryota; kingdom Viridiplantae; phylum Streptophyta; class Magnoliopsida; order Poales; family Poaceae; genus Oryza; species Oryza officinalis. Next base: position 39,410,282 of record BDMV01000005.1, read on the forward strand.
ACCGGTGGCCGGACTTCTCCAGGCCGACGGCGATCTCCTTGAGCTGCTCTTTGGAGTGGTTGCCCGTGCCGGTGCTACCAAAGCAGAGGAAGACGACGCTGCGGTCCGGTTGCCGGTCGAGCCATGCGAGGCACTCGTGCCTCTCGGCTCTCTCTCTCCTCTCGCCGGCCTTCTCGACCAACGGCCCGACGCAGTAGAACGGCGGCAACGCCGGGCCGCCGTGGTGACACCTCGAACCCCTGAGCGCGTTCACCACCCGCGGCTCCAGCGACTCGAACGTGTTCACCAGGAAGCCTTTGGAATATTGCGCGTTCCTGCGGCTCACGTTCATCATGGCCTTGTACACTTCATGTTAGATAGATCTCCCACCCATCGGGCCCAACGGCACAACGGACCCTGACCGCGTTTCCCGTCACTGGCTGCGCCCTCCTCGATCGGTTAGGGTTAGGGTTTGTGGGTGGAGTTAGCGGCGGCGGCGAACCTCTTGTCCTGTGCCGCCCCGGCCTCCACCCTCTGTTTTATATGGCGCAGGGTGACAAGGGCCCACCAGCCAATGGGCTGGGCGCCCCCTATCAGGGCGCGGTCAAGGTTCGTTGTGCCGTTGGGCCCGACGGGTGGGAGATCTATCTAACATTCTCCCCCTTGATCTCACTATTTCTTTTAGTTTTTTCTATTCCATCACAGATTTGTAAATAGAGCATGTTTCATCGTCACGGTTAATCACCGATGGATTTAACAGCCACTATACACGTCTCCATTCAGAAACAGATACCTTAACTTTTGGGCCCTGTAGTCTAGGATTCATAAGGCTTCCCTTAAACCCATGCCGGCTACATGTTCCTTGAACACGTTGGGTGGTAGACCTTTCGTGAGCAGATCCGCGAGCATTCTTTCTGTTCTAATGTGCTCGAGACTGATTGTTTGATCCCGGACTTTGTCCTTCACAACATAGTACTTTATGTCAATGTGTTTGGCAGCACCACTTGACTGATTGCTGTGAGCGTACATTACTGCGGGTTCGTTATCGCAGTATAACTTTAGTGGTTTCTCAATACTGTCAACCTCCTTTAAACCGGGTATGAACTTCTTTAGCCAGTTCACCTGCCCCGTGGCCTCATAGCATGCTATAAACTCGGCATACATCGTAGACCCTGCAGTGATAGTCTGTTTTGAGCTTTTCCATGAAATAGCTCCTCCTGCAAGGGTGAACACATATCCCGATGTTGACTTTGTATTATCTTTTGCAAAATCAGAATCAGAATACCCCACTATCTGGAGTGACTCTGATCTTCTGTAAGACAGCATGAGGCCTTTTGTACCTTGTAAATAACGCAAAACTTTCTTTACTAATTTCCAGTGCTCTGGGCCTGGATTACTCTGAAATCTGCCAAGTAACCCGGTGACAAATGCCAAGTTAGGGCGTGTGCACACTCGCGCATACTGTAGGCTTCCCACAGCTGACGCATATGGCTTTGTTTTCATTTCGTTGAGCTCATACTGATTTCTGGGACATTGCCATGTCCCATACTTTTCTCCTTTGACTATAGGAGCAGGTGTAGCACTGCATCTGTACATGTTGAATTTCTTCAGCACCGTTTCTATATATGCCTTTTGAGAAAGTCCCAATGCATACTTCGTTCTATCTCGGTGAATCTCTATGCCCAAAACATATGAAGCCTCACCGAGGTCTTTCATGTCAAAGTTTGAGGACAAAAATTTCTTTGTTTCCTGCAATAGACTGGCATCACTACTAGCCAATAGAATGTCATCTACATACAGAATTAGGAAAATGAATCTCCCATTCCTAAACTTTGTATAAATACAGTTGTCCTCAACATTCTCTTGAAACCCAAATTTCTTTATTGTCCCATCAAACTTCAAGTACCACTGTCTCGAAGCTTGCTTTAATCCATAAATGGATCTTTTTAGACGGCATCCCATATTATCATTTTCTTTCACAACAAAACCTTTCGGTTGTGCCATGTATACCTTTTCCTCCAAATCTCCATTTAGAAATGCTGTTTTTACATCCATCTGATGTAATTCTAAATCATAATGTGCCACTAGTGCCATTATAATCCTAAAGGAATCTTTACAAGAGACTGGAGAAAATGTCTCATTGTAATCAATCCCTTCTCTTTGCGTGAAACCTTTTGCCACAAGTCGCGCCTTAAACTTTTCTATATTCCCTCTGGAGTCATATTTAGTTTTGTAGACCCATTTACAGCCTACTGTTTTGGCTCCTTTAGAAATTTCTTCCAAAACCCAGACATCGTTTAGTTTCATTGATTTCATGTCATCTTTCATGGCTTCCAACCATTCAGATGAGCAAGCGCTTCTCATGGCCTCTTCATATAAGGTGGGATCATCCTACATATGCGACTCTTCTATATTATAAACTTCATAGTCATCACGGATAGCCGATCTTCTGACTCTTTCAGACCTTCTAGGGGCCTCCTGTTCTGGCACATTATCTGTTTGAGGCTGTTGCAGCTCCTCCTCTGGTGTGGCAGCAATTTCTGTTGAATCCTGTAGAACAGGTTCCTCACTTTCATTCATTGTTGCCACAGGAGAGGTAACAACAGGTGTTGGTACCGCAACGTCATGCATTGTAGGTTCAACGACAGCAGGTAGAGAGAAGAAAGGGTCTTGAATTGACGGAGCGGGTACAGACACCCGCCTCTCCTCAAGATCAATTTCTCGAACTACCGAGCTCCCCCTAATCACTTCGTCTTCCAAGAAGACGGCGTGTCTCGTTTCTACAAACTTTGTATAACTGTTTGGACAGTAGAAACGATAACCCTTTGATCTTTCAGGATAGCCAATAAAATGGCAGCTCACTGTTTTGGGATCCAACTTGCCAAGGTTTGGGTTGAATACTTTAGCCTCCGCAGGACTCCCCCACACACGGAGGTGAGCTAGCGAGGGTATTCTTCCTGTCCATAACTCATACGGTGTTTTGGGCACCGATTTGCTTGGAACTCTGTTGAGGATATGAATGGCGGTTTTTAACGCCTCCATCCATAAACCCAATGGTAGGGTGGAATAGCTTATCATGCTACGCACCATATCCATAAGGGTACGGTTACGCCTTTCAGCTACCCCATTCTCTTGAGGTTCGCCCGGTGTTGAATACTGGGTTACTATATCATTCTCTAGTAAGAACCTTGCAAAAGGTCCAGGGACTTGCCCATAAGGCGTATGCCGACCATAGTACTCCCCCCCACGATCAGATCTTACTACTTTAATCTTTATATCATGCTGATTTTCAACTTCAGCTTTGAATATCTTAAATTTATCCAATGCTTCTGATCTTTCTTTAATTGGATAAATATAACCATATCAGGAGTAATCGTCTGTGAATGTTATGAACGAGTCATAGCCATCCACACTTTTCACAGGAAATGGACCACAAATGTCTGTGTGAATGATCTCTAAAATTCCTGTGCTTCGTTTTGCACCCTTTTTGATGCTCTTTACAAATTTTTCTTTAATGCATTCTACGCATTGTTCTAAGTCTGAGAACTCCAATGGAGGAAGAATTTCATTCTTAACTAGTATCTCAATTCTCCCCCTCGAAATATGGCCTAAACGACAGTGCCATAATTTCGATGAGACATCAGGAGTTCGCTTTCTTTTCTTGTTTTCTTTTGTCAACGAGGACACAACATTCACATTCTCAGAAAGAGATAACAAATAAAGCTCATCTTGCAACACAGCAAGACCAATACGTGCATTATTATACCATAGTTCGCATTTGCCATTTCCAAAACGGCAATCATATCCATCAAAATCCAATTTGGATACACTTATTAAATTTCTTTGCAAAGAAGGAACATAAAAAACATCTTGAAGTAAAAGTGTGAAGCCATTTGGGAGCTCTATAGAAAGGTCGCCAATAGCTTCAACTTTTTCTTCAACTCCATTGGCAACTCTAATGGATCTTTCGCTTCTTTGCGTAGTCCTCGTCGAACGGAATGCCTTTAAACAATTACAAGCATGAATAGTTGCTCCAGAATCAATCCACCATGTGGATCTAGAATAACCAACATAATGAGATTCATTTACAAATATAATAATGTTCTCACCTTTCTTTGCCATGATCATTTTCAGGAAGTCAGGACAATCTTTCTTGTAATGTCCTGTCTTCTTGCAGTGTAGACACTGATCCTTTTCAACAGCAAACTGTTGTTGCTGAGGTAGATGCTGAGGCTGTTTGGCTTTTGAGGAGGGAGACTTGTGGTTCCTTTTCTTGTTATCTTTAACATAGTTAATTGAGCCACCATTGGCCTCCTTGATTCTTTCCTCCTCTTGCACACAATTAGCGATGAGTTTTTCAAAATTCCATTTCTCTGGACTTATATTGTAGTTGACAACAAAGTTGTCAAAAAGCTTTGGCAATGAGGCCATAACCAGATGGATCAAAAAGTCATCAGTAATGCCCAAATCCATTGGCTTCAACTTGGAAGCCATGTTGCTCATCCTAAGAATGTGATCTCTGACACCACCTCCATGGTACCTCTCTGTCACAAGCTGCTTTATCAGTTGTGTTGCATAAGTCTTTGAAGAACCAGTAAACTGGCTCTTTATTCTTTCGAGGTACTCTGAGACGGCGTCACACTCTGGGATTGAGCCCAATATAGTTGGCTCAATAGTGTTCTTTACCACAGCCAAACATTTCTTGTTGGCTAAGGACCATTTCTTATGTTCAATGTCATACGACATGACGAGGGGAGCATTGTCCCTCTCTCTCTTTTGTCAGTCAGCATCTGACTCATTTTCACCTCTGACAAGTGCAGCAGGTGCTATAGGACATAGGGTGGTCAACACCCAGTCCACCTCTCCCAAGATGAAAGCAAGGTCGAGTTTTCTTTTCCATTCTCCGTAGTTATCTCCCTTCAGGGTCGGAATATCTTTAATGTAACCCATCAAGGAGTAGCCACCTGAAATAATCATGTACTGTGAGAACAAAAATTACCGTTTAATAAAATATGATGCATTAAGCCTATATCACCATTAAGCCTATATCACCATTGGGCAGAAAATAGACATAACACATAGAGCCATTACTATAATATTGCAATTAATAACGTTGGTCAGAAAATCACAATATCATAGCATAGAATTAATGTTCCTAAAATTAAATTCTTCCATTGGTTCGAAATTTAATTTTAGAAACAATAATTTTATCAATTTCATCTATTTGCAGCGGAAATCTCTATTAAAATTCACATGAACAGTAGCAAATTCTATAATTTTACTCTCTTGTAAAAATTCTCCCATTGGTTCAAATTTAAACAGAGGTAAAACATGCAAAAACAATTAAAATTCTATTGAAATTTGCATGAAAATTGACAAAATTTAAAAGGAAAAGCTACTGTTCTCTTTTCTCTATTTTCGGCCCCCGGAGGGACCTAAAACAGACTAGTTTCGGCGGCCCACGGCCTTTTGGCGCTGGCGGGCACGCCCCCCCTTCCCCAGGCCACAACCTGGGCCTGGGCCGGGAAAGCCGCCCCCACGAGCGCCCTCTTGGGCCTCATTTGGCCCGGCCACCGCCGGTCGTCCGATCGGCTAGGGTTTAGATCGGACGGCCGAGCGGAGAGATCGGGCAAACAAAAACCCCGACCCCTCCCGGCGCCGAAACCCTAGCCTCTCTTGCGCGCGCGGCCGAGCGGAGCAGCGTCGCCGCCGCCAGCGGCCCTCGCCGCCGCGCCATGCTCGGCGCCTCATCGCCGCCTCTTTTCTCTTCCTCTTCTCCGCTCCCCCACTGTCTCTAGCCCCCACCGTGTGAGAGAGAGACGGAGAGCGACGACGGAGATGGCGGCGCCGCTGCGGGCCCCCTCGCCGGCACGCGCGTGCACCCGTGGGTGCGCGCACGGCCGTCGAGGGGCTCCTGGCAGTGCCCTTTGCCCTTCCCCATGGCCGGCGATAAGGTAGGGTTTCGGGTTTCTTTTCGATCCGTTCGGATCGTTTCTTTTCTTTCTTTTTTCTTTGGATTTCTGTCCCCGAACTCGATCTAATTGCTAGGTTAGGCTCTGATACCATTGTTAGGGGTTCTCTAGTGGATCACCTAGGTTTAGATCGGTGGAGTTTCTTCTCTATATGTGTTTTGGCAACAATTTATGAGGGATAGGGTTTAGAAGGGCCGACCGGTGGAGGTGTTTGAGGATGAAGAAGCGCCGACCATCGTCGTTGTCGTCGCGGGCTTGACGTGGACGGTGACGGTGCTTGCGGGCGTTCCCTGCGAGGTTGTGGCGCGGCGGTGGCGTTTCCCGTCACTGGTTGCGCCCTCCTCGATCGGTTAGGGTTAGGGTTTGTGGGTGGAGTTAGCGGCGGCGGCGAACCTCGTGTCCTGTGCCGCCCCGGCCTCCACCCTCTGTTTTATATGGCGCAGGGTGACAGGGGCCCACCAGCCAATGGGCTGGGCGCCCCCGATCAGGGCGCGGTCAAGGTCCGTTGTGCCGTTGGGCCCAACGGGTGGGAGATCTATCTAACACTTCACTCTCCGGGTGTTCAAGCAATTCGGAGAAGAGGTGAGAAGCCGGCATGGGAGGGAGGCCAGGGAGCTCGAGAGGGCTGTCTCCTAGCTCCCTGAAGCTCAGCTCACCCTCTGCACGGATCGAAGGAAGCTGGAGGAAGATGGCAAAGGCGCCCAAGTTCGCCGGGTGGAAGACGAAGCCGGGGACGTTGAGCCTCTCAGCGACGTCGAGTGCTTCGACGGAGAGAGAATCCACGATGAGGGCGTGTACTTCTCTAGGAGGCATGGAGCAGAGGAAATCATGGAGGCAGTCGTTGTGTCGCCTCACGAGGTCCAAGTACCCAAGAAGGAAGAAGTCGCCGTCGTCGGTGGCGGTGGCGGGAGGGAGCTTGACGCGGGGGAGCCTGTGGAAGCGTATGGCGGGCTTGGATGAGACGACGCGGTCGACGGTGGCAGGGAAGGTGATCTGTTGCTGGAAGGCGGGGTTGATGAGCACGACGGTGACGGCGTAACCGTGGTCGACGAGCTCGTCGGCGAGCTGCATCATGGGGAGGAAGTGGTTGACGGCGACCCCGGGGTAGAGCACCATGGTCTTCTTCATTGTGGTCTCTGAATTTTCTAGCTGGATTGCAGTCGACGTTGGAATTACTGAGTGGTCTCCTGACTTCTGGCGTTTGAGGGAGAAGATGAAGAAAGCTTGGTGGCAGTTAAAAGCTCGACGAATGAAAGCGATCATTGCTGATTCGGAACGCTGTTTGATGAGCCTGATGAGGTGGTTGGTGGGCTGGTGGCACGATGTAGTGGTGGGTACTCCTACCATTTTAGTTCTTTTAAGTGGGAATAGGGATGAAAACGGATAGAAAACGGACGAAAACTAGCTTTATCATATTCGTTTTCATTTTTTTTCGAATCGAAATCAAAATCGAAAACCTGGTACGAAAATGATATCAAACATTATTGGATACAGATATGAAGCGAATATGAGACAAAATGAATACGGTAATGGATATTTACCGGGATATAAAAACCCCTCAAATTAAGATTTCTTAATCAAGAAAGAGATATCGCTTGTTATTTTAGATCAACATCTCCAAAATTTAAATCGTCAATTTTGTAAGCGGTCCCACAGTCGTATGTGAAAATCAATATTCATGGTTGTTTCCCAAAGAGCATATAAATATGATTATCCACTTTCTAGTCGCAAGACCTTTTACTTCATGTATATGTTACTTAACATATCACTTATCAAGTTCTTTTTTAATAGAACGAAGATGCTATTTATTTTATTTCATATATGCGAAACTTGTAAGGTTTGTTTTATACTTTAAATTTTTTCAAATAACAAATGTCATAAAATACAAAGTGGTAGATCCTATTGAGCTATAAAACTTTGATATGGAGCACGTCTCCATTGGATGTTGTTTGAACTATGGATCTGAGATTTTGTAAAAACAAATGTGATATTTTATTATGAATATTTAGACCCTTAACTAATCTCAACTAATAAAATTGTCAGCAACAAAGTTGTAGATCTCGTCGACCTCTACAATTTTGATATAAAGTTTGTCTTCATCTAACTGCGTATGAAAAAGTTATGTATATATACGTGTTTTTTCTGAAAATTGATCCATGTTTGCAGATATCCGAGTAAAATTCCTGGATAGCTTTCGATGTTTTTCAATTCCGACGGATAGTGCCCTCACTGTATTTGTTTTCGTTTTCGAGAAAAAAAAATCCTAATTCGTTTTCGAATCCGAAAATATCCAAACTATCCGACCGAACCTATCCAATTTCGAGAAAAACGTCCAGGCAGACGAAAAGTATCGGTACCAATTTCATCCCTAGGTGAGAAACTCTATTCATTCCTTAAGACCTTGTTTGGCTAATGGGTCAGGAAAATGATTTCTCACCCACTAAAGGCCATATTTAAATCCTAGCCATTCATTCTCCCTCTTCCATTTAATCTTAATCCTTCACTTATTTCCCTATCCCAATCCCACTCTTCTTATCTCATTATCCAAACAAACCCTAAGAGGATGTCTCTTTATTTTTGCATGTCACTTAAAAAGTCATCAAATAATTTTAAAAAAATTAGTAAGATAGATCAATATGTGATATGTCATTCCATAAATATGTATGTTCAAATTCAATTTATACAAGGAGAAACAAAAATAACAAATTTGACTATGAATAGAACATGTAATTTGTGATCAAATTAGTTGTTTTTATTTCGAATTGTATAAGTCAAATTTTAACTTGCATGTTTGTGAAAGATATATCATATACCAATCTATCTTGACAATTTTTTTCAAATTTTTTGGTGACTTTATAAACTCTATGCACAAAATGAGGAGATGTCTTCTCGAGGAAAAAAAATTCACTTCCCTTTAAGGTGTAGAGTGTACCTCAATGATGTGAGAAGAAACTCTCTGATACGGAAAGAAGAAATATAAGGGACTATTTGGATGGTTGTCCCAATTTGCCAAGCCACAAGTTAGTTATGTCATACATATTTAACCCATTACCATACCTTAGCCTGTAGTAGGAAATGTGGCTCTGCCACATCATCTAATATTTTGGGACGAAAATAATATTGTTGAATTAATTATTACCAACTATTAAATCTACAACGTGAGCGCAGCTCAATTGATTAGATATTTAGTGGTGGAACCTATTCATCTGGGTACAAGTACTAGATTTGACACGGGTGCTCGTATTTATGGCTAATTATTTTTTCAGTGGTAGACGATGTATCCGTTGATAGCGAGGTATATGATGATTTCGTATTTACGGTGCTTCAATTTACGACTAATTATTCTTCCAATAATAGATGACGTGACAATGAGACGCATGTGATTGGTGAATCTCAGAATATGTTGGACCACTCCCACCTACTTCTTAATGTTAGAAGACAATCAAATTCAATGGATAGCCACATATATATTAAACCAAAACAAGGTGAATATTTACTATAGCAAAAGGATATAAACACATTCTGTGGGAAACTTATTTGTATTTATTTCAGACAATATTATAATATATCTTTTATTTATGGTAAATTATAGGCATTCAGCAAGTATATATAAATTTTACATGTACAACAAAATTTATACGTATAAACTTTTTTTGGAACAGTATCCATGATTGGCCTAATGCATGTGGGCCGGGCATGGTCGCCCGTTAGACTTACCCCCCCCCCCCCCCCCCCCCACCCATGTCAGGAGTTCACGATACGGCCACGAACTCACGATGTCTGTCGGCTGTCTGCGTCAGATAAAAACTCGGTAAACGCAGCGCGCGACGAGCCACCGTCGGTCCAAGCCACGGCCGCGGCTTCCTTGTGCGCCGTGACGCGCGACCTGAGCTCGACGCCTGCCTCGGACTCCATGACCAGCCTCACCTTGGCCTCCACCTCCTCGGCCGTGACAAGGCCCTGCTGCCACCCGACCATCTCCACGGCGACGCGCATCTCCTCCACCATGAGAACCTTGTTCATCATCTGCTCCGAGTGGAGCGGCCAGCACAGCATTGGCATGCCCGCGGTGACCCCCTCCAGCACCGAGTTCCATCCACAGTGTGTTACGAACGCGCCGGTGGCCCGGTGATGGAGCACGTCCACCTGCGGCGCCCACAGCTTGACGACGGCGCCGCGGCCACTGGTTCGCTCCAAGAACCCTGCCGGGAGGAGCACGTCGAGGTCCGGCTCAGCGCTCGGGTCGTACGGCCTGTCGGGATCGTCTTTGACGATGGGGGCGCCCACCACCCACAGGAACCGGTGGCCGGACTTTTCCAGGCCGACGGCGATCTCGTTGAGCTGCTCCGCGGAGTGGTTGCCCGTGCCGGTGCTACCAAAGCAGAGGAACACGACGCTGCGTTCCGGTTGCCGGTCGAGCCATGCGAGGCACTCGTGCCTCTCTCCCCTCTCGCCGGCCTTGTTGACGAACGGCCCGACGCAGTAGAACGGCAGCAACGCCCGGCCGCCGTGACGGCACGCTTCCCTGAGCTCGTTCACCACCCGCGCCTCCAACGAGTCGAACGTGTTCAGCAGGAAGCCATTGTAGTGTTCATTAGTGCACCTGCGAACCAAATCCATCACGGCCTTGTACACTTCACTCTCAGGCGCGTCCTCGAGCAGACCGTCGAAGAGGTGAGAGGGCGGCATGGGTGGGAGGCCAGGAAGCTCGAGAGGGGTGTCTCCTAGCTCCCTGAAGCTCCCCTGACCCTCTGCACAGATCGACGGAATCTGGAGGAAGAAGGCAAAGGCGCTTGCATTAGATGGATGGAAGGCGTAGCCAGGGACCTTGAGCCTCTTGGCGATGTCGAGCGCTTCAACGGACAGCATATCAACGACGAGGGCGTGTATGCCTCCGGGAAATACGGAAGAGAGGAAAACATGGAGGGGCTCGTTGTGTCGCCTCACGAGGTCCAGATACCCGGGGAGGAAGAAGTCGCCGTCTTTGGTGGTGGTGGCGGGAGGGTGGTCGACGCGTGGTAGCCTGTGGAAGCATATGGAGGGCTTGGACGAGATGATGCGGTCGACGGTGGCGGTGAAGGCGATTTGCTTGTGGAGGGCTGGGTCGATGAGTGCGACGGTGACGGCGTAGCCGTGCTCCACGAGCTCGTCGGCGAGCTTCATCATAGGGAGGAAGTGGCTGACGGAGAGGCCAGGGTAAAGCACCATGGTCTTCTTCATCGTGACTTGAATTTGCTAGCTAGTTTGCCCGCGCGTCGATGTGGGATAAGTGGTGTTCTTCCGAGGTCTGGAGTAGAGAACTTCTGTAGAGCAAAATATAGCATGTTGAAGGGAGGGCATTGTTGGACCAGGATTGCACATCGACGTGGACGGTGCAACGTTGCTATTCACTCATTTTCAATGTTCATGGCTTGATGGGCATTGAATTGATTCATTGATAGGATTTGCTAAAAAAAAAGTTGCGCCAGTTTTTTTCCCTCAAGAACTTTCGGTTTTGATCGTTAGATTGTATCGAGATTCGTGCGAAGAGAGGAAAAGAATTTTGCACATTTATGCGCTAATGGGAGTAGCAATCTCGCAACCCTAGCCAGTCCAGCACGAACATGTTTTACTCAATTACATACGAGTTACGTCTAACCTATGTATTATAGCGGTACAGTATAACTATACTTTAATTATACTATAGTTACATTTAAAAATTTTTTACCTAAAACTATTAAATATTATTTATATCGCACTACATTTTTCCTTCACGTTAACAAAATAACTTTTATGGTATTTTTATCATAACTTGTATAAGTCAAATTTTAAATTACATATTAATCTAACTTATCATTTTTTAAAAAAAAATTATGACGACTTTGTTAACATGCAATAAATAAACATATGTTCATTCATACAATTTGAATTCACCTTCGGAAGAAATAGGTCGAAAGTCGGATAGGAGAGGCTAGGAAAAGTCTTGTGAAGGGAATAGGAAGAAGAAACGGATGTGGATTTTCATCCCTCGAGGGAATGTCCTCTAAATGCTTGCATGTCATCTAAATAGTTGTCAAAAAAATTTTAAAAAAATTGACAAGATAGATTAATATGATATATATCACTTCAAAAACATACATGGCCAAATTCGACTTCTATAAGTTACAACAAAAAGAACAAATTAAACTAAAAATAGTTATCATACAAGCGCAGTTATATTTGTTATTTTGTTATAACTTGTAAAAGTTGAATTTTAGTTTGCATGTTTGTGGAGTGATATATTTCATATTAATCTATCTTGTTAATTTTTTTAAAAAAATTTTATAACTATTTAGGTGATATGCATGAAACGAAGGGATATTCTCTCTAGACATAAAAATACTTTCGCAGAAGAAACCCCCTCCGTTTCATAATGCTACATGTATCTACTGTACTAACTCTAAATATTTACATGCTATTCACAGAAGCCGGTATAGAGTACCTGTCCTCTAATTAGTATTCAGGAGCCGGACCCGGCTCAGAAAGGACACTACAGGCTTTCTGAAGGGAAGAGGGACTACTAATAGACCAGTAGTTCATCAGTCCATGACTCCGTGTATAGTCCTCGTCATTTTGGGCCATGAAGAAAAAAATATACTAGTAGGTCAACAGTATGTGGCTCCGTCCTTATCATTTTTGAGCCATATCGATTCTTTTTGTTGGTTGATCTTTGGCCACCGAACCAGAATGAAGAGCAACGGGCTCGGCCCACCAAATCTCACGTGCTCCCTAACGTTGAGAAGCGAGTCTCATGCATTCTCTCACACGTTTCTCTCCTTAGTGCTATGATCAGATGCGCTGTTTTTCTCGAAAAGGAATCACCCCCGATCCCCTCAACACACGTAAAAGGGAACCTTAACCTTGTACATGAGTGACGACTTACATACGCTAAACCATTCCCTAAACTCTAATACTACCGATCCAAAGACGTGTTGAAGAGGACCAAAGAGTGAATTCCCATTGTTACTGCCGCACCGCGGCGTTTCTGTCGCCGCTGCCGCACGGCGATCCCATCACCGGCAACCTACTACCATTACACCGACGTGACTCAGCTCATGGCTTCATCAAGATCTGGTTAGTAAACCACCAAATTTCACATAAAAAATTAGGTGATCATGAATAGCCTAGGATCATATTTAAGAATCAATGCCAATACTTTTCACTGGAAGTTCTTCGAAGTTATGAAATATACTCCCATTTCATATTATAATTAATTTTAGTTTTCTTGAGTCAAATTTTTTTAATTTTGATCAATTTATAGAAAAAATTACACCAACATCAACAACAGCAAATAAATGCACTATTAAAAACTAAAATACTCACTCTATTTCAAAATATAAGGACTTTACTTTATTTTTAAATATAAGGACTTTTAGTGTTGGGTACTGATATTGAGAATAAATTTAAAATAAAACTAAGAATGGTTATAATTATTAAAATGAGAAGTAGGTAGGGAAATTAAATTAGAGATCGTGAAGTCCTCGCTAGCTCAAGAACAGTAGAAACATGTCTCACGAGATTCCATGCTTATGTTAGATGCGAACAAGCGGTACGTTGCCGTCGAGCCTGTCCACTACATTAATGACAGATTCTCTCGAGTTGTCTTGCTACCATATCTTAGGAGGTGTTTAGATTCAGAGGTGTAAAATTTTGACGTGTCACATCGGATATACGGACACATATTTGAAGTATTAAACATAGACTAATAACAAAACAAATTACAGAATCCGTTTGTAAACTGTGAGACAAATTTATTAAGCCTAATTAATCCGTCATTAGCAAATATTTATTGTAGCACCACATTGTCAGATCATGGAGCAATTAGGCTTAAAAGATTCGTCTCGCAATTTACACGCAAACTGTGTAATTAGTTATTTTTTTCATTTATATTTAATACTCCATACATGTGTCCAAATATTCGATGTGACAGTTTGAAAAAATTTGGCGAAGCATCATTAGCAAGATAGCATGTATCCAAAAGCCATTTTCACGTGGTGAAAATTAAAAGACTACATATGGGCCTGACGTGGAGTCCCACGGGAGGTCATATCCGTGGTTTTTGTGTTCTTCATTCTCGAGCAGGCCCAGACACATTGACACATTGAAACGTCTTGAACCCCCGATGATCTAGACCGTGCTTTTCCACGGCTGTCGGAGCTCATCCTTTCGACACACACCAAGACCGACTATAGCCAATGTTGTCATCTCTACTACTATAAAAACGCAATCGTACTTCTCGCACCCTCCTTACGTTGTGTGCATAACCACCCCACCTTCAGGAAAAAAAAAATCAAACGATTGGTTAGAAAGAAAGCCAGAAAAACCAAACGATTAGTTAAGAAAATAATACGTTGGATCACGTCCAAGTTTATGGGCTGTGTGCAGCCCATCCCTGTGTGAACCCATTGCAATGCATGACCATGGTACCCGTATATTTAAATAAAAATAATATAGAAAATTTGTGCCGATTAAGGAGCTACACCAAATGGTTCCGTATATATTATGCTACAATATGTTGCTAACACACGGTATTCTTATAATTTTGGCTCGATTCACGCACGACCTTAACCTTAACCCTGAATAAGAACAAACTAGTCAGCTAGATCATGCTACGGAAGTTCGCATCCACCATTAATCTGCTCGACTGCACCAATGCATTTCAGATTTTTCGTGCCAGGGCAGATGCTGGTCGGAATAAGTCTATTTGGGCTCTCTCAACCTATGTCCTTATTGAGTCATAACTTTTAACCGTATAACCGGGTATAAACCTGTCTCTCAACTTTCAAAACTGTTGCAAATCAACATTTCGGATGGTTTCGGAGACAGTTTTGTCCCACGTGACATCTTTGACCTCGTTGACTGGCCGAGTCAGCTTGTGGAACCCACGTGTCAGTGACACAGATAAAAAACGGTGGGGCCCACTGTCAGCCACAATTCTCCTCTTCTTCTCTGGGCCCTTCCCTCGCTCCTCCGGCCGACGAACTTGCTAGTCGCTGCCTGTTGACGAAAAATCTACGTTCAGCCAATAGTGTCAAATCTGCATTGACGCGAACCGTGTCGAAACACACGAAGGCCTGAAAGATCTGCTTAACTTCAGTGCAGGTCCTAAAATATTGAATAGATACGGGCATGCCAGTAAGTTTGATCCTGCAACTGACAAGCCGATCGGCTAACAAGCCGATAAAGCAATACTAACTGATGTAGCGATACCACCCGATGTATATAGGGTTTTGATCAATCGGCTATATGTCTGATGTAAATTCTAACACTCGAATAAATAATAAAGTAAAGACAATCGACTGATAATAATAAAAATCAATCGGCTAATAATGATATGATAGAATAAATGTTGATCTGATAGTTAAAGCATATATTGGCTGGAGATTCGATGTCGTTAAATCCAAATGGTAAGATAATCAATAAAATCTTTGTTGCAATCGGCTAACACCAACTTATATATGATCCTTATAAGCCGATGCAACGTCCAGATAACTCATCGGTTGAAACCCCCGATGATACACTTATCAGCAATCAAAGAGCAAATTAATTCTTACAACTCCAAGCACGACTTAGTAGGTCAAACTCAATTGATGTAGCACTAAGTATCAAAGAAAATATAAGGTCTAAGTAATCGAGCCTTTGATTGATTTTCAGGGTGGTCATGTATTAAATTTAACCAAGACAGTAAAACCATCAAAGGGAAATTTAACACATTAGATAAGATCAGCTAACCCTCCGATGAAACATTAGCATTAACCTATCGGCTTAACAAGACTTAGATTATCAACAACAATCTAGTAGGTCGAACCTAACCGATGCAGCACGAGATTGTATATATTAATTTCATACTCAATGAGCTGATAAATCTATCTAATATGATGGATATAACAAATATATCTAAAACATCATTGTGATTGTAGAAATATATCGGCTAAGACAGAAGATCAGACCTAACCGAGATAGTTTCAGCTAAACCGATGCGTCTCTAAACACAATGCTATTAAAGATAGAATCGAAATATCAAGTAGGCAAATATATCAATTGAACCAGAGCAATCCAAGAGGTCGAAGTGATGCAGCCTTAAACAACACCAATGTAGTCGATATATTCACCAGGGCCAGCGGAACGTAGGGCTTCCCCCTTCGTTGAAAATCGAAGCAGATGCAGCCACGCGTCAAAGCGCCAAGTTTCTCCGGTGATAAATAAAAACCTCAGAAAAGTGGGTGGCGATGCGCCGAAAGTAGTTGTATTAATCGAGAGATAGATTACAAGGACCCTGGATATACATATGTATATTCATAGGCCGATAAGAGTCCTAATTAGACACAACACAAACTTTCCTAAGGATAAAAGGAAAAACATAAAGTCCTCATCGGACATGACACAAACTTTTGTAAATACAAAATTTTTCTAATTAATAGATAAACTCAAGAGGCCATGTCATGGTCTTTGTGACTTCTTCTCGAACTTGGTCTCTTCTGGATAAGCTTTCCATTGGCTGATTGTGATCTTTCCTTAACCAAATCCACTAAAGAGTCTTACCAGATTTTGGCATTAACACCGCCCCACCCTGCCGCCAGCCGTTGAGCTCGCGTCCTGCTCCCTCTCGCCTGCCCCTCAGCGCCACGCTCCACTCTGCCGCCTCCTCCATTGGATGATGCCACTAGAGGCTGCTGATTCATAGCGAGAGCGGCACCGCCAAACACGAAGCCGCCATTGGTGCCAACACCAACACCACTTGGTGCAATCTCCCCAATCCCATCCTGTCCCATGCCGTCCATACCATTGCCGCCGAATGGATTCCACGGCGCCGCAACGGGAGACGTCGGTGGCGGCTGGTGGGAACGGGAGGAGGAGGCAGCCGCCGCGTGGGGTCGCTTGGCTAGACGCGAGGCGCGGCGGGAAGAAGGAGGCGGCAGTGCCGCCGTGTGATCGGAGGAGGCAAGGCTTGAGCCCCAGGTTGGGGTTGCCATGGCGGCGGTGAGGGGCGGCTGCTGTTGCTGATGGGTGCCCCTAGGGTTTTGTCGCATGGGATGGGGGGCACTGCTACCGCCGGCATCATCCCCGGCTGCAATAGCGGCGATAGGAGGAGGCATCGGTCGACGTCGGATTGGAAGGGAGGAGAGGAATGTGTTTTGGTTGGTCCGATTTGGGGAGAGAAGCGGAAGAGGGAGGGAGATGGTGGCCACTATCAGCAAAGATGTGGCTGACAGCGGGTTACACCGTTTTTCAATTTTATCCTTGTCACTGACATGTGGGTCCCACAAGCTGACTTAGCCAGTCAGGTCAAAGATGTCACTGGGACAAAACCGTCTCTAAAATCATCTGGGGAGTCGATTTGCAACGGTTTTGAGAGTTGGAGAATGAGTTATACACAGTTTTACGGTTGAGAGATACGATTCAAGGACATGAGTTGAGGGAGGGAAATAGACTTATTCCGATGTTGGTCACCTGAGCCATAGTCCGAGGCCTTTGGACTAAAAGCCCATCAAGAGAACATATGGACTTGCCGGCCAGTACTTAGCCGGTTACCGCATGGCCCACATGAGGCCTGCACCTGACTTCATGTAAGCCTCGGCCCCCAAGTCTCTTAGAAACTCCACAAAAGCTTGATGCGACGAGCCAGAATTCTTGACTGCCACTTCGGCCCGCTCCTCGGCCAGCGCCACCCGCTCACGGAGTGGCTACGCTTCACTCGACTCGCGGGGGAAACCGGAGGGGCTCGTCGCCGATCACCCCGAAGCTGGTGTGTTATCTTGGTCTGCATGTGCGGGAGGTGAAAGGCGACGGCGAGGTGGTTGGCGGCACAGGAGTGGAAGAAGTAGGCCGGTGCTCTGAGCTCGACAGCTACGACATCGGGGGCGTAGGCGCAGAACATGTCGAGCACGAGCGCACGAGCAGAGGGCACCGACAAGCGCAGGTAGGTACTCGCGCAACAGCGCGTTCATGCCGCGGATGAGCTCAGACAAGTTGTAGCAGCGGGAGGACGAGGCCTGCTCAATGAGGACGGGTTCATGCCATGGAAGCTAGGTGATACACGGGTTGGAAGCCATGGACCGGGAGACCGTGGTGGACCGGGAGACCGTGGCGGAGAAGCTGGGCGGCACAAGCTCAAGCTCAGTGAGGACGACGGTGACGGCGAGGCCGTGCCGTAGGAGCCAGGAAAAGATTGGTCAGCTCCACTGTAGGGACCAGATGACCGAATCCAAAGGCCGGCTACACCACCACCGTATTTCATGCTATCAAGTTTTTGTTGATGGATCTGCGATTGCCTGTGTTTATCTTGGCTATTATCTGGAGCGCATTGAATCTTTGACTAGGAAATTTATGTGAGAAGATACTTCAGAATTGTAGGAGTACCAATTAAGCCTGACAACTTCTCCTTCCGTTTTAGTGAGTTGTTTTGATTTAGCCTAGATCAATTTTTTTCTAGTTTGACCAAGTTAATAGAAGAATATCTTATTTCATTAAATCCATTTATATATATATATATATATATATATATATGTGTGTGTGTGTGTGTGTGTGTGTGTTAGAATAGGTGTCGAATATACTAATCCTATTTGGTTACAGTTGGACTTGGAGTTGTAATAGGTGGTAGGGGGTGGAATTTGAGTTAGACTCTATAACCCGGCAACTCTTTTAATAAGAGAGAGAACACCATAATGTAACCATGACGACTACAATGTAGCATAAACACGCAGGGAGATGATGGCGGCGTGGCCATGGACTCGTAGCGGCTAGGTGCTATATTGGTTGGGGAGGAACACCCATAATCAGAGCCCCAGGGATGTAGGCTTCGGTTGAACCTCGTTAAGAAATATCGTGTGTTCCTGAGTCATCATCTGACATGTTTTGGGTGATCAATGACTGATGAGATCGAGAAGGTTAGTCATCGTTCTGCTATATCGACTAACTTTTATAACAAGTGGTATCAGAGCAGAAGGTTTCATCATTGGATCAAGAAGACATGTAGAGGAGGAAACACGAGGTGGGGATCGTGCATCGATAGCCGTGGCGATGAGATCGATGGTGACAACGAGGATGTTGCAGAGGCAATGACCTCGCTCGCGATCAGACCGGCAATGGTGGAACGTGACCGGAAGATGGGGTCGGGCGTGGCCGAAGGCGTTCGGAGAGATCGGAAGGGTAGCGCTATGGATGGCGCGCCCAATGCACGCAGCAATCGTGGATCCACGATGGTAGGGAAGCCATTGTCGGAAAGGCGAAGTCGACGAGCGTGGCGCGACACGGCAGACGTGCAAGGCCGATGACAATGGGGTCGTAGACGGTGAACACGAGGGCTACGACTGCGGTGTGTGCAAGGGCACGGACGTTGTGTACAGAGACATGAAACACACACACAATCCGAGCAAGGTGTGCAAGCATAGCTTGTGCGTGTGTTGCAGGCTGGGCGTAGGTGTGCATGCTGCATGCAAGGGATAGAAAACCTACAATTGCTGGTGCATTAATGAACAATTGACCACAAACAGAAAACATGCACATGTATGTGGGACATGCATGCAAGGTATCCATGCATGTATACACGTGTATGCTTAATTGGAAAGTGGCCAACATGGATATACAACAAGGTTGGGTTATTTTATCAAAGTTGAGGCAATCACGTTGGACAGCTTGCAATGTACACGATCAAAGCAATGCGAAGGACGGCTATTGGGCAAAGCAGATGAGTGCGTAGAAAGATCGAGGAGTCCAAGATATTCTCGTGAGCGGGTCCGACACGGTCTTGGTGTCTTGCTGGGAGAGGCCGAAGGGAAATCAATCTCGGGCTGCAGTGGAAGTCATCGGACTCTGCTGTCCTATATCCATGTTTATCGAGACCGACTCTATTCCAGTTGAGCGTGCTCTTTAAAAGCATCATCAGTATGGAGTTCAGGAAATCAAATCAACAGACGACGGACAGTACCAGTTGGTAGAGATTGAGAAATATTGCGGCATGACCAGTGAGGCAAGGGGAGTAAGCGAAGGATCAACTCGACAAGTCAACGACTCATCGGTGCAGAGGCTCGAGGTGGTGTTTGAGTAGGCTCAGCGAGAAAGACCTGTGAACAGATCCGAAGATTTCTAGCAGATAGATCACTGGTTTATGTCTGAGATTGGATCACAAGACGAGATTATGAAGACGAATACAGACGGTACTGAACAGAAGGGCGAGTATTCTGGTGGCGACAGGCTAGTCAAGTCGCGGGTTGGCAAGATGGCGTCAACAGGTACGAAATTTGATTTGGTGAAGTTTGACGTCTCTGGAAATTTTGGCTTGTGACAAACCAGAGTCAAAGATTTGTTAGCTCAACAAGGAGTTTTAAAGGCTTTGAAGGATGTCAAACCGGCCAAGATTTGTTAGCTCAGTTTATGTCCAAGACTCTAACTAATAAACTGTATCTAAAGCAGAAGTTGTATGGGCTAAAGATGCAGAAAGGGGCGGATTTGACAGCACATGTGTTGACGCCAAATCCGTACCGCCGATGTGGATCCGGCGCGCGGACACACGAAGGCCTGGGAGATCTGCTTAACTCCAGTGCAGGTCCTAAAATTGATGAAGCGCGGGCGTGCCAGTCAGTTTGATCCTGCCACTGACAAGATATGCAAAATAGCAAAACAGAAGGTCTATCGGCCGATAGGCCGATAGGACAAAAAACGTATCGGCCGATAGGCCGATAGCCAAAACAACCGATCGGCCGATGATAACATGATGATATAGCAATGTGATATAGCATAATCCAAATATAAAATAAACATTGATCTGAAGATTAAAGCACACATCGGCCAAAGGTCCGATGGCATAAACTCTCAATAAGCAGATAAACAATAAATACTCTGTTGTCATCGGCCAGATCCAATCTATATATAAAACTCTTGGACCGATGCAACATCCAGATAACTCACCGGCTGAAACCCCGATGAAACCCTTATTGGTAGTCAACAAGCAGGCTAGAGATTACGGTTCTAATCACGACTTAGTAGGTCAAACCAAACTGATGCAGCACTAAGTATGAAAAGAAACGCAAGACCTAGACAATCAAGCCCTTGACTGATTTTCAGAGTGGTGGATACCTTAGCCAATCTAATCTAGCAAGGCAATTTAGTCGATACCGGCATAAATCCTAAAACGAATCTCAGCCGATAAGACGAAATCGAGAAGCCGAACCAGATTGACTAAGATATATGATAGTAGGTGCTTACGTTGGCGAGATCAGAACGTCGAAGCCCTAGCCTCGACAGCGCAGGCAACCATAACGAGACTTACCCCTCGTGGGAAGGGCATGAACTCGCCGAAGAAGACGAAAAGTAAAGGGTGGCGATGCGCCGAAGTTGTATTGATCGTGTGATAAAAATTACATGAACCTCGGGCTTACATATTTATACCCATAGGCTAACAAAGATCCTAACAGAATACGACTCAAACTTTCCTAAAGATAAAAGGAAACAGATAAAGTCCGTATTGGACACTAACACACTTTCCTAAAGATAAAATAGAAACTAACAAACTCTTCCTAATTAATAGATACAAGTCGCATCCTCCTTGGATTTGATTTCTTCCGGATAAGATCCTTCCAAACCAAATCTAACAAGAATCCGACTGCTGAAAATATGGATAACTCCTATCGGCCGCTTGTAGACCTCCGAAGCCGATACAAACTTTGAGGCCGATATGTACTCTGAGCCGATACACAAACTAGGCTGATGATGACTTTTGGGCTTACCAAATTCTGGCGTTAACAACATGTGAACGTCTTCAATCAACTGGTCACAGATCTTGTGAAGATGGATGTGAAAGTTGACGATAAGGACAAGGCTATAGTTCTTTTGTGTTCATTACCTGAGTCGTATGAGCATGTGGTGACTACTTTGACGTACAACAAGGAGACCATCAAAACTAAAGATATCACTTCTGCATTGTTGGCTCGTGATCAGATGAGAAAGAACAAAGAGAGTGAAACATCTCAAGCGGAGGGTTTGCTGGTCAAAGAAGAGCATGCGGGGCGTAAGGTAAAAAACAAAAAGAAGAGGATGGTGCAGTGCTTCAGATGTGATGAATGGGAACATATAAGCAAGGAGTGTCCAACTCTGAAAGGAAAAGTTAAGGCTAATGCAATGACTTCTTCAAGTGACTCGGATAGCGGTGGTGGTGATCTTCTCACAATGTCAAGTGCACAGTCTAGGGATGTGGAATCGTGGATATTGGATTCGGCCAGCTCGTTTCATGTGACATCAAGGAAGGAGTGGTTTTCTTCATACAAGTCTGATGAGTTTGGTTTTATCTACTTAGACGATGACACAAGTTATCTTGCCGAGAGAGTAGGTGAAGTCAAAATCAAGATGAAAGATGGAGGTGAACATGTTCTTCAAGGAGTTAGGCATGTACCAGGGCTAAAGAGAAATTTGATTTCGTTTGGAACCTTGCATGAAGAAGGGTTAATATTCCGCAGTAATCGGAATAGGAAGACCATGGTGATCATGAAGAGCAAGACGACTGTGATAACTGGAGAGAAGGTAGAGTCGCATCTTTACAAGCTGCGAGGGTGCACTATTGCAGGTAGAGTCCAGGAGAAAGCGGTTACTGGGATAGCAATTGCTTTTGGTGGCGACGGGTCAGACACAGACTTGTCGGGCAGCTTACGATGAAGCTGCAAAGAAGACAACCCAAGTCTGGAGGACCGGTGGATCGACATGGTGATTCTACTACTTCTAGGTGACGTATATTTGCCAAGGTGAAGTTTATTAGAATAGGTGTCGAATATACTAATTTTATTTGGTTACAGTTGGACTTGGAGTTGTAATAGGTGGTAGGGGGTGGAGTTGGAGTCGGAGTCTGTACCCGGCAACTCTCTTAATAAGAGAGAGGGCACCACAATGTAACCATGACGACTACAATGTAGCGTAGACACGCAGAGTGATGATAGCGGCATGGCCATGGACTCGTAGCGGCTAGGTGCTATATTGATTGGGGAGGAGCGCCCATAATCAGAGCCCCGGGGATGTAGGCTTCGGCTGAACCTCGTTAATAAATATCGTGTGTTCCTGAGTCGTCATCTGACATGTCTTGAGTGATCAATGACTGATGAGATCAAGAAGGTTAGTCATCGTTACGCTATATCGACTAACTTTTATAATAATATATATAATATAATTGTTTGCTATAAAAAATGTTATTTTATTATAAAAAATGTTATTTTATTATAAATTCAAATTTGGAGAAGCTTGAATTAGGATAAAGTCTAAGACATCTTGCTTTTTGAAACAAAGAGAGTATTAGAGGGAGGGGTAGATCTAGTAATTTAGGTTTTCATCCAAATAAAATTATCTGTCTTTTGTTACCTTCATCAATGGTGATGGTGATGACGGATCTTCTAATCTTGGTTCCGTGGATTCATCCATAGGGGCACGTTTGACTATGGTTTCGCGTCCATGCGTCGTTGTCCAGGTGGAGTTGATGATGACATTCTTTGGAATGACGGTCCCCCCTCTCTCTCTCTCATTGGTGGCCCATCCGGTTGTGAGGGGTGTGAGTGCGTTGATGGATGACAACGTAAGAAGAAATCTGGTTCGGACTCGAGGCGTCACTTATGTTTCTTTAGCAGTTATATGGATCTGTTATTCGGGACAAATGACTATTGCGATCTCCAAAAGCCATTGTGCGATTGGGTTTTTCCAGATTTTACTTTGTTGTCCATTTGTCCTCTCTTCCTTTGATGACAGGATCAGCAAAAATGTGGAACAAATAGTGGCCATGGTTGCATATGGTTGCAATAGATACGGTGGAGAAAAGAACAAGACTTTGTCAATTTTGCTTGTAATTTTTTTGACATGCTCTTTTTTATAGTAGTTATTGTTTTAGGTATAAGATATATATTAAGGTTGTGTCTAAAACTGACTACTCAGCTCAGCTAATCCCTCGTAAACCGTTATCACGTTTCTCGAATTGTTAAATGATATATTTTCAAATACTTTCTAAATAGATATTTTTTTTAAAAAATCAAATAAACCTATTTTGAATTTTATAATAACTAATTCTTAATTGACTCGTCTCGTTTCATGCGGTTGATAATCTCAGCAAAAGAAGCCAACTCGAACGCAGCCAAGCCGGTTAACCATATATCATGACCGGTCAGTTGGTCACGGCGTCACGCCGAAGTCTGTCAAAAACTTGACAAATGATTGATGAGATTTCCTCGTCGCCTCTTCGGCCCGCTCCTTCGCCAGCGCCACTCGCTCACGGAGCGGCGACGCTTCATTCGACTCCAGCATCCACCTAACCTTCGCCTCCACCTCCTCGGCTCTGACCACCTCGCCGTCGTACCCCGTCATCACAGCGCCGATCCCCATCTCCTCCACAATGAACACCTTGTTCAGCCTCTGCTCCGCGTAGAGCGGCCAGCACAGCAGTGGCACGCCGGCGGTGATCCCCTCAAGCACCGAGTTCCACCCGCAGTGCGTCACGAACGCGCCGGTCGCCCTGTGCCGCAGCACGTCCGCCTGCGGCGCCCACGACCCGGCGACGAGCCCCGTGGCCTTGGTCCTCTCCAAGAACCCCTCCGGCATGAGCTCGTCGATGTCCAGCTCGCCGTGCGTGCCGTGACGCCCGGCGAGCAAGCCTGAGAGCGAAGCCTCGCCGTGGCCACCGTGCGGACGCCGCACCACCCACAGGAACCTCTGTCCGGACCTCTCCAGCCCAATGGCGATCTCCTCGAGCTGCTCCTTGGGGAACGAGCCCATGCTCCCGAAGCAGAGGAACACGACGCTCTTCTCCGGCTGCGCGTCCAGCCATGAAAGGCACTCGTGGTTCTTGTCCTCTCCGCCTCGCGAGACCAGTGGCCCGACGCAGCACACCGGTGGCGTGGGCCGGCCGACGACGCACTCGCCATCCCCGAGCGCGCGCAGCGCCTTCGTCTCCAGCCACTCGAACGTGTTGACGAGGATGCCTCGGGATTCCGGGAGCCGCTCGAACACGCCCAGAACCCACTTGTACATCTCGTCGTTGCGGTCGAGTGCTGCCTTGGGGAGGTCACTGGGTTTGAACGGCGGGACGCCGGGGAACAAGACGGGCTCGTCGCCGATCTTCCCGAAGCTGGCGTTTATCTTGGCCTGCACGTGCGGGAGGTGCAAACTGACGGCGAGGTGGCTGGCGCCGCCGCACTGGAAGAAGTAGGCCGGTAGCCCGAGCTCGGCGGCGACGTCGAGCGCGCAGGCGCAGAACATGTCGAAGACGAGCGCGCGAGCAGAGGGCACCGACGAGCGTAGGTACTCGCGCAGTGGCGCGTTCATGCCGCGGATGAGCTCAGGCACGTTGTTGTGGCAGGAAGACGAGGGCATCACGTGGAAGGTGATGCACGGGTTGTTGGCCATGGACCGGGAGACCGTGGCGGCGAAGCTGGGTGGCTTTGCCGGCGGCTCAATGAGGACGACGGTGACGGCGAGGCCGTGCCGCGGGAAGAGATTGGCCAGCTCCACCATTGGGGCCAGATGGACGACGCCAAGCCCCGCGTACACCACCACCGTTTCCGTCATCCTATGAAGTTTTTGACTTCTTGTTACTGGATCTGCCACTGCTGCCAGTGTTCTTGGCTATTTGTATAGAGCGCATTGAATCTTGGACTATGATTTTTAGGGTAAAAAATACTTTTTTATAGAATCTAAAAATAATTTTTAATTGCCAACTAGTATGCATGATAATTATACTGGAGTAGGTGACTCGTGCCGTCGTGCGGCATGCAGAGCTCCAGTTGAGCTGAGGCTGAGACCAAGGCACGTATCCGGCCCGGTTGCCTCACAGCCACCGCCTATTGGTCGATACGATATATATACACGGGGCACACATTTTCGTGTACATACCGCGTGCACACCAAAAATTATAAAAAATTATATAAATATTTTTAATAGGATTACAGTCTTGATTTCAAATTCGTTATATTTTAACCGTAATAAAAAAAATAAAAATTCTGACAATTTTAAAAGTATATAAATGTCAAAATTTTATTTTTTTTCTATCTATATATAATGAATTTTAATGAATTTTAAGATGAGACTTCATATATAAATATAATGCTACTAAAAATATACGTAAAATTTTTTTAGATTTTTTAAGTAAAATTTGCTAGTTAGTATGCATGATGTGTACATATGTTTTCTGTATTTTAAGTAAAATTTGCTAGTTTGTATGTATGATGTGTACATATGTTTCCTGTATACACAAGCCTCCAGTACTGTTGCACTTGCAGTTTAGCAGGAGCAAATAATGCAACATTGCAAACGTAATGTTTTGGGTACACATACACAACTTATCATAAAAAACTCTCGTTGCTCAGCGTCAGCGAGTCTTCACGAGCAGCAGTCATCTTTCAAATTTCTCACACAACAAAAGATCATTGTTTACTGCATTTTTTCTTTCTAACACACAATCCAACAAGCCAAACATGTACAAACACAAGGTTAAAGTGAGAACAAGGGCTTCGCTACAAGGATTACATCATCTGTATGTGTAACACCATCCCTAAAACAATGCACGTTGTACACTCCCGGCGCAACAAAAAAAACAAGCTTGAATGTAATCTGAGCCACCAATCTGGACCCAATCACTACCAACCTACACTACTTACAAAAATCACACTATCTGTTTGTTTCCCATCTCTGTATATAATTACAAAGTTAGAGCAAATCTTGTAGCCTGACCACTCAGCTGCACGCAATATACAATTAATTAGCCTTGTGCTCATGGTAGCCTTCTATGTCCTACACCAGATTATAGTCGAAAACCAAATCCCAATCCAGGAGATCAACATGTTATGAGCAATCACCTCGCCGATGCACTTGGAAGTTGGAACCTATGTTTCCCCATGATTGGTGTCCTATATATTTTGTACCAGATGATCCCCAAAACTCTTATCTTGGCACTCTTATTGTATCTTCTGAGTATCTCAAGCAAGTGTACAGTGGAAACTGGCTGTAGCCAGGAAGGTGCGGTGTGATAGCACCTATATGCTTCTCGCTCTTGCTATTATTTCCATTGTGAACAAGGCTCGTGTAAAAGAAAAGGTGTCGTACAAGTAGCACAATCTTCTATTATTTCCCTATTTGGCATTTACCTGATTTTAGAAATGCTCCTTGTGAAACTCAAATTTTGATGTGCATCTGCCATTAAAATCATGGCAAAGATCGCTTAATTCCTGCGCCAGAACAGGAGCCCCACAGTAGAATACTCCTATACACAACAATCACAACTACCTTCATTACAGTGATAAAAGATGATAGAATTGATACAAAAATTAATCAGAAGAATACAAGCACTTGAACTTGAAAGCCCCTCATTTTGTTTTACGTCTTGCTATCTATTATATACTAAAAGTCCATTAAACTTTCTATAAACGCTCTCAAACCGTCACGTGGCCTCCTACAAACGCTCCTAAGTCGCCTTATGGCGCTCTAATAAACTAGGAAGATGGCCCACGCAATGCACGGGCATCCGTACTATTAAAATGTAAGATTATAGTTTCTTCAGAAATTATATCTCATAAGGGCAAACTATAGCATATCTCAAAAACCATTCATCGACTTAGAAGATAGATCAAGGTCATATGACTTTTGAATCGACTTTTGGATCGAGTGAGTAAATATCATGTTATCAAGGTCATACAACTTAAAATTGAGATAACATGATATTTACTCACTCGATCCAAAAGTCGATTCAAAATTCATATGACCTTGATCTATCTTCTAGTCGATGAATAGTTTCTGAGATATGCTCGACCTATAGTTTGCCCTTATGAGATATAATTTCTGAAGAAACTATAATCTTACGTTTTAATAGTACGGATGCCGGCGCATTGCGTGGGACACCTTCCTAGTTACTTAAATACCAAAGTGTTACTTAAATACCAAATGACAGACTTAAGTTTCAAGTACTTCAACAGATCACGTCTACTCAATTTTGTATACCACCTCCCCTCCTATTTTCTGGTATATGCATTGTTACATGTCAAGAGGATTACAAATGTTGCAGTTATATGCACATGCTAGTCCCAGTTTTGTTGACCCAGAAAGTTCACATCCTAATGAGTATGTCACAGCTAAAAAGATCAAAAAGGACAGCTTCTTTAATTATATCGCAATATGATAACTTACCTATTTTGGCATAAGGATGTTTGGAGGCTATCTTAGAAAGAACCTTCTTAAAATTTGGCCTTGCAAAATGTGTCCGGACCTGCCAAAACAGTAATAGAATAGTTAGGTTCAAATATCAATGATGCAAATTACAGGACTACAGCATGAGGTCAAGTGGTGAGACGTGACTTACTTTAGTTCCAGATACTATATCAACACCATTCTTGGCATGGTTTAGGGCTTGCAGCATAGTAATGAGTGCTGACCGAGCATCCCCTTCCTCATAAACACTTGTGAGGTAGTTGTGCATCTCAATAATATTCTGGTATAAATCAAGAAGAAAGGTTGTAAGAAAAAGATGCAAAATAGAACATTACATTACTTAAAATTATCTCACATAAGTTACCCACTTACCCTTTGATCTAGTTCAGCAATTTCATTCATGACTCCTTTAAACCAATCAAAAGAGCCTTGTTCACGTGTCACCCAATAAAAGTAAGCATTTGTTGTCTTCAAAACCCTCTTTGGTTTTGAGGTAATCCTCATAAGGGTATCAAGATCAACATGTGCTTTATTGCGTCCAATTGGTGGGTAAAGATCACCTGAAGCTTCCTGCAAATAAGGTGAAGAACTTAATCAGTTTGTCCTGTCCTGTCTCTCATGGTCTTCACAGACGATATATAAATGTATACATAGATCACAGAAAAATGAGAACTACAACCAATTATACCTATTACTGTAGTTAGGCATCAGGAAGATGCAACTGAAAATACGATAAAGATCACTTACTTCCTCTTCCTCCATTTTGATGATGCTGTTGATAAGGTCTTTCAATATGCTGATAAAAGGTGTTGCGCCAATTCCTAATCCAACCAGCAGTAAAACATCATACTTGCTGTAGTCTTGCGCAGGAGAGCCATATGGACCATCAATCAACAGTTTCGGTAAGCTGCATTCCAAAATAATGTTATGAAAATCCCCAATTGCACAAGCATATAATTATTGCTAAACATAAAGCATAAACGTACGCTTTCTTGGTAGTCTCATCTGCTCTAAGGAGACCACTTTTCCCACCCACCGGTGGCTCACAAGCCGCTGAGAACACCCTCTTGAGCTCTCTTGTCCAGTCACCAAGTTGCCGAACATGAATGCTGAGATAGTCATCCCCAGGTGCCGAAGTTATTGAGAAGGGATGCCTGAAAGGGGAAAAGCATTAAACATCTAATCAGCTATACTGGTCTACCTACTCTACAAATGAAGTGTTTGTAAACATGACGTTTGCTATCTTAAAAATAGAAACTCCAGGCAAAGCATATTACGAAATAAGAGCATATACCATTCGAAGGGTGAAACAGCTGGACATTGAACAAACATATACTGCCCGCTCTTGTAACGGAATGTGGGAGGCTTAGACATCTGCAGTGTCAAAACATTACCAGGATATATGGCCACCTGCAAATATATAGTGTCAGAAGACCATACACAAAATCAGTATGTAATACAATTTTGTGATGCATGTGTGCCACCTTCAACAGACGGACAGAATAACTGCCAGACCTGAAGAATCTCAGTGTCCTCTCCCCTACATACAAACCAACGGGCACTGCAAGATACATCCATGTCTGTAGAAAAGAAATTATATTAGAAGCTTATGAAACTGTTCTGGTACGCAGGTACAGAGAAAAGGAGAAATGAAAAATAATTATCTCACCGTCCTTTTGTACCATTTGCGGATAAGGTATAGCCACTCTCCATGAATTACAAGTGATATGTACACAATGATGAATAGATGATGAGAATACCAGAAAGCGTTGAAGCCAGTTAATTTGTCAAATGGCTTTGGAAGCTTCACCAGGCTACGGCGGAACCACCTGGTTGCAAGAGTAAAAGCGATAATCATGCACACAAGCATGATTACCCCAGTTATGCCCTCTACTCCTTTGACCAGAGTCAAATATGTTGGCTTAGTTTCACCAAAATACTGCCCCAGTGGAGCATACTTCTCCTCCGATGAACTTATGAGCCGTGGAAAATCACATACAAGATGGAGCCCTCCATGAAGGATAACACCAACCACAATTGCTGCTGCAATGGTCTGCCATTACAACAAGCAAAACATCCACCCTTAGCCGTATTCTTGCTCTGGGTCATTGTCAACATGCACACAAATGTCCGAATTGGCCTTGCTAGCATATGTATTTTAATGTTTCTTTTTTTTTAAGGATGACAATTGACAAAGGCATTATCAGTGCCATTAAAAACCATATTATAATCATGGTTTATTTTTTGCTTAGTAAAATTAAATGCATCTCGTGCATTCTAGTGAAAATGAGACTAAACTGAACCTCATGCTTCTTCTACTTCACAGACTGCTATATCCCATATGAAGAGATATTTGGCATGAACTGTCTTGAAGTGACATTGCCCAACTATTATTATCTGCTGATTGATATGGTCCAATCATGGCTTATGTACCCTCTGCATGATACCAACTAAATGACTTTATATTCTCTTGTGCCTCCTTTAAGTTAGTTAGGTGCAGACCTAATATAGTCCATGCAACAATATATATATTTTTGGAATGTAAACTGGTGATTCAGAAGCATATCACATACAGGCATGCTGTTAGGCAATAGGCATGAACTTGCATGCTATGATTCAATCAGGAAAATAACGTTCTTTAATGCAAATGGCAAAATGCAAAGATGAAAATCACTAGCTTGTTTAGGCTCCTGGCTATGGAGAACTAATGAAAATGACTATTTATAATAGGGTTAATTCATCTAGGATAAGCCAAGCCAGTAAAATTATATATATCAAAATAAAATTAGAAACACCTTATCTGACCATGTTTTGTGGCTAATCATAACCCATCTTTTAACATGCATCGACCATGATGTAAATGAGAGTCCAGTAGACCATGGTCCAAACTATTTGTCCTGATGGTAGGAACATTAATGCAAAGAGTATGGATGAGACTATCAATAAAAGTTGTATTGTCACTTCATAGTGATGGGACATAAATGACAAATAAACCCCACAAGTACAAACATGCATGGTACCATGTCCTTAACCAAAGTATATGCTGTATAAAATAAAGTACATAGTGGAAATGTGCTGCGATGTTTTTTTCCAACTAAACCAATTGATAAATCCTGAATCTACTCTGCGTTTTCTCCATGTTTTAAAGGACAAGAAAGGAACAAAGATAGTCTAGTCGCTAACCTTGTGGAAGTTGATGTTGTCATCAAATGGCAATGCCCGTGCAGCCCTTGTATTCCTCAACCAAGTGATGGTGTTGCGGCATACTGGCAGGAGGATAATAGCCATATTCAGCTTAAGAGTCTCAGCAGCCCCCTTTGCAGTCGTTACGCAGTAGCCCATCACGTTAAAGACATATCGGTTGCGGTATTGTATGAATTTCCAAATGAACAACCCAGCCATTATCCCAATCCACAGTGCAAGTACCCACAGGCGTTTCCAGTTATCCTCCAGATAGTAGCTTAATTTGGTACTTATTTTCCGGATTGGACTCCTTTTCCTTAGACCAGCAAGGTTCTGGCTTAGTGCCTGGCTTGTGTAGCTCAATGCTTGGCTATAGTTCACATAGGTATCTTTTTGCAATAGCAATGTCTCCAATTGCCAGAGCTGTCATGTCAACAAGTAGTGTTTTTAAGGATCGCATAATTCTCGGCGAGAAAAGGGGTGTCACATAAGTGTAGTTTACTGTCTCAGTAACCAGTAAGATCAAACTGAAAAAAAGAATATGCCTAAAATAACAGAGAGATTTTCCAAAGAAATTTTCTGTTGCTGACAAGTGGGTTCTTCTACGATCCATGAACCAAAAAGAATTTCTGAACATTTAGAATGTTACCAAAATTATTAACTTACTACTGAAATGAAAAGGTTAGAATTCTTCTTAGAATATGTTAGGTGTTTTACTTGCATATCGCTTCAACGCTTGTGATTGTCTTGTTTTCAATGATACAGAAGAACACATTAATATTTTTTTTAATAACTACCATAATATCATCACACAATAAGCTAATTCTGGTTGAATTAATGAATATGTCATGGTATTATCTCAGAAACTGCAGGTAATAGACACAACCAACATACAAAAACATTAATTACACTTCTTGCACTCAGAAAATACAAGGCAGGCAAACAATACACATCAATCCAAGGCCCCAAAGTCAAATGATCCACTAAAATGCAAGGTCCCCACAATATTTTAATTGCATCTGGTGGCACACATGGTTCCCACATGAGTGCACCATACATGCTAAAATCTTGTAGAACATGCTTGCAATTATTTCATCCTTAAAAAGAGGGACACAGATTTGAAACTTTGAATATCCCCCTGAATCCTTTACATGCAGCACTTGTCTCTTATGATCGCCAAAAAACCACAGAAGTCTAACAAAGACGCGCAAGTGCATAATAAAACAAAATAAAATGGAATTCATGCAATGCAACTATTACTACTGAATATCAAAGAATTAGTGCATGCTGTAGTATTTGGTGTTAAAGACATTATATTTCTATACTAAAATACACAACAATTGACATCTTATTGAAAGTGTCCAACAGTAATTGCCACCCCGATATATCAAGATAATGTTGGACATGCAATCTTTTGCATGTGAGAATATTGTACAAAATCATAGAAGCAATTACTTGTTCAAAAGACAATATTGGCATTATGTATTTGTTTCATATGGTTATCACCAGTTGCCACAGTTTTTTGGATCTTAAATAGATTATGGAGGGACAAAAGGGAGAAAGAAAGATAGATCGGTGGAAGGATTTGGCTAGTTAACATTCCTTAAGATTCTAACCATTGATTCTTGACGTATGAACAGTTCCTAAATTGGATGGCCTTATTTCTTTTCATGCCAGTAGTTTTTCTAGATTGAGAAGACGACATTTCGGGGCTTTAGAGAAACAAGTTAATGTAGCCCTGCACGGTAAAATGTATGAGTGGACATGCTGAAATATAGAGTGAAAAGCACTACACATGCAATCTCTCGCATTTTTACAAACAGTAAGCAACGGATTTATCTGTTTGAATGTTTCTCCTAAACCAACCTATTAACATCAGTAGCAGTATGTTTAAAAAAGAAAAGAGAAAAGGAAACATCAGTGGATAGTTGTGGATTGTCAGAGGAAATCATGGAACCAATTATTGTGTAATTCTTCTATCACTACTCAGACACAGATGGCAGAAGAAACATGCTAGCTTACCTCAATGTAGCCAAGCTGTTCTGGATCAAGTTCCTCCATGATCAAGGCCGCATATTCTTCTGCTTGCTCCTTCAGTCTTGACAGTTTATTAGCAGAAGCACTTAACATAATAATCTGGAAAAGAAAAAGGCCAAACCCCACTATTAATTAATTGATCACAAACCATCCTCACATATCGAGCAAGAAAACATAAACAAAACAACCTGTCTCGGCCCTTTACACAATGACCTCAGCGAAATGAATAAATTAAGCTCTAATCAAAAAGTTGCCTCTTTCCACGCATCATTTGAACAGATTATAATAATTAGGCAGCATGACAGAAATGCCCCCACCAACTATACTGTATTAATCTTCGAACTTCCATCTCCATCCATAGTAGGAGTAAATTTACAACACACCCCTCCCATGTTCTAGAACAAGCTATCTCAATATATAGAAAAAACTAGTGTGTGCAGACAACCAGTGCGGATGCTTTCCGGCCAGTTCGGCCTAGGTGGCCTCCATTAGTCAGGAATTCTTTTCCAAGCTACGCGTTCCATAATTCTTATGCGTAAATCCAGGAACACAAACTTGCAGACAACAAAAAACAAGTACACACCTACAGAGCTGGGGAAATGGACAGCACAATCATCCAAATACTCCATATACCAAAATATCCCAAGAAAACAGTTCGAAAAAATATATCCCAAAAAAGCAGGAAAATATGGAGAAATACAGAAAGTAAAAAAAAAAACAAGCACGGCAATGGACTATTATTACCTCTTTCACCTCAGCCTCCGTAATATGGCCATCTGCGTTCTTATCCACCCTGAATAAATCGTATACCAAAACGGAGTCACATTAACGGAACAAATCAATAATCACTTCACAAATTGGTACGGCACGGTAGTTACATATCGAAGAAGATCTGGAGGCGCGAGTCGAAGCTGTTGTCGGTGATCTGCTGCCAGATCTCGCGCAGTTCCTCCTTGTTGATCTTGTCCACCTGCATCTGCCGCCGCCGGCTCAAGGTGTCGAACAGCTCCATGGCGAACTCCTTCGACTCCGTCATCCCTGTATCTCAAATGCAGTTGGGGAAAGTAAGGAGACTGGAGTGTGTGGGAAGGGGATGGGGACGATTGAGGAAGAGATTGACCTATGCATTGCGGGAAATCGTCGCGGGAGAGGTAGCCGTCACGGGCGAGGCGGTCGAAGTTGGCCTGGACTTCGATCCACGCGTTGCTGGCCTTGTTGGGGCCGCTGATGAAGCGGAGGCCGCGGATCGCCCGCTGCGCGCCGGACTTGGTGCGGTCGAGCTGCGCGCGCTGCCGGCGCGCGGCGCGGGCCGCGAGGGCGGACTCGATGCCCGACGGGGCGGCGGAGGCGTCATGGAGATTCTGGCGGCTCTGGGTGCGCGTGAAGCGCTTGGTGAGGTCCTGCGAGAACTGGCGCGCGCGGGCCATGGCCTCGGCCTTGAGCTCCTGCGAGAACTGCAGCAGCCGGTGCGACGACGTCCGCCGCATCGCCGGCGACCGCGACCGCGNGGGGGCTCCGCCCGCCTCGGCGGCGCCACCGTGGACGGCGACGCACCCGACGACGCCGCGGCCGCTCCCCCCGCCGCCGGCTCGACGCTCCTCAGCACAATGGTGTCGTCCTCCTGCAGGTCGAGCGTCACCTCGACCAGCTCCTCTCCGTCGTCGGAGCTCCTGTCCGAGCCGCGCGGCGACGACCCCGTGCTCAGCGACCGCGGCGTCGTCACGCCAGACCCCCATCGCGGCCGCACCGGCGTAGTGCCGCCGCCGCCGCCGCTTCCCGCCCTCATCACTCCCCCTACCTCGCACCCACGCAATGCGCCGCTCCCTGGCTGGCTGCAGCTAGCCCACCACCAAACTAACTAGTTTGACGATTCGGGAGGAAGATTAGATATACTCCTAGCTCACAGAACAGTCCAAGCGAACGCGACCTAATGCAACGCGGTTGCAGTAGGAATAGCTTGCAGCCACCACCACCCTCCCATTCTCTCTCTCCTGCGGAGAAAGGCACAGCCTCGTGTCGCGGACAAGCGAGTCCAAGCCGGGGCCGCGCCGCGGAGAAAAGAGGAGACAAGCACAGCAATATATCGGGAGCAAGCCAGCCGCCCCAGAGAAAATATAACTCCGCCTCAACGTTAAAGCCGGCCGTGAGCTCACTCACTTGAAGCTACTAATAAACGCGCACACGAGGTGGTTTCACGTTTCACATGGCGGGCGAACGGTGAGCCGTCGCGTTTGGTGGTGGTGTGACGATGAGACGGGAGGCGAAAAGCGAGACAGGCTCGAGCCCGAACCACGGCGCGAGAGCGAAATTGCCCCGTAACCACCGCGCGCGATCGCCGGCTTGGGGAGGCTTATGGCCACGGGAGCAAATCCAACAGGTGATCGTATGATCTGGCACGACCGGCCGCGAGGAGTCTCCGTCTCCTCGCGTCCTTGGCTCGTGGGCATGCGTGCGCCAACCCATGCACTCCACCGCGCCAGGATCCGTGCACCGCATGCCGCGCGTTCGCCTCTCGATCGTCCGGTAGCACGGGGTGCCGTGGCGTGCCGTGCCGCGCATCGCGCATCTGCGCGCGCGTGCGTGCGTGGCTGCGCGTAACGGGCGCGGGCGTGTCGGCCGTCGGGGTGAGGCGCGACCTAACGTGGGCTGCGCGTAACGTGGCTACGCGAGACGACTGAGATCGGTGCGCGCGGCTCGGCCGCGGCCAGTGCCGCACCTGGCAAGGCAATACTACACACACCAGTACACCGCCATGATGAGCCGCGAGCATGTGCGTGGCGGGGAGCGCCGTCCGGTGGCTGCCCACCTAGTGCGATATCACATCGGATCACCGGGTCGTCGGGGCAGGCAGGCGACACCCATTGATTGCCTCGTCGAAACATTCATTCCTGCCTTCCTCCAGCGCCTCGTGGTGAACAGCATCATTTCAGTTAGCTCCAGTGGAGCTCTTGGCCTGAAGCTGCAGCTGCTGACCGCTGCTGGTGGCCGACTGGCCGGTGAGTGACGCGAGCACTGAACAGAAGAACTGCAGCTTCCTTCCTTCAAAAATGACTGGTTAGTAATAACTTTAGTCCACGATTTTCACGTACTTCTACTGTTCTACAGCGAAATTTCTCATCTGCTGGCTGACAAGTACTACCAACTACCAAAGGATTGTTCTTTTGTGCGGAAAAAAATTGCTGATCAGATTAAACGAGAATAAACCTTTTCTGGTCCTTGATACGTAGTGCTTCTCTAGATTTACTGAGGCGACGAAAACAAGGATGAAGAGAGGAAATTTGTATATTGATTACGGATATGAGTTGTTAGCATCTAATGATTTGCCTATTTGCTGATCAGATATTCAACTAACATTCTATGATTAGCCAGCTCATGGACACAAAACAAATATATACGTGCATCGAATAAATATCATGTTGGTACGCAAAGAGATGAACAATTCTACAGGATCTTTAAAGAAAAAAAAAAGGAAAAACAGTGGTGAACTTAGCAAAGCTTGGTCAATGGATCCCCTACGTCAATGACTTTGTCTTAATTAGCAAGCCAGTAAGCACCATCATTGTAGGTTTATAACTAACCAAGGGAGCTTAGTGGAAGGATAGTCGATAGCTCACTCACGTCTCTTTGCATATGCTTTGCTCTTAATCAATAGATTCCAGCTGATATGATGATATAGAAATAGGCCATCCAGCATGCACAAGAATGAATGGAGAACAGAATAAATAAAGGGTCCTAGCTGACAATGCTATCGCATCCATGTTCTACCTCTGACTTTCCATCAGGGAGACCTTGGATATAGTTATGTGGTATCACCTATCGGAGTTGCTTAACAATTTCTTCATTACTTTCGTTGCAGGATTTAACCTAGACGTTCTAACATTCGAAAGTACAACAGATTGCTAACTACAGATACCAAAACAAATAAGAAAGTAGGCTCGAAAATTTTGGTCTCTATATTTTAATTTTGTTTCGGAGGATCGGAGCAGTGGTATTTTAGATTACCTAGATGGTGCAACGAGATCATTGGTGCTATTAGCAAATTCAACATGTACTATTTCTTAAGTAACTGTCGGTCATTTTCGGTACGGATGCAGGTATAACGGATTCGTCTGAACTGAAGATGTAAATGCAACATATGAACATATTAACAGCAACCTGAAACGTCTAAGATGTAAATGCAACATATGAACATATTACCAGCAACCTGCAACATAAGAGTTTTATCTCAGGCTGTTACTGAGCATTGGTTTCTGCTACTTGTTACTATCAGGTATTATGCCGACCTATGTCCCTTTTTTTTTCTTTTCCATATGCTGAAATCGACTGCCAATTCAATGCGATTTGTTGAGCTAGCTCTGGACAGGCTGTGGGTGACTGAATTTCTCGCCTCTAGCCCAAAGGCCTACGCGTACAGTATTGATCCAAGAAAAGATCAAACACGGCAGGGAGAAAACGACGGGTTGCCTATTGCCCGGAAGAGATCTCTATCAATCCTTTTTTAGATTGTCATCGTCCTACCTAACAGCGGGTTAATCTCATGAGTTCCTCAGATGATGCAGAAAGTAACGGTAATAGAACGTGGATTGTGACCCCTCGTACAAATTGGTAAAAGTTTCAATACACAGAACTGGGATAATTTGCTTAACATGTTTGGAAAAATCTTCAAAAACAACCATTCCATCTAAAAGCAAAGATCAAACTATAGTTTTGTGTGTTGAGTTAAGTTGTCTGGGTCTCCAGAAAGTAGGGACAAGACTACAAGAGTGTTAACGGCGAAATTTGGTAATCGACTTGGAAAGAAAAGGGGAAACCGAAGCAGAGAAGACAGATTGAATTGGAGTCAGACCAGGCTTCGTATCGGACCCGGTAACTGTATCGGGCTGTGGATGTGTTGCCTTAAAGAGTGTATCGGTCGATACGGATTCGATGTTAACGTGGGCCGATACGGGTTGTGAGTTGATAGTGTCAACATGGGCTTGGTCTGGGCCCGGAATAAGCTTCAAAGAAGTTGCCAAATAGAGATAAAGCTCGATTTTAGACAGTTGTATCTTGTAAATTAAGTAGTTTAGATCTAATCTGTGGCTTAAGTCTGCCGCAAGGACTTGTTTGTTAGTTGTAGATAAGATCGTGCCCTACAAGGGTTCTGTTGTAACCTCGGGTATAAATATCCCGATAGTTTGTGATGTGCACTAGAATTCCCGACCTTCCGAAAGGTTCTGATAAACAACGATTTAAACGGAGTCGCGACACAAATCGATCCGGCTTCTTGAACGCGCACGCTCTTGAGCCCCGCAATCGCAGCACCACGTCTCCTCTGGTTATCACCCGTGTCAAAACGCGGGTGACCTCGCCGAGAAGGCTAATCCATGTTTGCCAATCGAAGAACACAAACAAGAACGAGATAGAATACAATCAAAATTGCAGATGAATAATTAAGCTCACAAGTTGGGGTCTTACAAACCGATCTAGCGGTGAAACTGTTCTTGACAGATTAATCTAAGCAAAACCCAAAACCTAAAGATAGCGACAGCTACTGATATATGGAGTTTAGGGTCGTGCAAGCACCCCTTGACGCAACCCTAATGGGCTCCAACACGATACACGGCCCAAAGACCCAAATACGGCGTCGCAGCGCCGGGACAGATTCTGAACGTCAATTTGTTCGGTCAATTCCCGATGACTCGTAATGAATTTGGACATGGGACCAGATCCATTGGAAAGGTTATCTTCTTAGCTTTCCATCCATATAAAGAATGCCCCAATCCGAGCACGTATGCGTCCTGGGCGCCCGTTTTAGTGCAGACTGGTCCTGGACTCCGAATTGCACCCGAAGTCGACTTGGAGAAGGTCTTGGTTTGGTCCCCAATCAACTTCTTTGATATTCCATGCATTTGTTATGCTCGGCTTCTTTTCCTTCATCCAAGCAAGTACCTCTGCAAACGAAAACAAACAAAACTCATTGTGTAGCAACGTATGTTCAAAAATATAACAAGTAAATCTTATGTAGAACTGGTTAACCTTTTGGCTGATTAATACACAAGGTAGTCATGGTTATATCCGAGCTAGTTGTGTCCTCATCATCCTTCCCTTTTTGATTGGAAACCGTCCTCGGTTTCATCTTATCATGGAGCATTTTAAACTTATATTTATCTATCACAACATCCGATGAGGAACATTTCTTGATGGCCATATGGTTGGATCCTAAAATCTTTTTAGTCGAAAAACCACAACACTCCCCTTCTTGCAAACCAACCTGTAACTCATTTAAACAACTAGAGAAACTTGATAGAGAATTACGTATACACATGCGGTCCTCTAGACAATACATTTCATCATGAAAAGGAGGTATAGTCAAATCCGAACAAATATATACTCGATGCACATTATATTGTCCTTTACTATCATAATTGCCAATAACATGAAAAATTACATCAGAAGGGCATGGCAATTCAAATCTAGCAAATAATTTCGTCTCTAAACAGTTGAGTGGACAAAGATCATCAAATTGAATATAACCCCAAGTATTTAAAGAAGATAACAATTTAAGTTCTTCATTCTCGCTAGCAATGTGAATAACATGTTTAAACTCAACACATGGTGGCTCTACTATAGAACTAACATGTTCATTCACTAGTTGTGGCATGGATATAAGTGAAGCATCGCACAACTCTTCTTTATCACAAGGAACATCAAGCGAATTATTTTGTGACAAAGGTATTTCTATGGGTTGCTCTAATGTAGCATAAGTAGTGGACATAGTCGGCACATCATAACTATGCATACCTTGAGTAGTTGTAGCAACATTATCATTACCTTTTTTCTCATCTTTAGAAATTATAGGTGCTTGGTCAATTAAACATTCCTCAAACATGCATGGAGCTATGGATAGGTCTTTTTCTTCTTCGTCTTTCTTCTCTTCCTCCTCACCTTGGTTGTTCTCAGATGCCTGCAAAATATTAGTATCCAAAACAATAGGCAGAACATTACGTTCGTTTTGTAATAACTCAGACTTAGTTGAAGGCATCACAATATTATTATTATTCCTGGTATCTCTAAAAATCTCATCGATTCTATTCTTCGTCCTTTCAATACTATCTTTGAAAATTTCTTCGATTCCATTCTTCATCCATTGAAGATTATCTTCGAAAATTTCAGAAAAACTCATTGGTTTCAATTTCATTTTTCGACCATTATGTCTAAATGTGTATGTATTAGCAACAAAATTATGCAAACCATTTTTATCATATACTCATGGTTGACCAAACAACAAAGAACATGCTTGCATAGGGACAAGATCAAAATTGGCAGTATCATGGTAATTTCCAATCGAAAAGTTTACTCTCACAATTCTATTTACCTTGAACTTACCACAAAAGTTGAACCATTTGATGTAATATGGATGAGGATGCGGTTGTGTAGGCAACTCAAGTTTCTCAACCAAATCTGAACTCACAAAGTTATTGCAACTCTCACTATCGATTAGAATACGGCACGCTCTATTCTTAACCACAAACTTTGTTTCAAATAATTCGTGGTACTGCCATTGCTCCGCTTTCTCCATTTGAGAACTTAGCACTTGTTGCACCAAAGTACTTTCATCACGTGCATCTGTGGAAGGTGATGCAGCAGCTATGGTTTGTCTCCCATCTAACTTTATCTCATATCCATAAGAGACGTAACCTACCATTATCAGTAGAAAAAGAGAACAACAGAACAATATTGTTCCTATTAACTACAGATCATGGAAGCATCTTACCAAGCTCTTACATGGACCTCATCATCGTCACCTGCCATTGAAACACCAAAACAGCAACAAACGGTGAAGGTTATCCCTAATAATCTACTACGCAGGTGTGGTGGTGCCTCTCAACAATTCTTAGCAATATGGAGCACCAAACCAAGCTCTTATAAAGTTCTTACCAGCAAAGCAAAGGATACCTGAAAGGCGTAGTCAGCGATTGCAGGGATCAAGAACCTGTGCTGTCCAGAAGTAATATGTGGAGCTAGGAAGGCCAAATATATGTGAGTGGTACACAATCCAATGAC
Source organism: Oryza officinalis (assembly GCA_008326285.1). Taxonomy (NCBI): domain Eukaryota; kingdom Viridiplantae; phylum Streptophyta; class Magnoliopsida; order Poales; family Poaceae; genus Oryza; species Oryza officinalis. Next base: position 39,451,678 of record BDMV01000005.1, read on the forward strand.
AGATAGTAATGTTGAATAAAAATCCCAAGTCACGTGCCCTTAGTTGCTGGTCTACTCGTGTCCTAGACAGTAGTGGTAACAATGATGACGCAAATGAATATGACACTAGTAAACAGCAAGGAAGGACTGGCAGGCAAGCTTTGGCGAGTCTCAGCAAAAATAGCAAAACCGCAAGGCTGATAGGCTCAACGGAGCGCGTCGTGAGCTCGAGGCACTAGTGGAAATCAACTTTTCTTTTTTTTCTTTTATATTTCTTTTCTTTTTTTATTTTCCAGGAGCACAAAAATAGGAACACCACAAAGTTACAGCTCAATCGGAGTTGATATGTGGCCTATGGAATTTTTTGATACCACTATTAAGAGAGTGCAGAAACTTGTGAGCTCAAACATACAATTTTGCAAGCCAAATTTTGGAATTCTGATGTCGCCAAACCCGCCAAATCAGATGTAAATTTTTTTCTCTTATCCGAAAAGTTAAAATTTGCCTGATTCCGAGTCCGTATGCAAAAGTTATGGCTATTTGAAGTTTGGGCTTCCGGCTAGGTTTTCCAGAGGGGATATAACCTAGTCTTTTTGCGGTGGAATTGAGATATGGTGGCAGCGGAGTATGTGGGGTGTTCTGGTGATGCGTGGTGATCTGATGGTTGTTTATGATGCGGAACGGCTCTCAAAGGATGAACCCTAACACACGGTGAAAGGTGGCGGCTAGGGTTACAAAGAAAAAACACACGACTAGACTAAAACACGCACTAGACCAGCAACAAGAACTTAAACTAACTAGGACTCAAACTCAACACTACGGACTCTAAAAAAGAATCATGAAAAGGCTAAACACGGTCTAGGTTAAGATAACTAACGACTAAATTTTTTTTTGGCTTTTCTGTAGACTCTAGGATTATTGCGAAAACAAAAACTAATCTAGGGTAAAGAAACTGGGCGAACCTGACAGTGAACCTAGAGCTCTGATACCACTTGATGTGCACTAGAGTTCCCGACCTTCCGAAAGGTTCTGATAAACAAAGATTTAGATGGAGTCGCGACACAAATCGATCCGGCTTCTTGAACGCGCACGCTCTTGAGCCCCGCAATCGCAGCACCACGTCTCCTCTGGTTATCGCCCGTGTCGAAACGCGGGTGACCTCGCCGAGAAGGCTAATCCCTGTTTGCCAATCGAAGAACACAAACAAGAACGAGATAGAATACAACCAAAATTGCAGATGAATGATTAAGCTCACAAGTTGGGGTCTTACAAACCGATCTAGCGGCGAAACTGTTCTTGACAGATTAATCTAAGCAAAACCCAAAACCTAAAGATAGCGACAGCTACTGATATATGGAGTTTAGGGTCGTGCAAGCACCCCTTGACGCAACCCTAATGGGCTCCAACACGATACACGGCCCAAAGGCCCAAATACGGCGTCGCAGCGCCGGGACAGATTCTGAATATCAATTTGTTTGGTCAATTCCTGATGACTCGTAATGAATTTGGACATGGGACTAGATCCATTGGAAAGGTTATCTTCTTAGCTTTCCATCCATATAAAGAATGCCCCAATCCGAGCACGTATGCGTCCTGGGCGCCCATTTTAGTGCAGACTGGTCCTGGACTCCGAATTGCACCCGAAGTCGACTTGGAGAAGGTCTTGGTTTGGTCCCCAATCAACTTCTTTGATATTCCATGCATTTGTTATGCTCGGCTTCTTTTCCTTCATCCAAGCAAGTACCTCTGCAAACGAAAACAAACAAAACTCATTGTGTAGCAACGTATGTTCAAAAATATAACAAGTAAATCTTATGTAGAACTGGTTAACCTTTGGCTGGTTAATACACAAGGTAGTCATGGTTATATCCGAGCTAGTTGTGTCCTCATCAGTTTGTACATAGAATCTCTCTCTCGATCAATCATACAATCAAACTAATCTACTTTTGGCGCATCGCCAACCCTCGCAAGAGGCTGACTTCTGACGAGTTCTTGCTTCCCAAGAGCAAGGTAAGAACTCGTACCCGACGATTTGCATCGTCGGGCCTAGTGTGTCGCTTTAGGCACATTAAGCCCTGATGATGTGATCGTCGTTTATCATGTGTTAGCTAATCTTGACGTGGTCTTCTGTTTCTGTCTCGTCAGCAGTTAACTCGTTTTAGGGTTTATTGCTGACGATGGTTGAATCGGTTTGCTCGTTTAGATTATCTAAGGCATTTACCATCCCCAAAAGCAATCGATGGCTTGATTTTCTTTGTGTTAAGTCTCGATTCACACTTTGAGTTGCTATCAACCTTAGTCCTGTTTCGAGATCTGACACGAAGCCTGTTTTCGATTGTAATTAAGGATAGCGCCGGGGTTTCAGCCGGTCTTATCTAATGCATGTGATTATTTATGTTCTTGCATGTGTTTGCCACTTATACATGTGGATCGATGAATATAAACATATCGATCACAGAGTGTTTTTAAAGACTTCTTTGTGATTGGTGTATTTATGTTAGCCGATTGACTTGTATAAGTTTACACTAGAGTAATAGCTAGTGTAGTTATCCTCATGAAACCCTCATCGGCTAATTCCATTAATTTGTCACACGCTTTTGGCATGGGCCGATGAGATTAGATCTCTTCAATTTGCTTATTATATTGAGTAAGCCGATACAGCTTTGCCCTATCGGCTGGGCTACAACAATGTGACATCGGCCTATCGGCCGATCGACCATTGTTTTCTGACATGGTTTACTCGTTTCTTGTTGATTGCAGATCAAATCAACTGGCACGCTCTGCGCACAACTAGGCAAGCCAATTTGGACCTGCACTGGAGTTAAGCAGATCTCCCAGGCCGCCGTGGAAACGTAGAGCCCGTCTTTTGTTGCGGGGCGGGTCTAAATTCTGCGCCAACACGCTTTTGGCACGCCCGGTGGGACAAAACAACGCAAACCCAGCAACAACAACAAGATCTCCTCAAGATGTCGAAGCAGGTCGAGATTTCCGAGGAGAACATCGTCCCTGTGACCGCCGACCAGCTCAATGCAGAGCAGAAGGCTGAGATGGAAAATCTGGTCGAGCAGTTCCAGAATATGTACCTGCAAACATATTCTAGGACTCGGCAAGGCACCTTGATCCAAAAATCCAAGGTAGTTATGCCGAGTCCCGGAGATGGAGCTGGCACGTCGGCGGCGGCACATGACCACGCCGTCAAGACCGAGGATACTGCAGCGCCGACGTTGCAAGATAGGATTGACTCCGCAGTTCATTCTGTGCTAGTCAACCAGTCAGGGATTCTGGTGAACACATTGACCAATACGGTCAAATCGATCCTAGATGGGACGATTCACCAGTACAAGCCTCAGGGGCCGATTTTCTTACCGGAAAATAAGTTCCCTGCCTATCGGACCCTGAGGAACGACCTGAGCACGGCTCAGCCAACAGCGCCGATGCCACCCCCATCGGCGCAGCCAACGACAACACTGCCATTGGTCCTTACCAAGCAGACAGGGGGGAGCCCTCAGCATATCATGGAGGAGCAGTATGCACAATGGACCAAGGGGAAGCAACCAGTGATCGAGCCGATATAGCAAGTTCATATCAACCAGCCATCGGCCGAATAGTCGCAAGCCCTGGTTTTCAACAATCCTCCACCACAGGCGGTTTACAATACGCCACAGGGCTACCAGCAGCACACCACAGGGCAGTATGGCGCACAGAACCTTGATCACCATTATCAGCCGTACTCTCCCAGGCAGTATCAAGCAGAGGGTTTGCAACAATCGTATCAGCAATACCTCTCACATCGGCCTGCAGGATACTGGGCCGATATGATAGCCGAAGTGATGCGTGATCAGTTCGGCTTGAAGCCCAAGGAGAACTCTACAGTGTATCGGCACCCGTACCCCGAGGAATTTGACAGAGTGCCATTGCCAGGCCGATACAAGATCCCAGACTTCTCCAAGTTTTCGGGGCAGGACAACGTCTCGACTTACGAGCATGTAAGCCGATTCCTAGCACAGTGCGGGGAGGCATCGGCTATCGAGGCGTTGAGGGTGAGATTTTTCTCTCTGTCCTTGTTAGGGTCTGCGTTTACGTGGTTTTCATCTCTACCCTGCAATTCCATCAGAGGATGGATAGATTTGGAGAAACAGTTTCATAGGTATTTCTATAACGGCGTACAAGAAATGAAACTGTCCGATCTGACCGTCATTAGGCAACAAGTCGACGAATCGGTCCCGGAGTATATTCAACGATTCAGGGACGTAAGGAACAGATGCTACAGCCTTAGCTTGACCGATTCTTAGCTCGCCGATTTGGCGTTCCAAGGATTGTTAGGGCCGATACGCGAGAGGTTCTCCTCGCAGGAATTTGAAAGCCTAGCTCACCTAGCATAACGGGTGTCGGCCCACGAACAACGATTCCAGGAGGCTAAGAAATTTGCAAAAAAGATCAATACAGTTTATCAGTATGCCTCCGACGACGACGACGAAGAAGATGTTGATGTCGACCTGGCTGAGTGGGCCCGGATGAAGAAGCCGACAAATTGCCAATGGGTAAAAAAGGGCGACAAAGAAGACAAATTCGACTTCGACATCAACAAGGCCGATAAAATATTTGACCTACTGTTGCAAGAAAAGCAAATTCAATTGCCAGTAGGTCATGTATTACCATCGGCCGAAGAGATCAAGAAACGGAGATATTGCAAGTGGCACAACTCTTATTCACACCATACAAATGAATGCAAGATCTTCAGACAACAAATTCAATCGGCCATCGAGCAAGGCAGGGTTAAAATCGATGAAGATCGAAGGACACCCGTTCCCAGTCAACATGGTGCGGGCAGACAGGGCCGATGGCAGTGTGTTGGCGCAGAATTTCGACCCGTCCAGCAACCAAACGGGTTCCGCGTTACCACGGCGGCCTGGGAGATCTGCTTAACTCCAGTGCAGGTCCAAATGGCTTGCCTAGTCGTAAGTAGAGTGTGCCAGTTGATTTGATCTGCAATCAACAAGAAACAAGTAAACCAAATCAGAAAACAATGGTCGATCGGTCGGCAGACCGATGACACATTGTCATAGCCCAGCCGATAGGGCAAAGATATATCGGCTCACTTAGAAAATATATAAGACATGAATCTAATCTTATCGGCCTTCATTGATATGTAAACTTCAACTAATAATACCGGCCGATAAGGATGACAAAGATAACTACACCAGCTAGTACTCTAGTGCAACCTTATACGAACCAATCGGCCAATATAAACACATCAACCATAAAGAAATCTTAAGATTACTTCACGATCGACATATTTATACTCATCGATCTGCACATATAAGTGGCAAACATATGCAAGAAATATAAAGCAATTGCATATGTTAGATAAGACCGGCTGAAACCCCGATACTATCCTTAATTACAACCGAAAACAGGCTTTGTGTCAGATCTCAAAACAGGACTAAGGTCGATGGCAACTCAAAGTGTGGATTGAGACTTAACGCAAAGAAAATCAAGTCGTCGATTGCTTTTGGGGATGACAGATGCATTGAATAATCTAGCCAAGCATGAAAATTAAACCATTGTCGGCAATAAACCCTAAAGCGAGTAAACCACTGGGAAGGCTTAATCAAGATACCTGTCAAAACTATCCAAGACATGATAATCGACGATCACATCATCGAGGCTTAACGTGTCTAAAGCGACACGCTAGCCCCGACAATGCAGATCGTCGGGGACGAGTTCTTACCTCTGCTCTGAGGAAGCAAGAACTCGTTGAAGAAGACCTCTTGCGAGGGTTGGCGATGCGCCGAAAGTAGATTGATTCGATTGTGTGATTGATTGAGAGAGAGTTTACATGTACAAACTATCGGGATATTTATACCCGAGGTTACAACAGACCCCTTGTCGGGTACGATCTTATCTACAACTAACAAACAAGTCTTTGCGGCAGACTCTAGCCACAGATTAGATCTAAACTACCTAATTTACAAGATACAATTGCCTAAAACCGAGCTTTATCTCTATTTGGCAACTTCCTTGAAGCTTACTTCGAGCCCAGACCAAGCCCACGTTGACACTGTCAACTCACAATCTCGCATCGGCCCATGACCAAACCAAATCCGTATCGGCCGATACACTCTTTATAGCAACATCTCCCCAGTCTGATACGGTTATCGGGTCCGATACGAAGCCTGGTCCGACTCCAACTCAATCCTTCCTCTCTGCTTCGGTTTCCTCTTTCCTTTCCAAGTCGATTACCAAAATCCGTCATCAACACATGCCCCCCAATTCCGCTTCATTATATAATGTGGCGGAATTAGCTCCAGGGAACTCATCGACTTTTTGCTAGGTCTAACCCGAAAACCGCACAGATCCAGACTCGAATCCTTTCGCCGCCGATTCAACAAACTCCTCGTGTTCTTCAACTCCGGCGACCCCTCGGCATCTCGTCAACATCGACCCCCTTCACAGCGACCCCTCCAACAACAACGATGGCCTCCGCCCCGTTCTACGCCTCCGAGATCCCTGCGGTAAGTCAATTCCTTTAAAGCCCGCATTATTACCTTTTCCGCCGATTTCCCCAAGTTAGGTTTTTACTTTCTGCCCCCCTCAGGCCTTATATTTTCATCGTTGTTCTCACGATTTAGGTCTTCAAAAACCAAATCTTGATTCCCACCGACGATAAATCCCATCGCTTTCTCCTGGGCCCCATGGGCGACTGCGACCCAACCTGGCTAATCAACGCCGAAACAGACAGAATTCCGTTCAAGCAAGCCAAGCCCACTGTCTCGGCGTGGAAGCACACCTTCAGGTCATGGCCATCAAAGCTAAACGGATACAGGACCTGGCACAAAAGGATTGCTGCCGTGAAACAAGTCCACTGGGACGAAATTGGAATCGGCCAATGCATAACTCTGTCCCTGGCCGACACCAAGAAGAATGAGCCACTAATGTCAGCTGCCAGCTATTTCTGGTCAAGTACCTTGAACGCCTTTATGTTCAAGCAAGGTCCGATGACCCCAACCCTCATAGATATCAAGGTACTCACAGGATTGAATATCAGCTCCGAGATCAACCCCTTCAACCTCCTGGTAAACAGCAGCCACAAGTTGAAGACCAAGAAAATCGGAGGCTGGTCCGGATATATCTCCGAACACATGGAACAGGGATCGGTCTCAGAGCGAGAACACGTAGCTTTCCTGACATTGTGGTTGGAGAGATTTGTCTTCTGCGGATCGACCTGTGGCCCCACTACAAACTGTCAACACTTGTACAAACTATCGGGATATTTATACCCGAGGTTACAACAGAACCCTTGTAGGGCACGATCTTATCTACAACTAACAAACAAGTCTTTGCGGCAGACTCTAGCCACAGATTAGATCTAAACTACCTAATTTACAAGATACAATTGCCTAAAACCGAGCTTTATCTCTATTTGGCAACTTCCTTGAAGCTTACTTCGAGCCCAGACCAAGCCCACGTTGACACTGTCAACTCACAACCCGCATCGGCCCATGACCAAACCAAATCCGTATCGGCCGATACGCTCTTTATAGCAACACCTCCCCAGTCCGATACGGTTATCGGGTCCGATACGAAGCCTGGTCCGACTCCAACTCAATCCTTCTTCTCTGCTTCGGTTTCCTCTTTCCTTTCCAAGTCGATTACCAAAATCCGTCGTCAACACATGCCCCCCAATTCCGCTTCATTATATAATGTGGCGGAATTAGCTCCAGGGAACTCATCGACTTTTTGCTAGGTCTAACCTGAAAACCGCACAGATCCAGATTCGAACCCTTTCGCCGCCGATTCAACAAACTCCTCGTGTTCTTCAACTCCGGCGACCCCTCGGCGTCTCGTCAACATCGACCCCCTTCACAGCGACCCCTCCAACAACAACGATGGCCTCCGCCCCGTTCTACGCCTCCGAGATCCCTGCGGTAAGTCAATTCCTTCAAAGTCCGCATTATTACCTTTTCCGCCGATTTCTCCAAGTTAGGTCTTTACTTTCTGCCCCCCTCAGGCCTTATATTTTCATCGTCGTTCTCACGTTTTAGGTCTTCAAAAACCAAATCTTGATTCCCACCGACGATAAGTCCCATCGCTTCCTCTTGGGCCCCATGGGCGACTGCGACCCAACCTGGCTCATCAACGCCGAAACAGACAGAATTCCTTTCAGGCAAGCCAAGCCCACTGTCTCGGCGTGGAAGCACACCTTCAGGTCATGGCCATCAAAGCTAAACGGATACAGGACCTGGCACAAAAGGATTGCTGCCGTCAAACAAGTCCACTGGGACGAGATTGGAATCGGCCAATGCATAACTCTGTCCCTGGCCGATACCAAGAAGAATGAGCCACTAATGTCAGCTGCCAGCTACTTCTGGTCAAGTACCTTGAACGCCTTTATGTTCAAGCAAGGTCCGATGACCCCAACCCTCATAGATATCAAGGTACTCACAGGATTGGATATCAGCTCCGAGATCAACCCCTTCAGCCTCCTGGTAAACAGCAGCCACAAGTTGAAGACCAAGAAAATCGGAGGCTGGTCCGGATATATCTCTGAACACATGGAACAGGGATCGGTCTCAGAGCGAGAACACGTAGCTTTCCTGACATTGTGGTTGGAGAGATTTGTCTTTTGCGGATCGACCTGTGGCCCCACTACAAACTGTCAACACTTGGCTCAAGCTTTGGTCGACAAGAGACAAATCCCCTTGGGCCGATACCTTCTAGGAGCTGTATATCGGCTACTCCATGTTTCCACACAAGACTTGATGCTAAAACAGACTGTGGCTCATGGAGGACCATGGTGGTTCATTCAACTCTGGCTAACCATATACACCAACACCATGGTTGATCGGCCACCTCTATCAGATTCTCGCTTCCCATCAAAATATGCCGATCACGAAGACCCCAGGAACAGAAGATGCATGTCCTACGGGGAAGCAGCCTCCGTCTACCCCGGCGCAGATCAATCGGCCGATGACATGGCTACATGGTTCATCCGTTTCTTCACCGGCCCTCCATCAGCCAAGATGGATATGTTTGTCTATACATCGGACCGAGACTTCGAGCTTCCAGATGATCTGCAACTGAGCTTAATAAATGATGACATGGAATCAAGGGAATTATTCATGATCGGCCTCACTCCATGCCTGCTCCCAGTAGGCGTCTTTCAGGGAAGGAGCACCAGCTTGTCCTATGAGTTTTACACCCCAATGACAGCTGCTAGACAATGCGGGCTCGGACAACTTCCCATTAGCTTGCATCTTCATAAGCTCCTAGAGAGCAGAGGCACAGTCCCATCGGCCCTGGTTATGAACAAAGCAATGGAAATCGAGCTCCCCAATCTTGGTGACTGCGATCGGCTGCATCTGAATGCCTTCGTGCACATTAGCTTCCAAACTTGGTGGCAAGAGTGGGCCGCTCACATCTTTCATCAATCGGCCAGGTTCTATGTGACAGAACTTATCCAAGGCATCAGCCCTCAAGTCCCAGATGAGCCGATTCCATCTGTGAGCAACAGTGGACGGAAGATCTTCTACGCTCAAGCCATAGCTCCATCGGGGTCAACCATCCTGGAATCCATCATCGGCCTCACTGCCCCAAAAGTGGCGTCGCTTCTCCAAGGTCCGATGCCTAAAGAAAACCCCAAGAGAAAAGCGCCGGCCAAAGGCAAATCGCAGAAAGCCAGCAAGAAGGCTAAAACCGATGACCAGGCCGATGCCGAAGAGCTAGACCCCTCCTTGGAAGAATTCCTCGAAGAACAAGTGATGGAGGAGGAAGTCGATGCAGCAGCGGCCGATGCACACGAAGAAGAAAACCCGTCGGTCGAAACCACCCAAGAGCCATCGGCCGAAGCTGCGGAGATCCCACCGGCCGATGACCAAGATGATGCCCCGCAACCAAAAAGGACCAGACACGCAGTTCGCAAGGTCAATATAATCTCTTCTTTGTGTTTACATAATCTCCTTGTACTGTCACACTTTAACTTCATATCCTTTTCAGGCTGCGGTGTCGTCTGTGTTAAAGGAGAGAACTCAATCGGCCCCTTTGCCAAGAACCAAGAAAACAACTTTGCAACGGCGCGAACGAGCCAAGGCACGATTGAGAACCCCTTCTCCTTCTCCACCACCCTCTCCGACTGTCTCGGTAAGAGTTGATTTTTTGCATTATTTTTCTAATCACATAACCCTATTCACCAATTTCCTGCTTTTTCAGCCTAGGGCTCCATCACCTTCACCACATCGGCCAACCCCCTCGCCTACTATGTCGACAAAGCAAAGGGAGGCCGATGCAAGCACCACCAATGCTCCAACACAGGTAACCACGGTTACCCTGATCCCCTTTCTGCCGATTCCTGATTAACAAGGCTAACCTCGACCCATGTTGATATTTGCAGAACCTAGCCGATATGTTCTCCTTTGATATCGGCCAGTTTCTTGATGATGAGGACAAGGAGCTACCCAGCACAGCCAGGGCACCAATCTCTGATGATCTGAAGAACCGGCTGACCGATATTGGGAATCGGCTAGAAGCCTCGCTGGAGTGTTTGGTAGAAGACTGCTCCTCCATCAGAGTCAGGGTACAAGAAATCCAAGACGAACTGCCCGAAGACCTGATGGAAATCCTCACGCCGGCCATCTTCCTGGAACAATACCGATTCAAGCTTTTCAGAGCAAAAGAAAGACTTGCAGAGCGACGACAGCGCGAACAACTGGAATCGGCCCTGTCCGCTAGCAAAGCTCAAGTGAACGCCGATAAGACCAGGTTGGACGAGCTAGCGGTGGAGCCGATTGTGCTGAAAAATAGGCTTGAAGAACTCCGTCGCCTCGAGGCAGAGCTAGAATCGAAGCTGGCCACTACACGCCAAGAAATCCAGGAAGTCGAAGCCGGGATAGCTGCATCACCCAAGGTCATAGAAGATCAGACGGCAAAGCTCAAGGCATCGGCCAAGTACCTCGCGACCCTAAGCAAATCACTGAAACCAATCCCAGGGACGATGGCCGATGATGCCCAGGCTATCGAAGACGTTGAGCAGATTCGTCGTAAAGCCATTGCTGCTATTGCAGACTTCATAGGGTGATGTAGCATATGTTATTTCTATAATGTATAACCATACACCTTATCGGCCATGCAGCCGAATTTGTTTTGAAAATTCCAGCCTAATTTATTGCTTCTGAAATCCTCTCACACCTTATCGGCCGTGCAGCCGAATTTGTCTTGAAAATTCCAGCCGCATATATCTTTAATATGAACAATCTCATTATAAACAATCTCATCGGCCAGAGAGCCGAAGTCAATCGCCAAACTGAAAAATCCTTGAAAATTCCTGTATATATATATGCCCCCCAAATTTTGGAAGATGAGGGCTCATATTCTGAAATTTTGAACTAAGGGCGATAGTATTTACCGGCCATCTAAAGACGATGCTTGACTACATCGGCTGTAATCATAAATCGGCTAGAGGGCCGATCATGAGTCAATCCAGATACTGGGATAATATTGTTTCAAGTATTTGCCATTGAGAGCTCGTCCATAAATCTCGCCATCTAATCCCTTGAGCAGATAGGCATTGTGAGGAACACATCGATGAATTCGAAAGGGGCCTTCCCAATTAGGTGACCATTTGCCGAATTTATTATCTCTGGAGCCAATCGGCATTATTAATTTCCATACAAGGTCTCCTTCCTCAAACGATTTGGCAACGACCTTTTTATTATAATGACGGGCTACTCTATCTTTATCACGCTTGATTTTCTCTAAGGCCCGTAATCGAACATGTGCCAAATCATCCAATTCATCAACCATAAGATTATGGTACTCATCGGCTGTCAAGTCGTCTTGCAAAGCAATCCTTCTTGAGCCGATGGCGGTTTCCCACGGCAGTACAGCTTCATGCCCGTAGACCAGCTGATAGGGAGGCACTTGGATTGCACCATGGCAAGCCATCCGATACGCCCAAAGGGAATCGGCCAGCGTTGTATGCCATTGCCTCGGCTGTTCGTCAATTTTCCTCTTGATTAATTTGATTAAAGACTTGTTGGAAGCCTCTGCCTGCCCATTAGCCTGCGCGTAGTAAGGAGAAGAATTGAGTAATCTGATGCCCATGCTGTCAGCAAATCGGACGAACTCGTCGGACACGAAGATTGATCCCTGATCGGTAGTTATTGTCTGAGGTAACCCAAACCGATATATGATGTGCTCCTTGACGAACTGAATAGCGTCTTTGGAATCAACCTTCTTGAGAGGAACGGCCTCAACCCACTTTGTGAAGTAATCTGTAGCCACTAATATATACTTGTGTCCCTTACTTGATGGTGGGTTAATCTGGCCGATCATATCTATTCCCCATCCTCGAAACGGCCACGGCTTTATGATTGGATGCATAACCGATGCCGGTGCTCTCTGAATTGCTCCAAATTTCTGACAATCCTGACATCCTTTATAATACTTGAAGCAATCTTCTAGCATGGTTGGCCAAAAATATCCGACGCGCTTCATCAGCCATTTCATTTTATGGGCCGATTGATGGGTGCCACAAATCCCTTCATGTACTTCGCTCATAACGGTTTTAGCCTCCTCAGGACCTAGGCATTTGAGTAGGACACCATCAACCGTCCGATAATATAGGTTATCGTCCAATAAGACATAGTGTAAAACTTTATATTTCATTCTGCGTGACGCCGATTGGGAAGGGTTTCTCAAATACTCAATGATATCAAACCTCCAATCATCGGCGTGCACGAGAGCAATCTGAATTGGAACGTCTTTAGCCATCGGCCTGTATCCCGATGCCCCCTGAGCTAAATCATTGGCTTCGAAATTCTGCTTCCTGGGTATGTGCCTCATCGTTACGATCCGGAAACCGTGTAATAACTCTTTGCACTCCTCATTGTAGACTTTGAGAATATCGTCTCTGCACTCATACTCCCCAGAAAGTTGACTAATTACTAGCTGTGAATCACCAATGATTTCCACGGCATCGGCCTCGACTTCTTGTAATAACTGCAAGCCTTTAAGCACCGCTTCATATTCTGCTTGATTGTTGGTATAATAAGGCTTGATAGTGAAAGCGAACTCAAAACTTGCCCCCCGAGGGGATATGATGACTAGGCCGATACCGCAACCGTGTCTGCAGACGGATCCATCGAAATATAACGTCCACGGCACAATGTCTGCATATGCAACTGAGTCATCTCTATGTTGAACGATGAAATCGGCCAGGGCTTGTCCTTTGATCGCTTTGGCCGATTCATATCGAAGATCAAACTCTGTTAAAGCAAAGATCCACTTCCCGACTCGTCCTTTCAACACAGGGGCCGATAGCATGTATTTCATCACATCGGCCTTGCTCACCACTATGCACTCGTTGGAAAGCAGGTAATGCCTCAATTTAGTACATGAAAAATATAAACAAAGGCATAATTTCTCCACCGGCGTGTACCTTGTCTCAGCGTCTAACATTCTCCTGCTGAGATAAAAAATAGCTCTTTCCTTGCCGTTAACATCTTGAACCAAGACTGAGCCGATGGATTTCTCATCGGCTGACAAGTACAATTTGAATGGGACTCCTTTTTGTGGAGGAATTAAGACCGGCGGAGAAGTTAAATATTCTTTGATATCGTCTAGCGCTTTCTGTTGCTTGTCACCCCATATGAATTCTTCGTCGTCCTTTATTTTCAACAGTGGAGTGAATGGCTCTATACGGCCCGACAAATTTGATATAAAACGCCGGACGAAGTTGATCTTGCCAAGCAGAGACTGTAACTTGGTCTTGTTTTCTGGAGGCTTGATTTTCTTGATGGCATCGATGTTCTTCTGTGTGATTTCAATCCCCCTTTCATGGACCAAGAAACCCAAAAACTGACCGGCCGATACGCCAAAGGCACATTTGTTAGGGTTCAACTTCAAACCATATTTCCTTGCCCTTTCTAGTACCTTGCGTAAGTCGGCCAAGTGCATATCATGTTCTCTTGACTTTACGACGACATCGTCTATATAAACTTCAATCAGAGAGCCAATAAGATCATGAAAAATGTAATTCATAGCCCTCTGATACGTAGCTCCAGCATTCTTCAAACCAAATGTCATGACGACCCATTCATATAGGCCGATTGCCCCTGGGCACCTGAAGGCTGTCTTATGAATGTCCTCTTTAGCCATAAAGATCTGGTTGTAACCCGCGTTTCCGTCCATGAAACTAATGATCTTATGCCCAGAAGCAGCGTCGACTAGCAAATCGGCCAACGGCATAGGGTACTCGTCTTTGGGCGTCGCCTTATTTAGATCTCTGAAATCGACGCATACCCTTAGCTTGCCGTTCTTTTTCAATACCGGAACTATGTTGGAGACCCACTCCGCGTATCGGCAGGGCCTGATAAAGTTGGCGTCGTAAAGTCTTGTGATCTCTGCTTTTATGGCTTCGTGCATATCGGCCTTAAACCTCCGAGGAGCTTGCTTAAAAGGCCGATAGCCTTGTTTGATTGGTAGCCGATGTTCTACAATCGATCGGCTTAATCCTGGCATCTCATGGTATTCCCATGCAAAACAATCTCTGAATTCTTTCAAAAGATCTATCAAATTATTCTTGTATTCCTTTGGCAAATTAGCGCTTACATACGTCGGCCTAGGCCTATCACCTATTCCTATATCAATTTCTTCCAATTCATCGGCCGACGTAAAACCTTGTCCCAACTTGCCGTCTAACTCATCCACCGCGTCATCTGTGTAGGGGTCATTGTCAACGGCGGATGGTGCATCTTCGCTAAAGTAACCGCTTGTCTTGGTCTTCAATTGCCTCGATGTCGCAGTCGGTTACCTTGAGGAAATCGGCGTCCCAGACTCGCCCGGACAAGCAGTCGATTCCCTCCATCTCCCAAACTGCGAGATCGGCATTGGCGACATGTACTGACCGATCGGCCTGCACGATCTCGACTTGGTCCCCTTGCCATTGCATGAGGCATTGGTGCATTGTTGAAGGGACACAGCAATTTGCATGGATCCAATCTCGTCCCAACAACAAGCTGTAGGAACCCTTTCCATCGAAGACGAAGAAGGTGGTGGGAATTGTTTTGCTGCCCACGGTGAGCTCCACGTTCAGGACCCCCTTCGCCTCGGATGCGTTGCCACCGAAGTCCTTTAATACCATATTTGTCTTGATAAGATCCTCAGGTACTTTTCCAAGCTTCCTGAAGGTTGTGTATGGCATTAAATTGACTGCTGCGCCACCATCGACCAGCATCTTCGTCATCGGCCGCCCGTTGATGAATCCTTTGATGTACAACGGCCGTAGATGTCTGTGGCTGGCGTCAACTGGCTTGTCGAAGATGGCTTGGTCTGGTGACAAGCGTAGCCTGGCTGAACCTTGTTCATCATCGGCCATCGCTTCATCGGCCGCCTGCACACTGTATTCTGCTGGCAATACAAACACCATGTTAACAGGCGCCGATGTCATTTTTTTACCTTTTGAAGCTGAGTAGCCCTGAGCTGTATTGGAGGTGCCCTCATCGGCCCTGGCCACCGTGGATTTTATCCTCCACTCTTTTTTGGTCTTGGTTGGCCGATGGGGTATTTCAGCTTGTTGCTCTTGGATTTGCTCTTTCCTCCTTAACCTCTGAACCCGCCGCTTTTGTGTCTTGGTGAATACATCGCTTGGGCACCATTGGGGGTTCTGGACTTGCTCCTCATCTTCATCGTGTTGATCTCGGTGCATCGGCCCTAGCCTTTCATGCACAGATTTCCGTTGCTTGGCCGGCCGATGCGTTTGTCTGCTTGAGCTGCCCTGATAAGAATCTTCTGCACCACTGCATGCAGGGCACTCCTGGATAGATGGCAACCTCATCCCTTCATTCCAGCAGAAGCGAAAAAACTCGCACTCCCAGTGTGGGTCGTAGGAGTTGTCTTGATCGGCTTGGTCTTGAGCTTGTTCCTCCCGCCTCCGCTGATATTTTCTGATCAGGCCCTCAGAGGTCTGATGAGGCCGCTTGCCAGTCCGATGGCCACCGCCATCGGCCCTGTCCGCCCGCACCATGTTGACTGGGAACGGGTGGCCTTCAATCTTCATCGGCCGCTTGGCATCATCGATTTTAATTCTGCCCTGCTCGATGGCCGATTGAATTTGTTGCCGGAAGATCTTGCATTCATTTGTATGGTGTGAATAGGAATTGTGCCACTTGCAATATCTCCTTTTCTTGATGTCTTCGGCCGATGGCAATACGTGACCTACTGGCAGTTGAATCTGCTTTTCTTGCAACAGCAGGTCAAATATCTTATCGGCCTTGTTGATGTCGAAATCATATTTATCTTCTTTATCTCCTTTCTTGGCCCACTGGCAAGTTGTTGATTTCCTCATCCGGGCCCACTCGGCTAGGTCGACATCAGCGTCTTCATCGTCGTCATCGTCGGAGGCGTACTGATAAACAGTGTTAATCTTTTTCGCGAACTTCTTTGCCTCCTGGAATCGCTGCTCGTGGGCCGATACTCGTTGTGCCAGCTGAGCGAGGCTGTCAAATTCCTGCGAGGAGAACCTCTCGCGTATCGGCCCTAGCAATCCCTGAAATGCCAGGTCGGCCAACTGGGAATCGGTCAGACTGAGGCTATAACATCTGTTGCGTATGTCTCTGAACCTTTGTATGTACTCAGGGACCGATTCATCCACTCGCTGCCTGATGGCAGTCAGATCTGACAGTTTCATCTCTTGTACACCATTGTAGAAATATCTATGAAACTGTTTCTCCAGATCTATCCATCCTCTGATGGAATTGCAGGGCAAGGAAGAGAACCATGTGAAGGCAGACCCTGATAAGGACAGAGGGAAAAACCTCACCCTCAACGCCTCGACAGCCGATGCCTCCCCGCACTGCGCTAAGAATCGGCTGACGTGCTCATATGTCGAGACATTGTCCTGTCCCGAAAACTTGGAGAAATCCGGGATCTTGTATCGGCCCGGCAATGGAACCCTGTCAAATTCCTCGGGATACGGGTGCCGATACACTGTAGAGTTCTCTTTGGGCTTCAAGCCGAATTGATCTCGCATCACTTCGGCTATCATGTCAGCCCAGTATCCTGCGGGCCGATGCGGGAGGTCCTGCTGGTAGGATTGTTGGAGGCCCTCTGCTTGATAGTGCCTGGGGGAGTACGGTTGATAGTGGTGATCCAGGTTCTGCGCGCCGTACTGCCCTGCGGTGTACTGCTGATAGCCTTGCGGCACGTTGTATGCAGCTTGAAGTGGAGGACTATTGAACGCCGGGGCTTGCGGTTGTCCGGCCGATGGCTGGTGGACAGGAACTTGCTGCATCGGCTCAACCACCGGTTGCTTCCCCTTGGTCCATTGAGCGTACTGCTCCTCCGTGATGTGCTGAGGGCTTCCTCCCGCCTGCTTGGTGAGGACCAGCGGCAGGGTTGTTGTTGGTTGCGCCGATGGAGGTGGCATCGGCGCTGTCGGCTGAGCCGTGCTCAGGTCGTTCCTCAAGGTCCGATAGGCAGGGAACTTATTTTCTGGCAGGTAAATCGGGCCTTGAGGCTTGTACTGATGGATTGAACCATCCAGGATCGACTTGACCGTATTGGTCAACGTGTTCACCAGGATCCCCGACTGGTTGACTAGCGCAGAGTGAACTGCGGAGTCGATTCGGTCTTGCAACGTCGGCGCTGCAGTGTCTTCAGTTTTGACGGCGTGATCGTGCGCCGCCGCCGACGTTCCAGCTCCATCTCCAGAACTCGGCATGACCACCTTGGACTTTTGAATCAAGGTGCCCTGCCGAGTCCTAGAATATGTTTGCAGGTACATATTCTGGAACTGCGCGACCAGACTATCCATCTCAGCTTTTTGTTCTGCGCTGAGCTGGTCGGCGGTCACGGGAATGACGTTCTCCTCGACGATCTCGGCCTGCTTCGACATCTCGAGGTGTTCTTGTTGCTGGTGAGAAGCTTGTGTTCTTGAGGTCCCACCGGGCGTGCCAAAAGCGTGTTGGCGCAGAATTTCGACCCGTCCAGCAACCAAACGGGTTCCGCGTTACCACGGCGGCCTGGGAGATCTGCTTAACTCCAGTGCAGGTCCAAATGGCTTGCCTAGTCGTAAGTAGAGCGTGCCAGTTGATTTGATCTGCAATCAACAAGAAACAAGTGAACCAAGTCAGAAAACAATGGCCGATCGGTCAGCAGACCGATGACACATTGTCATAGCCCAGCCGATAGGGCAAAGCTATATCGGCTCACTTAGAAAATAAGTAAGACATGAATCTAATCTTATCGGCCTTCATTGATATGTAGACCTCAACTAATAATACCGGCCGATAAGGATGACAAAGATAACTACACCAGCTAGTACTCTAGTGCAACCTTATACGAACCAATCGGCCAATATAAACACATCAACCATAAAGAAATCTTAAGATTACTTCACGATCGACATATTTATACTCATCGATCTGCACATATAAGTGGCAAACATATGCAAGAAATATAAAGCAATTGCATATGTTAGATAAGACCGGCTAAAACCCCGGTACTATCCTTAATTACAACCGAAAACAGGCTTTGTGTCAGATCTCAAAACAGGACTAAGGTCGATGGCAACTCAAAGTGTGGATTGAGACTTAACGCAAAGAAAATCAAGTCGTCGATTGCTTTTGGGGATGACAGATGCATTGAATAATCTAGCCAAGCATGAAAATTAAACCATTGTCGGCAATAAACCCTAAAGCGAGTAAACCGCTGGCAAGGCTTAATCAAGATACCTGTCAAAACTATCCAAGACATGATAATCGACGATCACATCATCGAGGCTTAACGTGTCTAAAGCGACACGCTAGCCCCGACAATGCAGATCGTCGGGGACGAGTTCTTACCTCTGCTCTGAGGAAGCAAGAACTCGTTGAAGAAGACCTCTTGCGAGGGTTGGCGATGCGCCGAAAGTAGATTGATTCGATTGTGTGATTGATTGAGAGAGAGTTTACATGTACAAACTATCGGGATATTTATACCCGAGGTTACAACAGACCCCTTGTCGGGTACGATCTTATCTACAACTAACAAACAAGTCTTTGCGGCAGACTCTAGCCACAGATTAGATCTAAACTACCTAATTTACAAGATACAATTGCCTAAAACCGAGCTTTATCTCTATTTGGCAACTTCCTTGAAGCTTACTTCGAGCCCAGACCAAGCCCACGTTGACACTGTCAACTCACAATCTCGCATCGGCCCATGACCAAACCAAATCCGTATCGGCCGATACACTCTTTATAGCAACATCTCCCCAGTCCGATACGGTTACCGGGTCCGATACGAAGCCTGGTCCGACTCCAACTCAATCCTTCCTCTCTGCTTCGGTTTCCTCTTTCCTTTCCAAATCGATTACCAAAATCCGTCATCAACACAGTGCCCATCGGACCGGCAAGCGACCTTATCAGACCTCTGAGGGCCTGATTAGAAAATACCAGCGGAGGCAGGAAGAACAAGCTCAAGACCACGTCGATCAAGACAACTCTTACGACCCACATTGGGAGTGCGAGTTTTTCCGGTTTTGCTGGAATGAGGGGATGAGGTTGTCGTCCATTCAGGAGTGCCTTGCGTGCAACGGAGCAGAAGATTATTATCAGGGCAACTCAAGCAGGCAAGCGCATCGGCCGGCCAAGCAAAGGAAATCTGTTCATGAGAGGTTAGGGCCGATGCACCAAGACCAAAAGACCGAAGCCGAGGAACAGGTCCAGAACCCTCAATGGTGCCCAAGCGATGTATTCACTAAGACACAAAAATGGCGGGTTCAGAGGCTAAGGAGGAAAGAACAAATCCAAGAGCAACAAGTGGCAATAACCCATCGGCCGGCCAAGACCAAGAAAGAGTGGAGGATAAAATCCACGGTGGTCACGGCCGATGAGGGCACCTCCAATACAGCTCGGGCCTCTGCGGCTTCAAAAGGCACTTGCGGCCGTTATACATCAAAGGATTCATCAACGGGCGGCCAATGACGAAGATGGAGGGAATTGACTACTTGTCCGGACGAGTCTGGGACGCCGATTTTCTCAAAGTAACTAACTGCGACATCGAGACGATTGAAGATCAAGACAAGTAGTTACTTTAGCAAAGATGTGTCGTCCGCCGTTGAAGATGAACAAGCTAGTCCCTACACGGATGATGCGGTGGACGAGCTCGATGGCAAGTTGGGACAGGGTTTTACGTCGGCCGATGAGCTTGAAGAAGTTGATATAGGAATAGGTGATAGGCCTAGGCCGACGTACGTAAGTGCTAACCTGCCAAAGGAATACAAGAGTAATCTTATAAATCTGTTGAAAGAATTCATGGATTGTTTTGCATGGGAATATCATGAGATGCCAGGATTAAGCTGATCAATTGTAGAACATCGGCTACCAATCAAACCAGGCTATCGGCCGTTTAAACAAGCTCCTAGGAGATTTAAGGCCGATATGCACGAAGCTATCAAGGAAGAGATCACACGACTTTATGATGCCAACTTCATCAAACCTTGCCGATACGCAGAATGGGTCTCCAACATAGTTCCAGTAATGAAGAAAAATGGCAAGCTTAGGGTATGTATTGACTTCAGAGACTTGAACAAAGCAACACCGAAAGACGAGTACCCTATGCCTTTGGCCGATTTGCTTGTCGATGCTGCGTCTAGACACAAGGTTATCAGCTTCATGGATGGGAACGCAGGCTACAACCAAATTTTCATGGCCGAAGAAGATGTTCACAAAACAACCTTCCGATGCCCGGGGGCAATCGGCCTATATGAATGGGTTGTCATGACATTCGGTTTGAAGAATGCTGGAGCTACATATCAGAGGGCCATGAATTATATTTTTCATGATCTCATCGGCTCTTTGATTGAAGTTTATATTGACGATATCGTCGTGAAGTCAAGAGAATATGATATGCACCTGGCCGATTTACGCAAGGTACTTGAAAGAGCGAGGAAGTATGGTTTAAAAATGAACCCTAACAAGTGTGCCTTTGGCGTATCGGCCGGTCAGTTCCTAGGTTTCTTGGTCCACGAAAGAGGAATCGAGATTACACAGAAGAATATCGACGCTATAAAGAAAATCAAACCTCCGACGAACAAGACCAAGTTACAATCTCTGCTCGGCAAGATCAATTTTGTTCGGCGCTTTATATCGAACCTGTCAGGAAGAATAGTCATTCACTCCATTATTGAAGATAAAAGAGGATGAAGATAGTCATTCACTCCATTATTGAAGATAAAAGAGGATGAAGAGTTCATATGGGGTGATAAGCAGCAGAAGGCGCTGGACGACATCAAGGAGTATTTGAGCTCCCCACCAGTTTTAATTCCTCCACAGAAGGGAATTCCGTTCAGGTTGTACCTATCGGCCGATGAGAAGTATATCGGCTCAGTCTTAGTTCAGGACATTGACAGCAAAGAGCGAGTCATTTTCTATCTCAGCAGGAGGTTGCTGGATGCCGAGACAAGGTACACGCCGGTAGAAAAACTCTGTTTGTGCTTATATTTCTCATGTACTAAGTTGAGGCATTATTTACTTTCCAATGAGTGCATTGTGGTAAGTAAGGCCGATGTGATGAAATACATGCTATCGGCCCCCGTGTTAAAAGGAAGAATTGGGAAGTGGATTTTTGCCTTGACAGAGCTCGACCTACAGTATGAATCGGCTAAAGCGATCAAGGGACAAGCCCTAGCCGATTTTATTGTTCAGCACAGAGATGACTCAATAGCATATTCAGATATTGTGCCATGGACCTTGTATTTCGATGGGTCTGTCTGCAGACATGGATGCGGTATCGGCCTAGTTATCATATCCCCTCGGGGGGCAAGATTTGAGTTTGCTTTTACTATCAAGCCTTATTATACTAACAATCAAGCAGAGTACGAAGCGGTGCTTAAAGGCTTGCAGTTATTACGAGAAGTCGAGGCCGATTCCGTAGAAATCATTGGTGATTCGCAACTGGTAATCAATCAACTTTCTGAGGCGTATGAATGCAAGAACGATATTCTCAGAGTCTACAACGAGGAGTGCAAGGAGTTGCTACAAGGTTTCAAGATTGTGACGATGAGGCATATACCCAGGAAGCAGAACTTCGAGGCCAATGATTTAGCTCAGGGGGCATCGGGATACTGGCCGATGACGAAAGATGTCCAGATTCAGATTGCTCTCGTGCATGCCGACGACTGGAGGTTTGACATCATCGAGTATTTGAGGAATCCTTCTCAATCGGCGTCACGAAGAATGAAGTATAAAGTTTTACATTATGTCTTGCTGGACGATGACTTGTATTATCGGACGATTGATGGTGTCTTACTCAAGTGCCTAGGCCCCGAGGAGGCCAAAACTATTATGAGTGAAGTACATGAAGGGATTTGTGGAACCCATCAATCGGCCCATAAAATGAGATGGTTGTTGAAGCGCGTCGGATATTTTTGGCCAACCATGCTAGAGGATTGTTTCAAGTATTATAAAGGATGTCAGGATTGTCAGAAGTTTGGAGCAATTCAAAGAGCACTGGCATCGGCTATGCATCCAATCATAAAGCCGTGGCCATTTCGTGGATGGGGAATAGATATGATCGGCCAGATTAACCCACCATCGAGCAAGGGACAGAAATATATCTTGATGGCTACAGATTACTTCACAAAGTGGGTTGAGGCCGTTCCCCTTAAGAAGGTTGATTTCAAAGATGCAATTCAGTTTATCAAGGAATATATTATATATCGGTTTAGGTTACCTCAGACAATAACCACCGACCAGGGATCAATCTTCGTATCCGATGAGTTCGTCCAGTTCGCCGACAGCATGGGCATTAAATTATTAAATTCTTCTCCTTACTATGCGCACGCTAATGGGCAAGCAGAGGCTTCTAATAAAACCTTAATCAAGAGGAAAATCGATGAACAGCCGAGGCAATGGCACACAACGCTGGCCGATTCCCTTTGGGCGTATCGGATGGCTTGCCATGGTGCAATTCAAGTGGCTCCGTATCAGTTGGTTTATGGATACGAAACTGTGCTGCCGTGGGAAACCAACATCGGCTCAAGGAGGATTGCCTTGCAAGACAACTTGACAGCCGATGAGTACCATAATCTTATGGTAGATGAGTTAGACGATTTGGCGCATGTCCGATTATGGGCCTTAGAGAAGATCAAACGTGATAAAGATAGAGTGGCTCGTCATTACAACAAAAAAATTGTCGCCAAGTCATTTGAAGAAGGGGATCTTGTATGGAAATTAATAATGCTGATTGGTTCCAGAGATAATAAATTCGGCAAGTGGTCACCTAATTGGGAAGGTCCTTTTCAAATTCATCGCTGTGTTCCTCACAATGCTTATTTGCTCAAGGGGTTGGATGGCGAGATTTATGAACGAGCTCTTAATGGTAAATACTTAAAGAGATATTATCCCAGCGTCTGGATCGACTCATGATCGGCCCTCCAGCCGATTTATGATTACAGCCGATGTGTTATGTATCGTCTTTAGATGGCCGATATACACCATCGCCCTTAGTTCAAATTTTACAACATGAGCCCTTATCTTCTAAAATTTGGGGGGCATATATATATACAAGCGCGGAATTTTTCAAGGAATTTTATTCTTCAGAGTAAGATCGAATTCGGCTTTCTGGCCGATGAGATTGATTAGTAAAGGGATGTTTGTTTGCAAAGAGGATTTCAGAAGTAATGTTCAGACTGGAATTTCCAGATCAAATTCGGCTGCTTGGCCGATGAGGTTTGTATTTACACAGTATAAAGACAAGATATGCTACATCACCCTATGAAGTCTGCAATAGCTGCAACGGCTTTACGGCGAATCTGCTCGATGTCTTCTATAGCCTGGGCGTCATCGGCCGTCGACCCTGGGAACGGCTTCAGCGATCTGCTCAGGGTTGCAAGGTACTTGGCCGATGCCTTGAGCTTTGCCGTCTAGTCTTCTATGGCTTTAGGTGATGCAGCTATCCCGGCTTCGACTTCTTGGATTTCTTGACGCGTGGCTTCCAGCTTCGATTTTAGCTCTGCCTCGAGACGACGGAGTTCTTCAAGTCTGTTTTTCAAGACGATCGGCTCCACCGCTAGCTCGTCCAGTTTGGTCTTGTCAGCGTTAACTTGGGCCTTGCTGGCGGACAAAGCCGATTCCAGTTGGTCACGCTCTCGTCGCTCTGCGAGTCTTTCTTTGGCCTTCTTGAGCTTGAATCGGTATTGCTCCAAGAAGATGGCTGGTGTTAGGACCTCCATCAGGTCTTCAGGCAGTTCGTCTTGAATTTCTTGTACCCTGACCCTGATGGAGGTGCAATCTTCCACCAAGTACTCCAACGAGGACTCCAACCGATTGGCGATATCAGTCAGCCGGTTCTTCAGATCATCAGAGATTGGTGCCCTGGCTGTGCTGGGTAGCTCCTTGTCCTCATCGTCAAGAAACTGGCCGATATCAAAGGCGAACATATCGGCTAGGTTCTACAAATATCAACATGGGTCAAGGTCAGCCCCGTTAAACAGGAACCGGCAGAAAAGGGATCAGAGTAATCCTAGTTACCTGTGTTGGAGCATCGGTGGTGCTCGCATCGGCCTCCCTTTGCTGTGTCGACGTAGTAGGCGAGGGGGTTGGCCGGTGTGGTGAAGGTGACGCGACCCTAGGCTGAAAAAGTAGGAAATTGGTAAATAGGGTTATGTGATTAGAAAGATAATGCAAAAAATTAACTCTTACCGAGACAGTCGGAGAGGGTGGTGGAGAAGGAGAAGGAGTCCTCAATCGTGCCTTGGCTCGTTCACGCCGTTGTAAGGTTGCCTTTTTGGTTCTTGGTAAAGGGGCCGATCAAGTTCTCTCCTTCGGTACAGATGACACCACAGCTTGAAAAGGATATCAAATTAAAGTGTAGCAGTAGAAGGGGATTATGTAAACGCGGAAAAGAGATTGTATTGACCTTGCGAACTGCATGTCTGGTCCTTTTTGGTTGGGGGGCATCGCCTTGGTCATCGGCCGGTGGAATCTCAGTAGCTTCGGCCGATGGCTCCTTGGTGGTTTCGGTCGATGGGTCTTCTTCTTCATATGCATCGGCAGCCGCTGCATCGACTTCCTCCTCCATCACTTGTTCTTCAAGGAATTCTTCCATGGAGGGGTCCAGCTCTTCAAGATCGGCTTGGTCGTCAATTTTAGCCTTCTTGCTGGTTTTTTGGGATTTGCCCTTGGTTGGCGCTTTCCTCTTGGGTTTTTCTTTAATCATCGGCCCCTGAAGTAATGATGATATCTTCGGAGCAGTAAGGCCGATGATGGATTCCAGGATGGTTAATCCTAATGGGGCTACGGCTTGAGCATAAAAAATATTTTGCCCACTGTTGCTCACAGATGGAGTCGGCTCATCTGGGACTTGAGGGCTGATACCTTGGATGAGCTCCGTCACGTAAAATCTGGCCGATTGATGGAAAATGTGAGCGGCCCACTCTTACCACCATGTTTGGAAATTGATGTGGACGAAAGCGTTCAGATGCAGCCGGTCGCAGTCGCCGAGGTTTGGGAGCTCGATTTCCAGCGCTTTGCTCATGACCAATGCTGATGGAATTGTGCCTCTGCTCTCTAGGAGTTTATGAAGGTACAGACTGATGGGGAGTTGTCCGAGCCCGCACTGTCTAGCAGCTACCATTGGGTTGTAAAACTCATAGGACAGGCTGGTGCTCCTTCCCTGAAATATGCCTACTGGGAGCAGGCTCGGAGTGAGGCCGATCATGAATAACTCCCGTGACTCCATGTCGTCATTTATCAAGCTCAGCTGAAGATCGTCGGGGAGTTCAAAATCTCGGTCCGATGTGTAGACAAACATGTCCATCCTGGCTGATGGAGGGCCGGTGAAGAAACGAATGAACCATGTAGCCATGTCATCGGCCGATTGGTCTGCACCTGGGTAAACGGAGGCCGCTTCCCCATAGGACATGCATCTTCTGCTCCTGGGATCTTCGTGATCGGCGTATTTTGATGGAAAGCGAGAGTCTGATAGAGGTGGCCGATCAACCATGGTGTTGGTGTGAATGGTTAGCCAGAGTTGAATAAACCACCATGATCCTCCATGAGCTACAGTCTGTTTTAGCATCAAATCTTGAGTGGCGATATGGAGTAGCCGATATATGGCTCCCAAGAGGTATCGGCCTAAAGGGATTTGCTTCTTATCGACCAAAGCTTGTGCCAAGTGTTGGCAGTTTGTAGTGGAGCCGCAGGTCGATCCACAGAAGACAAATCTTTTCAGCCACAATGTCAGGAAGGCTACGTGCTCACGTTCCGAGACTGATCCTTGTTCCATGTGCTCAGAAATGTACCCAGACCAGCCTCCAATTTTCTTGGTCTTCAACTTGTGACTGCTGTTTACCAGGAGGCTGAAGGGGTTGATTTCGGAGTCGATATACAATCCTGTTAGTATCTTGACATCTATAAGGGTTGAGGTCATCGGACCTTGCTTGAACATGAAGGCATTCAAGGTACTGGACCAGAAGTAGCTGGCAGCCGACATGAGTGGTTCATTCTTCTTGGTATCGGCCAGGGATAAAGTGATGCATTGGCCGATCCCAATCTCGTCCCAGTGGACTTGTTTGGCAGCAGCAATCCTCTTATGCCAGGTTCTGTATCCGTTAAGCTTCGATGGCCAGGACCTGAAGGTATGTTTCCAGGAAGAAACATTGGGTTTGGCTTGCCTAAAGGGGATTCTGTCCGTCTCGGCATTGATTAGCCAAGTTGGGTCGTGATCGCCCATGGGGCCTAGCAGAAAGCGATGGGATTTGTTGTCGGTGGGGATCAAGATTTGGTTTTTGAAGACCTAGATCGTGAGAATGACGATGAAAATATAAGACCCGGGGGGCAGAGAGTAAAAACCCTAACTTGGAGAAATCGGCGGGGAAAGCGATAATGTGGGTTTTGAAGGAATTGACTTACCGCAGGGATCTCGGAGGCATAGAACGGGGCGGAGGCCATCGTTGTCGTTGAAGGGGTTGCTGTGAAGGGGGTCGATGTTGACGGAACGCCGAGGGGTTGCCGGAGTTGAGGAACGCGAAGGGTTTGTTGAATCGGCGGCGGAAGGATTCAAATCTGGATCTGCACGGTTTTCAGACAAGACCTAGCAAAGAAGTCAATGGGTTCTTCGGAACTAATTCCGCCACATTATATAATGAAGCGGAATTGGGGGGCATGTGTTAACGGCGAAATTTGGTAATCGACTTGGAAAAAAAAGGGAAAACCGAAGCAGAGAAGACAGATTGAATTGGAGTCAGACCAGGCTTCGTATCGGACCCGGTAACTGTATCGGGCTGTGGATGTGTTGCCATAAAGAGTGTATCGGCTGATACGGATTCGATGTTAACGTGGGCCGATACGGGTTGTGAGTTGATAGTGTCAACATGGGCTTGGTCTGGGCCCGGAATAAGCTTCAAGGAAGTTGCCAAATAGAGATAAAACTCGATTTTAGGCAGTTGTATCTTGTAAATTAAGTAGTTTAGATCTAATCTGTGGCTTAAGTCTGTCGCAAGGACTTGTTTGTTAGTTGTAGATAAGATCGTGCCATACAAGGGTTCTGTTGTAACCTCGGGTATAAATATCCCGATAGTTTGTACATAGAATCTCTCTCTCAATCAATCATACAATCAAACTAATCTACTTTCGGCGCATCGCCAACCCTCGCAAGAGGCTGACTTCTGACGAGTTCTTGCTTCCCAAGAGCAAGGTAAGAACTCGTACCCGACGATTTGCATCGTCGGGGCTAGCGTGTCGCTTTAGGCACATTAAGCCCTGATGATGTGATCGTCGTTTATCGTGTGTTAGCTAATCTTGACGCGGTCTTCTGATTCTGTCTCGTCAGCAGTTAACTCGTTTTAGGGTTTATTGCCGACAATGGTTGAATCAGTTTGCTCGTTTAGATTATCTAAGGCATTTACCATCCCCAAAAGCAATCGACGGCTTGATTTTCTTTGTGTTAAGTCTCGATTCACACTTTGAGTTGCTATCGACCTTAGTCCTGTTTCGAGATCTGACACGAAGCATGTTTTCGATTGTAATTAAGGATAGCGCCGGAGTTTCAGCCGGTCTTATCTAATGCATGTGATTATTTATGTTCTTGCATGTGTTTGCCACTTATACATGTGGATCGACGAATATAAACATATCGGTCACAGAGTGTTTTTAAAGACTTCTTTGTGGTTGGTGTATTTATGTTAGCCGATTGACTTGTATAAGTTTACACTAGAGTAATAGCTAGTGTAGTTATCCTCATGAAACCCTCATCGGCTAATTCCATTAATTTGTCACACGCTTTTGGCATGGGCCGATGAGATTAGATCTCTTCAATTTGCTTATTATATTGAGTAAGCCGATACAGCTTTGCCCTATCGGCTGGGCTACAACAATGTGACATCGGCCTATCGGCCGATCGACCATTGTTTTCTGACATGGTTTACTCGTTTCTTGTTGATTGCAGATCAAATCAACTGACACGCTCTGCGCACAACTAGGCAAGCCAATTTGGACCTGCACTGAAGTTAAGCAGATCTCCCAGGCCGCCGTGGAAACGTAGAGCTCGTCTTTTGTTGCGGGGCGGGTCTAAATTCTGCTTCAACAAAGAGACATTAGAATTTTCGAAAAAGAAGAGGCATTAGAAGATGGGTAACTTGTCAGATTGAGTGAGATGTGAGATGGTAACTTGTCAGATTGAGAAAGACATAACAGATTTAACAGAACAGTTGATTGAAGAAAACAATTTTACAGAACATGGTAGGTTGTCACCTGGCAGCAGTACTAGGAAATGCCACGATTACGCAGGCACATCATATAACAACATGCATGCAGTGGTTGTCAATGGGGCACCTGTTTTTCTAAAGAAAGATGATTAGATGATGCAATCCACTCACCAAATTTGAGATGTTAAGGTTACATGACTTCAGCTGAAGGCATGTACGAAGAACGAGTAAAGAGAACATATCAGTTTCCCATGTGACTAGAAAATAAGTGGCCACCTGTCTGCCACCTAAGCTTATGCAGAAAGCACAAAAACAATTGTAATCATCCATTCTGTTATATTTATCAAGGTAAACAGAACACTTTCTCCCAAAAACCAACAATAACAGGTAAGAAGAACACATGTAACTAGGTGTTTCCCTTCCACAGCTTTCCAAACAGAATTAGATAGTATTACAAGTGCAATATCTGCCATTGAGTTTCCTGTAAGGCTGCAGGCTGAAGGCAACAATACCAGTTACATTCAGACGTGATTGTAACAGGTAATACATCGGGGTTTGTTTTAAAGAATACTTGCTAGCCCCTCCTTCTTAACAGGCCTATTTCCAGGGAATGCAGTGCGAGAGACGTCGACAAGAGCCTTGAAGCTGTATGGCTCATGCATTGACAGCTCTGAAAGTACCTTCCTGTTGAGTTGGATATTCTCCTTCATCAATCCATGCATGAAATTGCCATAGTTCACCTGGGGTGGTCAGTTAAAACAATATATTAAACGTAAGGCCTGCAGTGCATGAGCTTGAAATCCAAGTTATATTTTTGATAGATTATTTTGCCTATACACAAGGATAAAAGACTGATGGTTTGTTTGAAATCATTTTAAAACCATGCAAAAAATTGTTGTCCTTGAGATGTGAAACACTGAGACTTCAAATGTAACTGGATACGCAGTTACATACCCCATGGAGTCGTGTACCAGCATTGATGCGTTCAATCCAAAGAGATCGCATGTCCCTCTTCTTGTTGCGCCGATCCCTGTATGAGTATTGCAATGCCTTCTCCACCCTCTCCCTAGCAATCCTTATGCAGTTTTTTGCCCTTCCCCTGAATCCTTTTGCTAACTTAAAAATTTTGCCCTTGTTCATCTTTGAGTTCCTGGACTATTGCACAATCTTCTTTTCAAGGAACAGCAACATCAAATTTAAAAAATGGACAAACATTAGAACTCAATATGAATTAATCATATAGGCACTCAGACTATATACATAACTGGCTGACATGTATCCCCAACTAGGTATGCATAGAAATGAACCGTGCCAGAAGCCCAGAAGACTATTTTCCTAATTAGCTTGTTATACAACACCTTGCAAAATCAAACAAAATTACTTGATCTTCTATTCTAAAACGCTTCTTATTATTCAGAAGATTAGTTCCCTTGGTTCTGCACCAAAAAATTTATTGGTTTCAGACAAAATCCAGTAACAGCACAAAGTAAAAAATCATCCCACCCACATCAGCATGTGGTAGTTCACGCCTCTAATATATACGATTTATGAACTATCACAAACAACGTGCCACCATGAACAGATCTGTTTAAAACATAACATGCTGTCTCGGCGCACTTGGTTATCAGTTATCACAGATCTCATATGAACAGGGTTTTGCCCCAAAATACATCTAATGCACTGCTAACCATCAAATGACAAGGTAAAATCTCTGGCCAGTTCAACCAGCATAATCTCACAGAACCAAGGCACTACTCCAGTAACATTTTGGGCAGCAACATCAGAAAGCTCCTACGATCCAAACACACACCTAAGACTCTGACGAGCCCCACCCGCTGAAACCTGGTCTAATTCGACCATAAATTCCCCAACTGCCTGTTAATCCCCCACCACCCAAAGGTCGTCGTCCGTGCCTAAAAGCCTAAAACCCTACCTCTGCTGCTTCCGCACCGAGAGCTCTTCCAGCCAGTACGCAGTAGAGCGAGGGAAGCGGAAGAGGTTTACCTGCTTCCTGGCCGGCGATATCCCGCCCGCAGTGGCAGCCGATCTCCGCCGTGCGAGCGCTCGCTGCGACGGGTTGGTGAAAGGGCGGCGCGGAGGGAGAGTCGGCTTGGCCGGCGGCGAGATGGTTATGCTATGCGGCGGTTAAGTGGGCCTTAGCTGGTCCGTCCTTCTTCCGTAGCCCCTCAGCTGAGGAATTCATGGGGCCAAATCTTAATGCCTTTTATTATTGCATGGGCCGTAAGGCGGCGAGATGTTTGGGCTTCATGAGATGTCGGCTTCTGGGCTTGGGCCTCCCGTGTCGCCAAATTTTTCTATGGAGACTGATAACGGATTGGATCGGTGGGTGGCCATGTTAGGCGGAAGGAGTTACTCCTCTTCTCCCTCTCGTGTTTCACGCACATGTTTTTTAAACTATTAAACGATGCGTTTTTTACAAAAAAAAAAAATTTATACGAAAGTTGCTTAAAAAATCATATTAATATTTTTTACAAAAAAATAGTAAATATTTAATTAATCATGTGCTAATGAGTTCTTTCGTTTTTCGTGCGGAGGGAATGAGTTTCCAACTCATCCAAACAAACCGAACAAACACAGTCATATCCATTCAGAACTTTTTACTCACTTGTTTTTCACGTGTACGTTTAACGAATTGCTAAACGGTATATTTTTTACAAAAATTTTCTATTAAAAAATTACTTTAAAAATTATATTAATTTATTTTTTAAATTTTTTAGTTAATATTTAATTAATCATACATTAACAAGATATCTTGTTTTTTTGATATAGAGTAAATGAGTTCCGAACATATACCTTCGAATGCACCATTAGGTTATTAGCCCACGAGGATGATCGCGTTGGAAAATCTTTACCGCAAAAGTCTGTTTTTTTCTTTGCTTAAAAAAAAGTCAGGTTCTTTCATAATTTTATCTCGGAAGAAAATCCTTTGTGACATTGTAAATTCACTAGGATTTATAGAAAACAATGATGGTTAAATATATAAATAAAAACAGGAAAGATTCGTATACATATATATTTAATTTGCTCGAACAAATTACAAGGTGCTAGCTGAAGCACATATACAGTACATTTTCTGTAAGCTTTGTGGACATCAGGAGACATGAACGCGTCAATATCTAAGTGATCCTTGCATGTGATGAATGATGAATCCATTAACACTATCACTTGACGTGTGTTTATATAGGAGTAAGCAGTATATATAGTAGCAGTGTAGCACTATATATATATATATATGATGGGAGGTAGGACAACCTTTTTTTCCTTCTCTTTCCCATGCATCCGAGTACGTATAATTAATTTGGTTGTGTAGACTTAGCTTGTCAAGTTATATATGCAGTTTTGTGCACGATTAATTAGAGCTTGATTAGAAGTGGATTACACGGTTGATTAATTAATTTACAGCTGCGAGAGGAGCTGGAGCTGCCTGAGAATGGGGCTGAGCGCTTCCATGAGCTTCTCGCACGGGTGGTTGTGGACGCCCTCGTACGTGGTCACCACGATGCCTCTGTCCTTGGCAAGGCGCTGCACCTGCTTCTTCACGTTGCAAGTGTGGTGCGTGCACCGGTAGTAGCTCCTGTGATATATATCATCAGTGCTTGACATCCATGCATATGAGTAAACAGAGTTGATTAATCATGTTGAGCGTTGAGGATGCACTGTACGTACATAAGTGTAGCTAATTATTGTTGAACGATTTGCCATGGATGCACGAAGTGCAATGGAGAGCAAGAGAATTAACACATGCCTATTTATTGTTGATTAATGGTGCACCCCTATCCTTTAATTTAAGATCTTTATACTCTTGTTTTTTTATTTAATATGAACTATGGAGGAAGTATTATATGTTAATAAGTTACAATGATAGACCAAATATTACACTAATATAGGCTAACGTTATACTCCTTCCAATCAATAATATTAGTACTCCCAACATCAAATATATGCTCTAGACCTATCACACGCTCATGGCACCATTGCCTCGCCGCCTAGCCTAGCTTCCTCTATATCCTACTAGGAGTTCCCCTCTTCTTCCCTTTCTCCTAAACCCCATCCTGCCCTTTACCCTAACTTGGCTAACATGCTCTAGAGAAGACGAGAGTTTGCATGAGTTGGAGCATGATGAACTGATGCATGAATTTTCAAGTGGGATATATATATATATATATATATATATATATATATATATATATGTAGATTAAAAAAAGTATTATACTGCCCCACTAAAATTCATTCAAATGTTATTTATCATCTCTATTTATTTCTAAACATTCAAAACTTTTAGATAATCTATATTCCTCAAGAATTTGTGTAACCGTTTTTAGCCCTAATTAAACCCCCCTCATATAATCCCTTCATCCTTTCTCTCTTTTTCTTAACCTTCTCTTTAGTTACCACCAACACTCCCTTCCCCGTTGCATGGCTATCTAGCCTACATCAGCAGGGCATGTCTGTCATGCTCCCTCGCCGGCTCCCTCTCTCCTATTGCCGCTACTCGTTGCCTCCCGTGCAATCAAAGCCACTCTTGTGATCGATGTTTTGCCTTCCCAGTCGATGGCTCACACACTATTGCGACCTCCAAATTAACCAATCAACTTCGATGAAACATACCATTGACATTGTCCATTAGCCTCATTCTCTCAAACAGCTAAGGATGTGCCATTGTTGCCTTCGCCATCAACGCTTTCATTGTGAATCCGCCTACCTTATCCCAAAACCTAGCCATCCCAATCTCAATAAGCAAATCTAGCCGGTAAACTTCCGAGTTCATTAATTATTGATCACCACTAATTATTATCTATCTCTCTCCCTATCTTTCATACATAGGCTAGAGTTCATGGCATGTCTGTATTTTCGTTGGATCCGTAGTATATATAGGTGACAAAGATTATCTCGAATATATTATGTTGTTTTATTTGTTTTAATCAACTGTGTTAGTTCTATGGAACTATTTATTTTTTAGTCACTTGAAAATACCAACAAATTTCAATCATTTTTGGATGGCCTAAATTGCGCTAAAACATTCGTGCACTACACTAATATTATCATATCCCTCTCCTTCTCCTCTTCAACTCACACACCGATGTGAGTCACGCATGGGCACATGGTGTACATTGAAGCGATCGCTTCCTCCGTCATCTCCCTTACCTTAAAGTACCGTCCTTAGCCTCGTCAACACTGAAATGTGCCAACAGCACCAATAAGGCATGCCAAACCAGCCTCATCCCCTCCCCTCCCGCCTCCTCCTCTAGTACTCCCCAAACGGGGCAATGGCGAGGTGCACTTGACACCACCATATCTTCCATGCCCCAGCTGCCGACCCCATCCACCGCCCCTTCTTCAACCCCGTGGCTCCGGCGCGCCTCGTCATCTGCTCTTGTCCGCCAATCACAAGTCACAACCATCCCTCCAAGGGGAAACACCCCCTACCTCCCAATCCCGACTTCAGCCTAAACTCTAATTTGTAGGTCCTCTATTGCAGTTTTGGTGTCGTCTACACCAGATAAGAGGAGTTCGTCATCGCTAGACGAAGATGACCGTCATTATCATCGCCGTTAGGTTGCCCCTCCTCCCTCTTTTGCCTCCTAAGTCCAGTGCCAGGTTAAGGTGACTCACATTCATAGCAATCCCTTTGTTCTAGGTATATATAGTACTTAATTAATGCATTTTCCACGTCAATATTGTCCATACGTACACGTAGATGCACATGCGGACATGCCATGAATGGAGTTCATGCTACATGTATCATGCACGATCGAATAGCCTGTACACGTTAGCCGCTGCCGCTAGCTAGAAATTAAGAGCTGTGTGTGTGTATACATATAGGTACCTGGGGAAGTCACTGTTCTTGACGGCCTTCTGCCCGTACTTCCGCCACCGGTAGCCGTCGTCGAGGATGTCGTTCTCGCTCCTCGTGTGGAACGCGAACCTCGGCGTCCTCCCGCCGCCGCCCGCCTTCTTCCCGTTGCCCCTCACACGCCGCGTTGTCGTCATCCCTCCCGTCGTCGTCGCCGCCTCCGTAACACCACTGCTCGTGACGGTGCTGCTCCCGCCGCAGCTGCTCTCCGCCGCCGCCGCCGCCGCCGCCATCACGCCTCCGCTAAGATCATCCTCGCCCACGCCCGCCGCCGCCGACCCCCCAGCTGGGAGGAGCAGCGACGCCGCCCAGTCGTCCCCCGCAGGGCTAAGCGCCGCCATCGACGCCGGCGGGGCCGACGACGACGACGCGAGGTAGGCCGGCAGCTGAGGAAGCAGCAGCCCGAGCTGATCGCCGGCCTGCTGTAGGCTGTCCATTGTTAACACTTAGCACGTGTGGTGCGCCGGCGAGGTAAGTGGATCAGTGGACGGACGGACGGACAGGTGCACGGCGGCGGCGCGCGATGAATATATAGGCGTGTGCAGGTGCAGCTGCGGTTAGCTGCGACTGGAAGTGGAAGGTGGAAGCGGTGTGAGCGGGGAAGGTGGGGTGGGCAAGCGTGCAAGCTGCCTTCTTCACCTCTCCTGTGTCTCAAACAGCAGAGAGGAACGAGCAGCCATCAACCGATCAACCACCTCAACTACCGCCGATCTACTGCTCTCCCCGTAAGCGTGTGCAACGGTGTGCAAGGCGTCGTCAACGGGACGAGACCGCAATTAAAGATTGTTTACGAAAACTACGTTATGCATGTCCACATGCACACGTACGTGCGTAGTACTGGTTAAACTAAATCGATCGCGGTATAATGTAATTAACGTGTAAGGTTCAGGCAGGTTTGTTCGCCAAATGAGGGCGAGATATCAAACCGTCGTAATCGTTGTAGTATAGTTTTTGTTCACGTAGTGTTGGTTTTATATGTGTCATGTGTGGTCAATTGTGTCCGTTTGACCCTGTCGAGTACTTTACGAAATGTGTTTTGTAGTATATTCTGTACGGCTAATGGGCTTTCAACTATCGTTCAGGCTGGGCCTTTTGTTTGGGCCTGGCCCAATACTTTTGAGACTAAAGAGAAGCACTGGCGAATGCACACAACGCCACGGGGGGCTCCTGGTGTGTGTTCTTTTGGATGGGGTTGGGAACTAACCCTCCCTTATGCAAAACAAAACGACTCATTAACATATTATTAATTAAGTATTTGTTATTTTTTTTAAAAAATGAATTAATATGATTTTTTAAAGCAACTTTCATATAAATTTTTTTTTGTAAAAAAACATACCGTGTAGTAGTTTGAAAAGCGTGCGCGCAGAAAAATAGAGTGATGAGTTGGAAAGATAAGGTGAAGAACAAAGCCTAAGTCCTGACATTGCGTGCCGGCTGCCTAGCTAGCGCAGCCGCACGCCCCTTTGAACATTCATAACACTAATTAGCATTAATGATAATGATTAGTAATATTTTTTAAAAAATACATAAATAAAACTTTCAACTCAAATTTGGAAAATTTTCTAACTCAGATTTGAAAACTTTCAAGTCAAGATTTAAAACTTTCAACTTAGATTAGAATGCTTTCAAGTCAAGATTTCTTAAAAATTTTCAACTCAAATTTGAAAACTTTCAAGTCAAGATTTAAAAAATTTCAACTCGGATTGAAAAACTTTTAAATCAAGATTTAAAAATTTTTGAGTTAAGATTTAAAACTTTCAACTTAGATTTGAATACTTTCAAGTCAATATTTTTAAAAAACTTTCAACTCAAATTTGAAAACTTTCAACTCAACTTAAAAAATTTTCAAACTCAAAATTCAAATTTTCTAACTAAATTTTAAAAACTTTTAACTCAAAATTCAGGTTGAATCACGCGCATTCAAGTGCACATGATTAAAAAAATTCACGCGAGAAAAAATGTGAAAAAAATCATGCGTGTGTGATTAAGAAAAAACATGTAAAACAAACCATACACATCTCGCTGGGTGCATGGCCTCACGTATAGTAGCCAAAAGGCCCAAGGCCCGACGGCCTGGCCCATGGCACGGAGTTTTGGCCCGACCCAGGCACGACACGGCCCCACAATTGGGCCATGCCTGGGCCTCTAC
Source organism: Oryza officinalis (assembly GCA_008326285.1). NCBI lineage: Eukaryota > Viridiplantae > Streptophyta > Magnoliopsida > Poales > Poaceae > Oryza > Oryza officinalis. The sequence continues at coordinate 39,488,365 of BDMV01000005.1, forward strand.
CTCGGCACTGCCGGCCCGGCACGGCCCGTCCCAACGATTAGGGAGGTAAAATAGATGAGGGACACAAAATAGACTTATTCTAGCCATATAAGGCACGACCCAAAGAGATGAGGGATGCAAAATAGACTTATTCTAGCCATATAAGTGTTAACAGCAAAATTTGGTAAAATATGCCAATGGTTAAAATTGGATCCGAAGCGGATTTGAAGGGATAAGACGATTTCTAAGAACAGACAATGCATTGGCTGAAGCCGTATCGGCCAATATGAAATCGGACTCGGGCAGCCGATACGGGTGATATGAATCGGAATCAGCTGAGCCAATATGGGTGACCTAGCTTCATATTGGTTTCGGAGAAGGGCTTGAAGATATTACTAGCTAGGAATTGAGTCTAGATAAGACAATTTTATCTATTAATTAGGAATAAGAGTTAGTTTTCTTTTATAATTTTGTGATAAGAGTCTACCTAGCATTTATTTGTTTAGGCAAGTTGTAAATAGTGTCCGGCAAGGACAAAGTCTGTATGTACGGGTATAAATATAAGCCCGAGGTATTGTAAAAAAACAACAACAATTCAATAAACACCTTCGGCGCATCGCCACCTTTTTCTTATTACTTTTCGACGAGTTCTTACTTCGAGTTGGGCGTCGGCTTCGATCTTCAACTGGAGGTATGGTTTGTTAATTACACATAACTTAGCTATTCTAAATCGATGACTCGATTTACCTGTATTGGCCAAGCCTTACCCAAGGTTTTGTCGGTATTGACTAAATCAGTTGATTGACTTGGATTAGCTAAGGTATCTACCACCCTGAAAAACATTCAAAGGCTTGATTGTCTAGATGTTATGTTTCTTTTTACACTTTGTGCTGCATCAGCCCTAGTCATGATTAGAACCATGATCTCTAGCCCGTCCCTTGGCTGCAATAAGGGTAGCATCGGAGTTTGAGCTGATCTTATCTGATATAACTGTTTAGCTTTATTTAGATCTCTTTAAATCATGATTTTCATGTTATATCTGTCCCTTATACAAGGATATCACAATAGATAAATATATCGAGCTTGCCCCGATATATCTGCTTAGGTTGATATTCCTATATAAGGTTGTATTGGAGTAATAGCCGATACAGTACCTATTTTTAACCTAATTATGATTTCATCGGCTATAATCTAATCAGATAGATTCTTTGCTCATAGATTACATGTTTGGTTATATTTTCAGCCGATGAAACATATTTAGGGTTTACTTAATATTATGTTTCATACACCTTGCAGCTGATTCGGTCAAATCGCATCAGCTAGGTTCATACGGTACGTCATCGGCCTATCGGCTGATCAGCTATCATACATCTAACCTAGTTTCTTTGTATATCTTGTTGGTCACAGAATCAAACCAACTGGCACACCCCTGAACCCTTTTTCTAAGATTTGTACTTACACTGGAGTGAAGAAAATCTTTCAGGCCACCGTGTTTTCACATCAACAATAAGACACGGCCCAAAGAGATGAGGGTGACAAAATAGACCTATTCCAAGAAGGAGCAAGATAGGCTTGCCATGCCTTCGGGGCAACCCAGCACGGCCCGAGTCTATTGAGTCGTGCCTGGGCCGTTGGTGCAGCCCGTGGGCGAGCATGACAGGGCCCGGCGTGTTGGTCGGGCTGTGCCGGCCCGATTGATCTAGGCCCATGCCTGGTCGTGCCTGGGCCAGACCGGGCCGAGCGACCCATTTGGCCATCTATAGCCACACGTGGCTAGTCAAAAAAAAGTGCATCTCCTCGTTATTTGCATGTCATCTAAATGGTTATAAAAAAATTTAAAAAAATTCAACAAGATAGATTAATATGTGTGTTTGGGTTACGGATAAGACATACCTCATATCCTTGGGGTTACGAAGTATACGAATACCCTAAGGTATATGGGAAGGTTATCTTGGTATTAAGGAATTTGGCCAATATGCAAGGAAATATCTTCCAGAATAGAAGGTATTAAAGTTCTATTCGAAGGAAATGCGGGTTCTGTGATCTCGTATGTGAAAGGTTTTCTCCAAGTTCTATTTGAAAGCCAAGACAGTCTGCGGTATAAATACAAGACCCCCATGGGATACGACAGGCGAAAATCATAGCATTGCCACTAGCCATAACAAAAGCAATCCAAAGGACTTGAAGCCAACTCATCGGTCTGATCTCACGAATCATTCTCGACAGGGGTATATTTGGTAACTCTCTAGTTCTATTGTTCTCTATTGTAATCTCCGTGGTTCTCATTATAATCCCATACAAACTGAATTAGGGTTATTACCTTACGAGCGGTCTGAACCAGTATAACATTTGTCTTCTGTGCGCTTGATATCGTTTCGTGTAGATCCTTGTTGCAACGTATCCCAATACCCTCAGGATACGATCTACGGGTATAACCCGTCAACAATGTGATAAATCACTTTATAAACATGTAAAGTCAATTTTAACTTTTATAAGTTATAACAAAAAAAATTAACTGAAAATATTCATTAACTAGCTATAGTTTAATTTGTTTTTTTCGTTGTAAATTGCTCGCATGTGTGATTTATCACATATTAATCTATTTTATATAATTTTTTTAAAAAAATTCATAACCATTTGGATGACATGCAAATAACAAAAGAATATTCCTCAAGAGTCGAAAGGATATTCCTCGAGAGTTTAGAATTCACTCTCAATTAATGGGTGTCAAGTCGCAGATCTCTTTCAGAAATTAAGAGGATGCAGCCACGCATATGTTTAGTTGTTGTCAGCAATCGACACCCTTAGGCTCCGCCTGGTATTGATTAGATTGAATTTCGTTTGATGCCAACTGATTTCAGATGTTTCAGTTTCTGGCTAGCTAGTAGTTCGTTTTTCTCACAATCTAAGTATAACATATTGCCAAATATTTTAATTTGATTAGTAAAACAACCAGCAGTGAAACGTATGTATCTCAGCAATCAAACATAAGCGCATAGCGGTGCCAGACTTAACCAAAATTTCACATGCTGTCAATTTTTAAATCTCACATCGATGTTTGTTAAGAGGTGGTGAGGCTTGACGCTTGAACCGGGCCGGCTAGCTCATCAATTTGTCGGCTGTGGCGCTAGCCGGTAAGACCCCGAGTCTTTCTCCGTGCTGTCAGTTTTGGAGCTTTGGTTACTGTGCAGTTGCTACTGTAACTGCAAGTGGCACCACCACACGAATCAAAGCACAATGGCAAGACCAACTGTAGCAAAAAATACTATCACAGCAATACTATTGTAGCAGCTGATTTGAACTGTTAGATCAGAAAATAAACAGCTCAAATTGTGAGCAGGCACAATAGTAACTGCATTGGATATTTGGATCTCAGTTCCAGGTTTTGCCTGGAGACTCGTATGAAGGCCAAACAAGATTTTTTTAGGTTTGGGTCCTTTCATATTAGGAATTGCATTCAAATAAAATTTTTAGAAGATAAATGGTTAGGTAATGTCTCGTTGAGAGATCAATATCCTTATCTCTTTAACATGAAAAAATTTCTTCCATACCCTTGAAATTTTAGCCGACCTCTTCTATGTTCCTGAATTTTTTCACTCTCTTGTATACCTATGAATTTTTATTTGGATCCGTTTCATATCCTTGCCGTCAATTGACCGTTCAATAGACGTAGAAAAGTCAGTTTTACCTTTCAATATGTGAGGAATATGTAGAATTTTGTGGACTATATTGTTGGAAGTATAGAATTTGTTGTGTGACCATAATATTCATAAGTTTATTGTACATAAAAATTTTAATATATATTAAAAAAATTTGTGTAGCATTTTTTAAAATGATAAACATAATTTTGGAAAGCATTCCTATATAACATATACAACAGGAAAAATATGTTGAACTACCATAAAAATGCTATATATACTCTTTTTATAAGTAAATAAATATTAACCCTAATTTTATGTCATTATGTAAAAATAAACTTTGCCATCTTTCCAGATTTCCTTTATGTCTAAGGAAAAAATGGTCCTTTTCATACGAATTAAACATTCAACTAATGGAATGAGTATGAAAGAGATTAAAACCAAAATTCAGGGGCATACAAGGGAGTGGACAAAACTCGAGGGCGTAGAAGGGACTAGCTAAACTTTCAGGGGCATAGAAGGAATTTTCTCCTTTAACATAGCTAGGCATAAACAATCAACTATCTCACAAATCTTTCAAAACAATCCTCCAAGCTTTTTATGGATACGAGATTTAATCGGAACAAAATTAGCCTTTTGGCATATTTATGGCCTCACATAGCTGATTTGGTGTTGACATAGGAGCAAGATGAATTTCGTTGAAATCTCACCCCCAATAGGGTCTTCTCGGTCAATCTCATTACTTAGCTCTTGTTCATATGGGCATCTCGAATATCAATAGACGTATTTGGAAGGTTAAAGTACCGCTCAAAGTAAAGATTTTTTTTTGGTACTTACATCAGGGCATAATTCTAACCAAGGATAACCTAGCTAAGCGAAAATAGAAAGGTAGTAAGAAATGATGCTTTTGTCATAAGGACAAAACCATTCAACATTTGTTCTTTCAATGTCATGTATCTTGTTTTGTATGATCCATTATTCATATAGCTTCTAACTTACAATCTCCTCAAAGTATTACTCATATGTTTGAGCGTTGTATTACATGTGTTCCTAAAGACATGAGAAATCTGCTTTTGATGGGTACAATAACTCTTTGTTGGTCCATTTAGCTAAACAAAAACAAGGTAATTTTTTATAACAAGATGGTGTTTTCTACTTTGCAGATTATTATTTTAGTCACCTGGTAGCTATGCACCTGAGCTATCCTTCATAAACCAAGACTTCGGGATACTATTGTGGTGGTTTCACAACGTTTGGACCAGGTGACACGAGAGTATTTTACCCAGAAGCATGAGGTGACGATCTAGTCTACGGATTAAGAGCCACTAATATCTTTGTTTCGTGATGAGATAGGCCTTTTTTTTTGTGGCAGTGTGTATTTCATGCAGAGGCCGAAGACGGGCTCAGTGAAAATCTATCATCCTCAACTCCCCATCAGCGATGTCTCCCTCTCCTGTTCATGATACCCTTTCCCTTTCCTACTTTTCCAAGGAGAGGGGTCGCAAGCCATCATCAGGCAAGCCAAAACAAGAGTAGATTCATCATCAAGGCCAGGCCAAACAGAGCAAAGTTCTCTAACATGTGGAACCTGAAAATCGTCGCTTCCGAATTGCATGATGTTACACCCCGCTTGGCTGTTTCTGCCAATCGGTTGGCCAATCAAAAACAAAACAGCTCCAAAAACGGCATGACGGTACACACACTCGCCATCCAAGGAGCATTACAACAGAGCTAAGGAAAAGGTTGGCTGGACGACTTCCATTGCATATGAATGTCATGAGCAATCCTTCTCGCATCGGCAGCCGTTCCCATCAGGCCACGACGGGAGAATCCCACGGAGTATAGACCTCTCTCGCCTTTCCACCCGTTTGGAAACGCTTTCCTGGGCAACCCATCTTTTTCTGAAAACAGCCTTTGGTCCTGCTCAAAGTGAGCCAAATGGCGCCAAAAAAGAGGCCAAAGCGTCAGGAGGTACACACATTTCATGCGTATGAACTTATTTCAAAATGAGCTGTAGGTTGTCTTGAGTGATTGAATATTAAACAAAACACTGGATATGAGAAGAGGGGCTCTCATATCGGAATTTATTGAGAGAAGTGAGTCTCGAAGACGGGTTGGCTAGCCCATCTGCTAGCGGCAAGATCCCTGGGCCATTCTCGGTGACTTGAGTATCGGTGAATTCTTTATTCAGGAAAAGACATACTGAAATTCTTCTACAGCAAGAGAACATCGGTTTGTACTTTGAACTGTCATAACTAGTACCTTTAACCAGCAGGGAACGTTGCTTCTGTAGCCAGTGGCAAGTACAATGGTGTCAAACTGCTCAGACCGACCATCCACGAATATTACTTGCTGCCCTGCAATTTTTCTTATGGCAGGTCGGACCTGCACAAGAAAAACATATCCAGGAAATAGATTACAACCCATGACTGTAAGAGGCTAAGGATGCTCATGAATACTTTGGAAAAATAGTGAAATGAACCTTTATATCACCAGACTTGATCTTTGCAAGTGTGCCAATGTCAAGGATGGGAGTCTTTCCTGACACTGATTTCAGCACAAGTGGCCCAAGACTAGGCCTCTTCAACCCAAATCGTGCTGTGTCACCAAGAATTGCTCGTGCAACAAGCAGTAGAATCCAGTCTGCGACATGGATCGGCAACCATTTGAGCAGCCACATTGCAAGCCGAAAGGTCGGCTGACCTAGCATCTCCCTCGGCAAGATGTGCACCTGCAATGCAAACCATGACCCAAAATTTCTTAAGGCAAGCTAACAAAGTTAAAGCATAGTTTTTTTGCTTGGTGATTGGATCAAATGTTAATCAGAACTAACTTCACATCCTTTCGGAAAAACACTACATTGAGTCATATGCCTGTGAAAGTGTATATAAATTGCATTCTTATACGCTGAATTAGCAATTTGTAACCAAACTCAAGCCATTTCAACTGCCCCTGGTCAAGAAAACTTAGTGCTTTCATAAAAAAAGAAAATTCTAAATTTAAAAAATTAGACTTTATAACCAAGTATAAACAACAGGGCTCTTTTTAGTTTTTGCAAACTCCGGTTTCGAGCAGAAAACCATTTAAGTGAGAAGGAATTAATAGATCAAAATAATTTGGGCAGAATGTCTTCCCCTTATAACAGTTTGCCTGAGCAATTAATTAGGATGAATGCCATGAATTGCTCAAAAATAAAAGACGCATAAACACCATATGCAAGTATAGGGCGAGTGCAAGGACCCAGCTAGTCTTCAGAAGTGTTTCTCTTGGTGCACTTTCTAACATAGGCATTAGGCAATAAGTAAACATCCCCCATACTATAATCTATATGAGCTCTATAGGATAAGAATGAATACAAACAACTATAGATTACACAGAATGGCATAAACTAGAAAAGTAGAAAACTAACATATATAGAGAAAAAAAAACACATACTGCATCTCTTACTACAATATGAGGGTAAGCATTGTGGTTGCACAGGTCTAGGCACACCTCCATGCCAGAGTTGCCACACCCTACAACAAGGACAGCCTTCCCAGCGAACTTAGAGCCGCTCTTGTATGCACTAGTGTGGATGACACTTCCTCGAAACTCTTCCAAGCCATCGATCATTGGCAACACAGCCTCTGAATTCTCTCCGGTTGCGACAACCAGCCACCGCGACACATACTCAACATCATCTTCCATCATGTCAGTGGCCTGTGTAGTCCTCACCCGCCATAGCATCAGTCGCTCGTCAAATTCTGCACACACCACTGTATGGTTGTACATAGGATTGATACCAAACTTTGCAGCATAGCTCTCCAGGTAAGCCACAAACTGCTGCTTTGTGGGGTAATCAGGGTAGCTGGCAGGGAAAGGAAGAAGAGGAAGTTCACAGAACTGACGAGGTAGATGGAGGCTGAGGCGGTCATATATCCTGAGCTGCCATAGAGGAGCTAAGCAGCTCGATCGCTCAAGAACAAGGCTATCAATTCCCTTCTCCTTGAGGCATGCGGCAACGGCGAGTCCAGATGGCCCTGCACCAACAACTATTGGCCCTTGAACCCAAACAAGCTGCTCGGAACAACACATAGCAGCAGGAGCAGGTATGCATGAACTTCTCCTTGTGGCGGTTTTTGATGGATTAATGGTGCTTTTGGTTGTAGAAGGTGTCAAGGAAATGGGATCATGACTTCACTTGCACTCATTTTCCTCCCCAGAAATTCATGAGAATGGCTAAGCTTTGATATGCTTGATGATGGTGTTCTCTTGGTCTAACTAAGAATACATGATTGTGTTGGGTACTTGGGTCAAGCACCATGGTGGAATAATAAACTAGCAAGCTTTGCTATATCTGAATTTGAAGGATAGAAGGGGAGATAAATACTCTGAAGAAGAATTGGCACAAACACATCCAACTGAAGATACCATGTTGGGAGGTTATGGACTGTGTACGGTTATGGAGAATATGGGTATCGGGTACTCACACGGCCTCTATATTCGACTAGAGATAGGAGGTGATCTAGATCCATATATTATATAATAGAGTAGGACTCGGTCATAATATTGTCTTGTGTTCTATAGCATGACCTAGAGTCCCGATTGAGTATTACCTTGTAATAGATTAGGAAACTGATGCCGTGTTTGGCTAAGTTTTCCTCTTTGTAACCTTGTGCCCCAACCTATATAGGTGGGCAGGGAGTCCTCTAGGAGCATGAAAAAAACGATGATTACAAAGATGAACACAGAGATAACCACAACTCGATCATCAGATCAATATACACCCGACGGATACAATCCCCAAACAGGAGTAGGGTATTACCTCTCATCGAGAGGGTCTGAACCTGTCTAAATTCTTGTCTTCCGCATCCATCCACTTTTAGGTCTCATGCGCTACCCCCTTTTGTTATTACCGAATTTCCGTTTCGATAGTTGGCGCGCTAGGTAAGGGTTGCGTCGAGTTTTCCGTCAATAAGTGCGATGGAACCAATCTCTGATGACGCTAGATTTGCCAAGCTCGTTCTTTCCGTCTCGGATTCAATCCAGCCAGGGAGATCAATCCCGGCGAGTTCGATGATTTAATCTCCAATATCATTGGATTTTTTCCTTTCAACTTATCATTGTTTATTAGATTGATCTCTAAATATCAGATTAATCTCTTGGTATTTTTTGTTGTTTGCATGTAATTACGCGGCACTACTGAGGTGATTGATGCCTATCATGGACTCGTGTCGTCGTTATGCGGTAAACCGGCCACGAGCTTACTCCGCCGCCGTTGATTGCGACATCGTCTTCATTGTCGGTCGCCTCATCGTCACCGACTAGTTTCTTCGCCTCCACAGATAGTGTACTCTACCGCCATTGTTGATGGCGACATCATCTTCACTGTCGGTCATCTTCGTCATCACCGACTGGTTTCTTCGTCTCCACGGTTGTTGTACTCCGCCGCCGTTGCTGATGGCGACATCGTTTTCACCGTCGGTCGTCTTCGTCATCGCCGACTGGTTTCTTCGTCTCCATAGTTGGTGTACTCCATCGCCATTGCTGATAGCGACATCGTCTTCACCGTCGGTCATCTTCATCATCACCGACTGGTTTCTTCGTCTTTACGGTTGGTGTACTTCACCGATTGAGTACTACCTTATAATAGATTAAAAAACTGATGTCGTGTTTGGCTAGGTTTTTCTCTTTGTAACCCTGTGCCCTAACCTATATAAGGTGGGCAGGGAGCCCTCTAGGGGCATGACAAAAAAAGATGATCACAAAGATGAACACAGAGATAACCACAACTTGATCGTCAGATCAATATATACCTGGCGGATACAATCCCCAAACAGGAGTAGGGTATTACCTTTCATCGAGAGGGCCTGAACCTGTCTAAATTCTTGTCTACTGCATCCATTCACTTTTAGATCTCGTGCACTACCTTTTTTTATTATTGCCGAATTCCAATTTCAACAACAGTGGTGAAGTCGATTATTCCCCTTTTTAGGGTGGCTAATGTCACTATCTTATAAACAAATACCAAAGTAAATGAGATGTGTGTTGCCTCATGCATTTAAATATTTGCTCCAAGCAACTGTTCATGCATGGTGATCACAAAAAATTCCTTAACAAGATAGGTTGGATACATTTATATTACTTATTTGTGTATGTCTATGTGCATGTGCAAGAAACTGACTTGCAGAGATGTTTCGACATACCAAAAGATCTCAATATAAAATCTCTGAAGCGTTTTTAACAGAAAATCTTCAAGCATTTAACATCCAGGGGACAAATGTTGACACTGTGCATAATATTTGTACTTTTAATTAGCATAAGCAGTTACAGGATTGCACACAACACTCCATGGAAGATGTACCTTTTCCTTTGTAGGTAGTTGATCTCAGGGCGGGTACAAACTGAGTTTTGGCATGTAACTCGTGCTCTGCGGCACACTGTGCTGCAACCTGTACCATCCTGCTTTTCCTTGCTTTAATAACAGAAAGATGAGCGGAGAAATTCAATGTTCAAGACAAATGGGTAAAACAAGCTAGTCAGTAAGAACATACATGCATATAACAGCTAAAGCAGGCGTAATGTGTTATCTCAATATAGCTGCATGGGCCAAAGGTCCAGGAGAAGCACATTGACTAAGAGAAAACGAATTACATTAACCATGCATGAAGAATTTGGCATTTGGCCCAATTGAAACATCAGTAATCAAGAATTCAGAGCTGACAGGCAAAGTAATTGCATATCAACATTTTGGAGTTGTTAAGACTGAAGCAAATATTCATGAATAATAATGGAGCAAATCCGAGAAGACAATATGTATATTCAAAGAAAATTATTACACCTAAACATTTTGCGTCTTTGGAAGACTATTGGAACTGCACGTCGAACCAACCATTATCACCCATAGCTGACAGACAACATCTATAGATTTGTGGCCCATATCTGACAAATGACCTTGTAGAGCGAGTGCTGTACCTAGTTCTTCAAAGGTCCCCCAAATTTGTATCATTCCTATCATGGCCTAAGGTTTGAAAGGTCAGCTCCAATACAAACATGGATGCCAAGAAATATAGCTTGAATTTATAGACAGCAGCAAGAATAATCTACATGACATCACATGACGAATTATCAAAAAAATCGCACAAGTATTTTTGTATTTTACCACTATCCAGCAATGCACCGTGAATAGAAGTAAATTGTGTTGCAGGCCAAAACTAAGTGATAAGTTGGGAGGGAAAACTGGCTTTTAAGGTTGAACACATCTATAGAAGCAACAACGTTATCAGAAACAGGGCCAGGACAGTAGCAACAGTGTGCTTACCAATTAGCCTACTGGGATTTCCACTTACTAATATATACAGACTTCTGTTACTAAATTTTCTAACAGTTTTAGTTTGGAGAATATATCCTAGACAATCTGTCCCCTAGTAAACAATAAGGTTCACTAGAAGCAGCGTGTCTGCTCTCCAGTCATACCTTTTCCGCAGTATCTCTTCAGCGATTCAGTCGGTGCACCACGATCTCTTGGGTGTCGATTTGGACTTTTGCAGCCATAGCCACTCTCAAAATGCTAAACTCCAGTGTATTTTGTGTCAGTTTGTTAAGAGTGAACGGTCCTCTCACATGTCATGGATCCCATATCAAAGCCTGCACACCAGCAGTTAGTACTACAGGAGCACAGGACATGGTTTGTGCTCTTGTGAAGGTATATATCACTCCAATGAGAGGACATGGTTTGGACAGCAAGAGCCAAGAGTTTTTTGGAGCAAGTTCTGCTAAGTAGCACTCTACATTATTCTACCGTTCTTACTTAACATTATTATATACTACCGTTCTTCAGGGACGAATTGTTTCCAGACCCAAAAGACAAGCATCTTGTCAATTTGACAGTCTCTTATAATGAAATGTGGTGTACAAGCTAGGTTCGTTAATTTTTTGGCTAATTCTAACAAAACCTAAAGATGCTTTAAGAATCCATACTAACATTGGATTAGTCAATGTTGCTATTTTTTCCTAAACAACAGCAGTGCAGGACGACAGACAAATTATCACATATCACAAGGAGTTACAGTCTTCCAGATTCATGTGCTAACAGAACTTGAGCTACCCCAAATCCCCAATCATAGCTCGTACATGTAATGTGCAAACCAGCTGCTGTGAATTTTGTGCAAGCATGCAGTGCAATCGTATGTACAGCAAGTAATTACGAACAGTATTAAAATTCCAAAAGTCATAATGGAAACCAAACAGTGGTAATTGGTCCATTTGCTAATTTATACATATATACCATAGGTTCATAGGTAGGACAGGAATCGTACCCTTCATATTGGTTACTTTCAGAACGATGGCAGACTTTTCGAGTTTTTTTTAGAAATAATATTGTTTAAATGGAAAATCGCAAAACTAGTGGACCTTTGCAGAAAATCGCGGAAATGTGGGTTTGTCGAACGGGGGAGAAACGATAGCTGGAGGAGTCGAACAGCGGCCCGTCGACAGGACTTATCGGCTTGCGGCCGGTCGATAGGGCGGCCTGTCGAACTGCGGGAGTTCGACAGGGCCCACCACCTGCGCGGCCACAGCTCCTGTCGAACAACGGACAGTCGACAGGCCCCCCCGCTGTGCCTGTCAACCAGCGGCAGGTCGACACGTCCGGCCCACCGCCCCTGTCGGCCTACGGGCGTTCGACAGGGCCCTTTATAGGCGCTTCTGGACCACTTCGCTGCTGCCTTCTCCTTCCTCACTCGCTGCTGCTTGCTGCTGTTGCCGTTGCCGCTGCTTGCTGCTTGCTGCTGCTGCCGCTGATTGCTGCTGCTGCTTGCTGCTGCTGCCGTTGCCGCTGCTGCTGCTGCTGGGAGCAGTTGTTTTGTCTCGAGTGCGAAGATTGTTGTCGCGTCCACCGCCGGTGCTTGCTGCCGTGGCGTGCCATCGTCGTGAAGGTAGCAACACTAGAAGGAAAGAGAAGGTGACGCCCAAAAGCAGCTGCGGTGGTTAAGGTATAATTAATCCCTATGTTAAGTTGTAAATATCAATGCTATTACGATACTTGTTATTTCGATGCTAGTACGTATAATGTGTGAATCGTTAGACATTGTTGAATGTTAGTATATATAATGTGTGAACCATTTGTCGTTGATTAATGTTAGTATATACAGTTATTTAGTTGTATGTTGCAAATAATTTAAAGTTAGTATATGTTTGGTGAGGTGATTAGTAATTTCGTAATGTTGAGCAATTTGATGCTATATTTAAGTAGTCAAATTTAGTGCAGAGCTCTGTCATTCGGCTGGAGGGAATAACTACGCGGTTTGAAAGGAGACGTGCGCAAGTGCGTAGGAAAGAGGAACGATAGCGAAGGTATAAATTTGTAATCCCTTAGGACGGCGGTAATTTTTTTGGTTAATCATTGTTGGATGTTAGTACAGGTATTATACGTTTATTATTAGTTAAAATCGAATGGAGGTATTATATGTTTATTATTAGTTAAAATTGAATGGAACTTATATTCAAGTAACGAGATATAGTTGAAAATACGTTACAGCAATAATGTAAGCATAGAGCATGCGACACTTCATGGGTAGTAGCGTATTAATAGCAACTGGCATGCTATTTCAGGATGTCAGGTGATATGCCCGTTCGGGTGTATTATGGCGACGCTCCAATACAACTTTGTGATAGCGGGGTCGATTTGACCGTATATGCATTCGTTGATACTACCCTAAATACACCAGGCCAGTTGGTTTTGAACGACGTGCTAGGGTGGCTGCATAATATGTTCGGGATAGATCCTTTGATGGAGAAATTAATCATAAAAGCCGTGTGGCCAGTAAGGAGTGAATACGTGGCGTCCGTCCTTCGCAATTTCCGTTCACGGGCTGCGGCGCTACTTCGTCGTGTCTCCTGTCGGAGCGCGGCTGATGTTGTGCAGCCATCCAGGCGGGCAGGATCGCCACCACTACCACGACGCTCCAGTGTGGACCAGTTCCGCTCCTCTACTTCACGTCGCCACTACGACGACGCCGGTCCTTCGCACGCTCGGCCTTCACTTCAGGAGACGCCTCCCCCCGTCCGCCCAGGGAGATCGTCTGGCTTTGGCGTTCCGGCATCGAGTATGCCACCACCGCAGCCTCAGGTACGACACGTTTGCCTTGCTTACCATGCAGTTCATATCGTACTCAACCTCCGTTTTATACCATATCTTAACCTACGCAACGTGAACAGCCACAGCAGGTGTACGATACCCAGGGAGCCTATGCGGAGCCAGACTTTCCCTACCTGCCGACAGGGGACTACCTGGCGCCCACACCGGGTTGGTTTGTAGTAGTACTATATTTGACCGTACAATAAAAAGTATTAAGGGTGTGTACAATATTTGATAGTTCTTTTTTTAAACTGTAGGATGCCAAGGCATGAAAAAGCTACCAACTCAAGGTAACATAAATCGTTTCTGTGATATTATGTGTTATTCGTTGTGCATGAAATGAGGAATCCTAGATTAACGGGTTAGGACGTTTCATTTATTGTTGACTTGTAGTTATCGCCCGAAAACTGGAAATGCCTTCAACCCATTGTCTTTGCCTAGCGGTGTTCCAGTGCCCATGTGCTGGTGCGGTAATCCTTGCAAGGTAGCCAAGTCTGATGAAGAGGAGACGTACATGCAGAGATACTGGATGTGTGCCAATTTTGAGTTTGAGCCAACACCTGAGATCCGCCGCATTAACTTAATGGTGAGGAACTGATGTTTTGTAATAATTATTTGGTGTATTAAGTAGTCTTGAACAATTTATTTGGTTAGTAAACATTGCATTTGTTGTAGACCCCTCCACCGCTATGTGATTTTGAGCAGTGGATCGACACCGAGATCAAGCCGCAAAACAAGGAGCGGTTGGAGTACATGCGGCGATGGGATGCAGAGCGCAAGGAGAAGATAGAGCAGAGACGCAAGGAGGAGGCCGCAGAAAAAGAGCACAAGGCTGAGGCGGAAATGAGGAGTGTTGCTGCGTACAGGGAGGAGCGGGAGCGGAAGCTTGAGCGTGCGCGGCGAGCGAAGGCAGCAATGGAGGAGAATCCCGATGCGCAGAGGAAGGGAAAGTGGCCTCGTTGCACTCAGTAGTATGCACGAGTTGGTAGTTGTATCCTCGTCGTGTTCAACTCTTGCACTACCTTCCTTCTAGTTCTAATCTAATCTTATCTATGTAACCACAATGGAACTAGGTGTATCATGTTTAAATTGTACTACAACTTCTCCTTGTTTCGGTATGGTCATGGATGTGCTCAACATCAATTCTTAAAAAAAGTTTCTTCTCGGTTTCTAAAAACATGTTCTGTGAATTCGAAATTTTTTGAGTCCTCCGAAAACGATTTTCGGAATTTTTGAAAATAGACAGAACCAATTTTCGCTTCTGCAAATTTTTGGCCCTATCCGAAAGTGATTTTTGGAATTTCCGAAAATAACCGATAAACAAAATAAGGTTATGTAAATTAATAAATTACAAATGGATATATCTAAAATTATTAAATTACAACTCCGATATGTTTATCCAAATATGCAGTTACAAATGTGTATGTCAATTATAATAAATTACAATTATAATAACAACTTATAAATTATAATTAATCAATTATAAACATTTCTCTCATTATTTCTTTACTAACAACTTAAAAACAATTCTTACCAAATTAAAAAAAAAATTTTTGTACATTACTAAATTAAAAATGGATATATCTAAAATTAATAAATTAAAAATCCGATGTGTTTCTCCAAACATTCAATTCAAAATGGGTATTAATCAATTATAACAAAATTATATTTACAAAAACTACTTACAAACTTAATTATGAAAACAACTTACAAATTATAATTAATCAATTATAAAATATATGTCATTAATTAATTATTAACAAGTTAAAAACAACTCTTAACAAATTAATTTGTATTAATAACAAAAAAAATACACTTAACAAATAAAAAAAAAGGCCGGCCGGCCCGGCCTATCGAACGGCCGACGTTCGACTGGTTCGGCGGCCCGGCCTGTCGAACGGCCGGAGTTCGACTGGGCCGGCGCCCCGGCCTGTCGACATGCCGCGTGCCGACAGGGCCCAGTCGAAACGCGGCCGTTCGATCGGTCCGGCCTGTTATCGCTCCGACGTTCGATTGGGCCCTGTCGAATCGTCGTGGTTCGACAGGCCCACATTTCCGCGATTTTCTGCAAAGGCCCACTAGTTTTGCAATTTTCCATTTAAACAATATTATTTTTAAAAAAACTCAGACTTTTCATCACTCTTCTCGCCACGCATGAGAACAATCATGTGAAGACAAATAGAATCCAAAAGTGTTACGGTGGTCTGAGGCTGCAAATCATCACCAAAATCCAGTCACCACATAATGGCCACCAACCTACTTGCAAAAGGAACATTTTAATGCCCTTTGTCAAGCAAGGATATCTTAAGGCTCTCAACCGAGAGGGAGGGTCGGATCGAGAATGGTTTCGGATCTGGATCGGAAGGGAGGCTTGGGAGAGGAGGGAGGAAGCCGGTGAGGACTGAGGTGGTGTTTGGATTAGTGACTAAATTTTAGTCCTGTTCAGGGTTATAAAATGGGTTTTGTCCGTAATCTACGTTTAATACTTCTAATTAGTGTACAAACATTCGATGTAATAGGGGCTAAAATATTTTAGCCCCATCCAAACAGCCCCTGAGTTGCGTCGGACCTGTACAACTTCTGATGCTCCGGCCGCAACAGCGGAGTCAGACAAACCGGGCCGTGCATAAGGCATATCACAAAAGTAGAGTAGATTGGAATAAGTCCACTCGACATCCCTTAACTTTACGTCGAGTTTGTATGGCGTTCATAATCCCTAATATTAAAAATATCAACTCCTTAAGTATTCAAAACCATGCAAAATACGTCCCTTAACAGTATAGATCATGTTTTTCCTGATTTTCGGTGACGTGACATATGACGGGGTCCACTTGTCAGTGACCCTTACCTCTCTTCACTCTCTCTTTCTTCCTCCCTTCTTGTCCTCATCTCACCAGGACAGCGGCTGGTGATGGATGGTGAGGAGCGGCTATAGTCCGGCAGCTGGTGAGGAGGACGGCACCGACGACAAGCGACGCGACATCAAGGTGACGCGTTGCACGATCTCGTAGGAGGAGGAGAAGAAGACGAGTCACACGACTGTAAGGGCTCGACTCGACTCGCTGTCAACGAGGCCATGGCGCATCCTTCGCGCCTCCCTTGGCACCAAGTGAGATGCTCTGGTCCCCGGACGGCGAAGCCACCATTATTAACCCGATGAGGCCGTGGCCTGCATCCTCCACGCCTTCCTCGACACCAAGAGAGATGCTCCAGTTGTAGTGGATGGTGGCGTGACGGGAGAGTTGGAGACGAGCTCCTTACGGATGTCGACCTTGCCGTTGCAGAGTCCTTAGCCGTCGAGGTCGGCAACGCGGAAGGATATGAGGGAAAGGGCAGGCGAATGATGTGCTGAGGACGACGGGTGTCGTCCTCCTTATCATCCCTCACCGGTCTCTAGGGCTGCCGCTGCTCCACCTCAAGGGTTGTCCACCGCTACACGTCGAGGCTGCACATGCCAGGACCGCCCAACTAACACGTTGTCACGTCCACCTTAAGGACGGGTCGCCGTCGCTCCATCTCAAGTCCGAGTCACCTGCCGCTTCGTCTCAAGGGCTAGCCGCCCCTACACTTTGAGGCCGAAAATGCTAGGACCATACAGCCAACATGTCGTCGCTCTGCCTTTAGAACGAGCCATCAACGCTCCAACTCGAGTCCAAGTTATCGCAGCTCCGCCTTGAGAATAGGCATCGCTGCAAACCTAAGTTCAGGCCACCGCATGCCTTAGGGCCCAAGTTGGAGCCGTCATCAACCTCCGCACAAGTGTTGCCTTTGTCATCACCATCATTCAAAAACTAGCCGAACAACAATGACACTCCATTGAAAATATACACATGCCACGTCAACAAAAGCCAGAAAATATATGATATATCCTGTCAAGGGACCTACTTCGTACGACTTTGAAGAAGGGGCGTTGACTCAACAAAAAGTTGAGCAATGACAGATAAACTAATTTCAAGTTTTGTATAGCAATGGCAGATAAACTTATTTCGAGTTGATTTGTATAGTAATGGCAGATAAACTTATTTCGAGTAGATTTGTATGACATTGAGGATTAGGAATGTCAACTTATGAGTAGATTTGAAGTACATGGGCCGGATACATAGCGAAGCTATTTGTAAATTGTATTGCGCCTGACCAACAAAAAATTTTTAAAAACGATTCTCAAGGGATGAAATTTAATTTTGCTTCAGCACGCGATCAAGATTAGTCCAACCTTAACAGCTTGCAAAAGGTGATTCAATAATACAATATTATGAATCAATTGACTGCAAATCACATTGGGAATCATCCGTTCTGAATCTCATTGGGAGAATCATCCGTTCTCTTCCGTTCAGCATCTCATTGGGAGAATCATCCGCTCAGAATCTCATTGGGAGAATCGTCCGCTCAGAATCTCATTGGGAGAATCATCCGTTCTCTTCAAGCACGTTATTCACCCGTCGTTCCAGTCCATAAATGCTCCATAAATACAGCACTCCCGCCGATGCAGTCTTAACATCTCCCATCGCATATCTCGGCTGGTTTTGTTAACAGAAAAAGACCGATCGATTTTGTTAACAGAAAGTAAAAAGTTAAAAGCATTGTTAAGAAAGAAAAACAGAACATAAAAATACATTCCTCCAGGAAAAACTTTTTACAACGTTACGCAAATCTCCTGCGCTTCGAGAACAATAAAAAACAATTAGAAAAAGGATGATAAAGATCGAGTGCGTAAGGGTCGTCAGTTAGGAGCGAAAGACTATTTATTCAAAGTAATCATAACCACTTGGGTTTGATCATCTGAACTATGCATTATTGCTCATCACTCGGCCTTGCAACCGATTTTCATCCACATCGGAATCAAGATATATTAAAAACCACAATTAAAAATGGTTTTTGAAGCAAATCAAAAAAATGATTTTAAGACAAATAAAAAAAATATTGAGATGAGACCTCAGAAGGAAGGCAGTAGTAGGGTATGTCCTCACAAGATTTCAGAGAGAAAGGTTTCCACATTAATCATCATAGGCCTCAAAAACCAAAGTAAACGAACAAGAAAAAGACCCACTAAGATGCAAGAATAAAGCAGACCTCATAGAGAAGATTAGGCTTTTCCTCATGAAAATTCAGACATATGCTTGTCTTTACTTTAATCTAATCATCGGCCAATTTAACTGCACAACAAATCCAACAGAACAGCTAAACAAAATAAATCCTCGAAAGATCATCCGAACAAAAGTAGGATCTCATGGGGAATCGACGATTGATTTGGTTGCATAGGACTCGGAATATGGGTGGTGATATATCAGGATGGTCGTCAAGGCAAAAACAATTTGCCAGTTACGACGAACGAGACCAATAGATACAATCTTCACCGTCCTCGATACCAAATCCGCAAATCAAATCCCTACTCGAACCACGGAAAACCAAGTAAACCCGAGCAAAAGCCCTGGCGAAGGAAAACCAAAGGAAAAGAAACCGAGATCTGAAATCGCAGATCAATCGAGATCAGCGAACAAGAAGAGGCAGCAGATGCTAGAGGAGATGGCGGCGAGGAGGACAGAGATGATGGAGATGGCTTCTATTGCTCGTGCTTATATAGAGGCATCTGCGGGACTTAGGGTTTGACGCGCACGACTCGTGTAGTTCTTGAGAGCCGTTCGATGAGTGAATCTCGGCCGTCCGATCGCAATGCCATCGCTGACGTAGGCCCAAACTGAAATTTGGGCCGCAAGGCCCAAAACTGGTAGGCCCATGTAATAAGCCCTTCTACCCTAGGAAGACGGGGACTACGCCGAGCCGCTTCGCCGTCGCCATGGCATCCGCCCGTGCCGCCCTCCTCCGCCGCCACTGCCTCGCGGCCGCAGGCGCCAACCCCGTTCTCTTCTCCGGCCATGGCCTCCGCTACCGCAAGCTGGAGGTCATCCTCACCACGGTAACTGCTTGTTCTCCAGTTCGTCCCTTTCGATCCGCGGCCACTTCGCTTTGGGCTGCCTGTTTGACGCGTGCGTGGTTACTGGAAGGTGGGAATGCCTCTAGCTTTGCGACGATCTGAGTGGGATTTTGTGGGTCGATTATTGATTCGACGTTTGGACTTGAGCGAAATGGTATTAATCCAGTGTGTTGGGTGGCGTCTTAGGGATAATTAGAGTAGAAATCTCAGATTATTCCGCCGTGTATTGAGCTAGTAGTTTTTGTTTAATTGAGCATGAACATCGAGTGGATGGACATTTCATGGTGCAAAATGATCTTATGGCCTGGCCTTTGTCATATGATAATTGGACATGTTAGGAGGAGTTAAAACTATGTTGTTTTCCCACTCAATGGTTCCTTCCTGGTATGCTGCAGACGATTGATAAGCTGGGGAAAGCGGGGGAGGTAGTGAAGGTGGCTCCAGGACACTTCCGCAACCACCTTATGCCCAAGATGCTTGCTGTCCCAAACATTGACAAATTCGCTCTACTCATCCGTGAGCAGCGCAAGGTTTGGTTTTTCAATTTAGTTCTTCAATATACTATAAACAATTGAACATGTAATAGCTATATTTCAGCTACTCACAAGCATCTTTACTACAGCTTGGGTATTTGATATTTAATGAATGTTTGCATTGTTTCTATAACCTGAATTTATATGAGTATATGAATTGCACTATAGGTTATCTGTGATTTACTATGGATGGTGAACTCTACTTCCTCGTGCACAATTTGTCATAGTATTTCTTGGCTTATTGGTAATTTGTTTATGCTCAATAAATTATTGTGGTCCCACTAGTTTATCACTACTCAAGTTTACTCGTTGTCGACTTGTCACTTGTTTGGATGCAGTGCAAACTATAAGTTCGTGCCTGAAAATATCATTCTTATTTGTTTGATCAGCTTTACCAACGTCAAGAGGCGGAAGTGGTGAAAGAAGTCCAACAGGAAGATGACGATGCTAAGGTAAGTTGTTTCATGATGTATGTCGTTGATCAGATGCCTTTTTATCAATTTCTTCAAGGTTTGTTGCTGTTCAAGTGCTGAATTGCCTTTGATATGTACTCTTTGGAGCTACAGATTATCTTGAGGCCTGTACTATGTTTTTGTATAGCTCAGCTATGAAGTTGGGTTTCATATTTTCATTTCAGCACTATGCCAACATAGGAACACATTGTTTATCTCTGTTTTGTAGAAGTTATGCTTTGGATACATTTCTGAGCACAATGGTTACAGTCCTGTCTTAACTTTCTTACAAGCACATCTGAACTATTCGGTGTATGAAAAAATTGAACATGGCGCCTTTAATAGTTCTTTTACTTCTCGTTTGGTAATCATTATACTTAGTACTACTTAAGGTTTTCCCTTTATTTATGGTACTATCTTCAGTGACTAAATTTGAGTACAGTATCTTTCCTGGCTCTGTAATGTGCACACTTTTGTTGTATATAGAAATCACCTTTGGTTCATTCCTGAAACCACATTATTTCACTGATAATATGATCAGATTTCGAGTTGAATTACCAGCAGCTCCAACTCCAAGAATTTCTGGAGCTAAGAAAACCCAACTCTGAAATAACTTGGAGTTGGAGTTGTGCCAAACAGAGCCTTATATCTGAAAGTGTCATATTCTGGTTGATCAGTCACGTACTTCCTTCTGCTTTCAATTGTTACTCATTTACTTCTGAAAACTTTTGAACAGCAACAAGAAGAGAAACTGAAGGAGTATCAAACGGCAGCAAAGCGTCTTGATAATGCTCTCTTGGTTAGTATGATTACTCCAAAATTGTGAATCCTGCTGCAGCCTGTTTGGTTTCATGTTCCAATCAAGCAACTCTATTTCTTTATACTCGTTCACATTAGCCAGCTATTGTGATATTGCCCATTGAACTATTGATGATCACTGATATTTTGATAGGTGTTGAGGAGGTTCATCTCAGTTGGGAATGAACTACGGTCTCCTGTGACAAAGGATGAAATTGTTTCCGAGGTGCGCCTCCAGCTCAGTCACACTCCTTGTTCCAAAGTTTCAGATTTGTAGTAATATCTCAATTTAATCAACAGGTCGCAAGGCAACTCAATATCAATATCCACCCAGACAATCTTCACCTGCCGTCACCATTGGCGTCCCTTGGGGAGTTTGAGCTGCCCCTCCGTTTGCCAAGGGATATACCACGCCCAGAAGGCAAGCTACAATGGACTCTAACGGTTAAGATCAGAAGAAAATAAGTACAATCCATGGGGTAATTTTGTTCCCCCTCCAAGGAGGTGAATGATACTAAAACGTTGCAGAATTCAGAGCAAGAGACTTCAGATAAAGTTTGCTGCAAAATTCAGTTCCATTTTGAAAATGGACTGCATTCTGCGTTGTGGTTTTCCGAACCTGCTTAGAGACATTCTTGGCCTTTCCTTGAGCAGGATGATCTGTACTAGTCATTTCATTCCTGAAATACTGAATAATCTTTCTGGAATAGATATGTTGCAACAGTTGTTTAGCAGCCAGCATCCAGCATGGCCTGTGTAGTGTCTACAACCTCGTGTTTTTGTTAACTTAGTATATCGTTGCCTACACTATCCTATACATCCTTGAAACCGAGATAAGTTGCAAGCATAGTAATTGTTGCAAACATCCGCTTATCTAATCTTAATATCATCCTAGATGCAACGAGTTCACGACGTATTAGAGCTTTTAACCATGTTGATTGCACGCAAGACAATGCGAGAAGGCTTTATATTTCAGAGTTCACCAGGATGAACTTCAACATGGTTAAAGGCAAGTGCAGTCAACGCTCAAAACAGTAAGAAGTAAAAAAGGCATTACAACTACGATTCTACGAAGCATTTTTGTATAGAACGTGGTAGAAAGTGCAAGCCATGGTACAAACTGCCAACGGATGAACAAGGAATAAATGAGTCACCTACTTCTACTAATTTACAGATCCTTGTGATCCTAGAGCTCGACAGACTACTAATACATCGTGTTGCTCAGGATCTAGTTCACTGTACTTGGTCTGATAATTTTAGTCAAGTTGCAACCAAGGAGAGATCTCAGCTTCTGCTTGCTCCTGTTCTGTCTCCAAGGATTGTCTGTGGGTCCAGAGTTGATAGAATTTGGGGCATCGACATGCCACCAGATACAACAATCTCTGCATAAGACGTGTTAAGAAAAGTCAAGGAATTTTATAACAGAACAAGTTGAACTACTTTCATGAATATCAAATGGAAATGGGACACAGAAAGGACATGCTTATGACTAACCGATGCCTTCACGGACAGAAAGATTTGGCCTTATAACATCCTTCGAATTTACCATGAAGATATCACCAATATAAAGATGGTTGGTGGGGACATACACGCAGTACAGTTCCTCTTGACCAGTATAACTCTGTTACAACATGATGATGAGATGAGATGAAGTATTGAAACCAGACATTTACTCCATGCTAACATAAAAACAGAATAGATATCAACACTTTCATCATTTTTGTACAAATGACATAAACATCATAGTGTAATGTAATCTCCATCAAAATAACAGTTACTAGTCATCTTACCTGGAGAGAGACTGATGATGTAATGAAACCAAATGCATATTCTCCAATACGAGGATGCCTTATAATGACCACTTCCTTGAATGCCTGTTTGTTCTGATCTGTAGAAACCAGAGTTAATTAGCAACCAAGCTAATTTGCAGACATGCTATTAGTGCGACAGTAGGTTTACCTGGTGATATTGCAGCACTTATTTGCTTGGATGCATTGTAGATATGACGGACAAGTGGCATGCGCTTAATAATCCACTCACCAAGGCTAAGGACAGATGCTCCAACCCAAGATGACATGAAAACTCCGACCACAAATATGAAGGTAACAGAAGTGATAAAGCCAAGACCTGGGGATTCATTTGTAGAATAAATAGTGTGAAATAAAATAAAGGAATAGGCAACAAGCATCCCACATTCCACTCATATGCGATCAAGTTCAAACATAAAATGAATTTGCTCTACATCATTGATCATTCAAATGCCAAGCTTCCCAGATCTCTGACATACTATCAGCTAGAACTAGTCTATACCAGAATTATTACGTCTAACATTTTACCAGCACAAAACTTTTTCACAAAATGTACACAGAAATGTGTAACATGTAAAGGACCCAGCACTAAACTAAAAGCACAATGAATGCTGTTTTGGGGGAAAGAAATTATAACATGAGCAATCAACTATTTCAGAAATATTTGGGGAGCTCACATACCAAATATGTTGATTCCCAGTTTAGCATAGATTGGCGAGAAGAATCCATCAACAAAATGAATGAACCACCATGTGATGTAGAATGTTATTGCTATGGGGAAGAGAATTACACTGGAAGTATCCGGAAAAGAAAATGAACAAACAAACATCTTAGTGTATAAACTAGCATGTGGAAATATAAATTCATATAATATCATTGAAATTATCATAGCATAAGAAAACAGTGTTAAACCCTAATTGTGTGGTTCATCATTGGCATTGCCATGTGAATATATATTTCAATTGTTGCACAATCACTAATCAAGCAACCTCACAAGTATCAATCTATAACTCTACATAACTTCCAACCAAATGTGACCATCTTGGCATTTAAACAATTTCTCCAAGCTGATTTCCTTTTAAAAAATGAAGACTATATCCCAGATTCCAAGAAATAGGTACCCACTGTCATACTAACCAGCAATGAACCTATTGATCTTACCAAAGCACTTGCCTGAATTACTCTCAGTTCTGCAAAGAGAACAGAAGTTTGAATTCTGGAAGATTTTATTAATTCTGGAACCCATAAATTTGACCTTTTAAATTGTAGCCACATTCCCTAAGTATGCTATAATATATACCCACAACAACCATATCATATATGATAAGCCATCACAGACACTGTAGCATAAATAGAACTTTCTTTTAGCTAGAAAGAATTATATTGTTCACTGGTAGACAATACTCAGATGCATAGAGGAACAAGCAGAAATTTATTAGGCAGCATCCTTCAGAGACTTACCATCCAGTCATGAATTTCTTTGAAGCCCAACTTCGGACCACCTTATGAAAAGCCTGCATCATAGAAAATATAAAGGGAATCAAAACATGGGATTATTAGGCTTCAACAATATGAGGAGAGATGTCAAATCTGTATAGCATACTTTTTGTGCAAGGCAAGTATCAGATGCGAAAAGCAAGAATAAGAACATAAACGTTACACTTGGAACTTTTTGTTGAACAATGCTTTTGAAAAATAGCTGTCATTGCGGTTCACTTGAGCAATCGAAGAGGTTTAGGAATTTCCAAATATCATAACCAAATAAATAATTTACATAACATCTTGCTCTGTTCAAGTGGTAATATCAACTGAAGCTGCGTTTTCTCACCTTTACTTTCTAAGCAGACTAAATGAGCGATACCATACCATACATCAAGCAAGTGAGCTCATCATTAATATGAAATAACTGGTTTCATCACATCAAACATGGGCATAGTATAGTTATCCTAGCTCCCAAACACAACAATGGAGCATCTCCTATCACATAAACTGCAATAGTTATTTTTTTTCCACCTTACATCTCACCAGTAAACCCCTAATCTACAACAGGATAAGAGACACAACGAACAGAACAGCAAAATCGTGCACTAAGCTATTATAAGCCAAAAATATACAGAATTAAACTGCAGGTGAATTAAAATGAGGAAAAGTAAACCCTAAAGGATCCAGGTGGAAGGGAGAGAGGGCTGGGCTGGGACCGCGGGCACCTCACGGCTGGAGGAGGAGAGCGCGGCGGAGGCGGACGAGGAGGAGGCCCTGTCGCCGTCCCCGTCGCCGTCTCCGGGGGCCGAGCCACCGCCGGAGACGGGGATGAGGAGCTCCCTGTCCCGGTCGCGGCTGCCCATCTGGCTCAACGGAGACTTCTCGTCGCCCATCGGGCACCTCCCTGCCACCGCCGCCGCGCCACCTCCCGGCGGCCTCGGTCGTCGCGATCGCTGCGAAATGGGGATGCGGCTCGGCGCGAGCAAGACGAGAGGCCTCTCCCCTCTTCTCTTTTGTTTTTCGCCTCTTCTCTTCTTGTTGTACGCGTTTCTTTCTTTTTCTTCCCCCTTTTGGAGTACTTGTGGACTGTCGAGTCGTGTCTAATTTTCGTTAGCGCCTGCCCACCTCACCTGTCGAGTCGTGTGAAGTTGAAGTGATGCTTTACTCCAGCCAGCTTAGGTTATGGATTATCACGAGATGACGCGTGATTTGGGTCAGCTAAATTGACGCATGAGGACGTGCGGGCACATATTTTTGGAGCAAGGTAAGAAATTCCAATGTTGTGACAATTTTACGTAAATATTTTATATTTTAGGATAAAAAAATATATGTTATTAAAAAAACATGTCTGACTATAAAAACTATCAAGATATCGATACCTTAAACTTATGCTCAGCTCAGAGCATATAAGTTCAACCTGCGAAAGAAAACTATGTATTTTTTTCTTTCATGTTGCCTCCGTTTCACAAAAGAGGTCGTTTCACTCCCTAGCAAATGTCCCAGAATGCTTGATGCTCTACTCCTCGTAACGTAGAAAAGTGGGGACATTTACTCCTATCGAATCTTTATGCTCCACACGATTAGTAATATAATTCATGAAGTTTAATAGTTAACTGTATGTTTAAATATTCTAAGTGTAGCAGATGTGGCAGTGTACTCCTACTCTCCAAGCCTCCACATGATTAACTGCAATCTCATAAATTGGGACAATATGGTTATTTTCAACTAACTTTAACTTGCCTCAACACCCTTAGAATGACAGGCATTATAGGACGGAGGGAGTATACAATTGATGTAAAAATCATTATCGGCTCTTAAGGAAACATGGCTTTATTTGAATGTCCTAAACTTTGCCGTCACAAATTTTGGTGAAATCATTGTCCACAAATATGACAAGATGCGGCAAGAAATGAGCTTACGACGAGTGAATTCTCGAGCTTAAAAAAATGCGGCACGGTGCAATTGACCCAAATGCTTTGCCTCTGTCAGTCAAACTTAGATACCACAAGTCTAGTAAAGTTCAGCCCCCAACCAAATAATCCCTTAATACTTATAAGTTATGTTTATTAGTCAGGAGTTGCGGCTGCACCACAACAATACTTACAACATATGTACTGTTGTTGCAGCGGCAACCGCAACAATGCCCATAGTAGGTAATTGGTTTGTGTTAGTTAGAGCACTCTCAGTGCTATGTCAACTTGTTGAATTACTTACATCACCACGTAGAAGAAAAAACTGATGTGGTACATGATTTAATGAGAGAGGGGGAGACTAGAAAATGGCTCACATGCAATACCTAGCAGTGTCTAGTTCACCATCAAACTTTGCCACATCTTGCCAAACTTTTGTAGCATATGGTTTGGTTTATTGCTATAGCTTATGTGTGCCACGGTTTCTTATCTTTGAACCCCACATGTCATAGAATCATACATATGACAGCTCTGCCCTAAAATGTGGCTGGGCAACAAACAAAAAGTATGGCTTGCCGCACTTTTGCACATGTAGGTGTGGCAATGTGGAGTGCTCAACCAAACATGCCTCTAGTTTATGCACAATGTTTAAGACTTGATGAGAAAGATGTGGTATTAATTATCGTAGTGAATAGTGTTAAAGTAGTATTATGAAAGTGGAGTCTTATATTACTACCTCTATTTTAAAATATAATCATTTCTGGCTTTGAACAAGTCAGAAATGCTTTGCTTATATCGGGCCGGAGGTAGTAGTTTCCAAGTGACACGAAGGATACGCTTTGCTTATATCGGGCCGGAGGTAGTAGTTTCCAAGTGACACGAAGGATATTGGCAGTGTCTTGCATTGGGACTGTCCTTAGCTCCATCATGCCGTCCTGGACTCCTGGTTTCCATCAAGCCTGAGAAGGAGCTCGCTAAATTCAGTTGATGCTTCTCTAGCCTACTCCACCTCACTGCCTCAGCCTTGCCGGTAATCCACCACGGCAGAAACCACCTCACCATTGCCGTGCACGGTACCTCCAATGATAGTCTGAATACACCGGCTTGGAAGTTGGCACAGTGCCGTCAAACTGTCATCTTGACAATGACGTGAAACCTTGTCTAAAAGTTCCAACATTCCAGGAAGAACATACGGTAATCCCGCAGTGAGAATTTTTCATTAATTCTTTAATCAAGGTGGTGCAAAGGAACTGGAATATATTCCCCACTTGCAGATAGAGCAACGGTTACAAGCTTTCCAGAAATTATATATACTGGATTATTTGGTCCTTCATACATAAACATCCAGAGCTACTTGGCTAGCCAATGTGTGTACACACGGAATGTTGAGAAGAGTTCAATGGTCCACTTCCACAGAATCCCTGAAAAAAGAAAGGGAGAAAAGGATCTTGAGTTCAGAAGCTTGAACAGTGGTTGATGTAAGAACTATTAAAACCGATCAGACTTGTGGGTTTATTAGGTGCTTGCTCATCATCAGAGCAGAACATGACACAATGTAACTTCATATAGAACAAAATGAACATACGGAAGCTATATAGTAATATAAATTGTTACTAAATCGAAGAAACAAATCTATGTGGAACCACTTTTGTATCACTAAACATATATACTCAAAGATTTGAATCTTGAGCAGTGCACCGATTTTAAATTTCAATAGAGGGACTAGGGTAAAAGGTATATAAGTGAGAAACTAACACTAGGGTAAAAGGTATATAAGTGAGAAACTAACACTAAATCTACATGTGCATCTTGTAAATGTAAAAGCTTGAAAAAGGTAACATGCTTTATAAAACAAAAGGGAACAGAGAAATTATTACTAGTATTTAAGTTCACCTATTTTGAGATACAAACAAAGAACAACTCTTAATCAAATTCCTACTCTAAAATACTGATGTACATAGCCGAACCAGCAGGAATCAAACTGAACTTTTTTTCCCATCTAGTATTGTCTATGATATTCTCTTAACCCAATGGTGAACAGTAATTTCAGCAGACAATTCAGGAATACAGACCTTTCGAATCCTCAGAGCTTGGAAGCGAAGTGATTCCTCTTCTCCTCATCGCTCTCGTCGACAATTCCGACGGACCTGCAAGCCTCAGGGAACATGCATATTCTAATGGACGAGTACACGCTCCCGTTCCACTTCCGCGCCGCCAACTGCTCGGCGAGCTTGACGGCCTCGGCCGCCGTTTCAGCGGCGGTGGGGCAAACCACGTCTACGATGCCCATCTGCTTGGCCTCCGCGGCCTTGAGCTTCCTGCCGCGGAGGGTGACGTCCCGGAGGGCGTGCGCGGCGGTGATCTTGGCGCGGAGGATGGCCACGAAGTAGGGCGGGAGCGGGAGACCGATGTCGATCTCGCTCATGTAGAGCACGCCGCGGTCGGCGCGCATGAGGCGGTAGTCGTGGCAGAGCGCGAGGAGGAACCCCGCGGCGGAGGCGTGGCCCGTGACGGCGGCGACGGTGGGCATGGGGAGCGCGAGGAGATCGGCGGCGAGGGGGCGGAGCGCCTCGACGAGCTCCCCGACCCGCGCGGGGGGAATCCCGCCCGGTCCGATGTCGAGGCCGTTGGAGAAGAACCGTCCCTCCGCCACGGTGACCAGCGCGGCGCCAGGCCCGGCCGCCGCCGCCGCCGCGACGGAGGAGAGGGCGGAGCGGATGGAGCCGATGAGGGAGTGGCCGAGGCGGTGCTCGCCGTCGCCCGTGAGCGTGAGCACGAACACGCGGCCGCGCTGCTCCAGCGTGCACATCATGGCTGCGGCCGCGAGGGGGGTTGGTGGATTGGTTGCTTGGTATCCCGTCGACCCGTCCGATTGTTGCAGCAGCAGATGGGAGAGGGAGATAATAAGCCGGCGAGCGATTGCTTGCAGGATAGGGAGAACTCGGCTGTGTCAAAGCAAAACAAAATGGGACAATTTTGTTTCTGCCCCTGCTTTGATTTCTAATATTAATTTTACCTCTACTTTTTAGGGTTTTCGTTTTTGCCCCCACTTTTTTGAACCGAAAGATTGTTTTGCCCCTATTTTGGATGGTGAAGTTAACGGTGTTAAGTAATTGACAAAAGGACATTTATACCCTCTCCTATTTGTATTCATTAATTATGTTTTTGCCCCCATTTTATACATGTAGCTTTGAATAGGTTCACATCCTCTGCTGCCTCCTAGCCCCTTCCAGCCGTCGCCAAGCCAACTCCACGCCGCCGCCTAACCACCTCCAAGCACCATCGCCGGCAAGCCTCTTCCCCGCCGCCTAGCCCCAAACCCTCAGCCCTCTGCCGCCTCCAAGCCCCCAGCCACCGCCGCCGCCAAGGCCCTTCCCCGCCGCCAACAAGCCTTCTTCCCACCGCCGCCGAGCCTTCTCCCCGCCGCTGGCGAGTCCTCTCCCCGCCGCCTAGCTCCTTCCCCGCCGCCACCTCCCTGCACGCTCGCTGCCGCTTGCCCTACCCGCGCCGACGCCCGCTCGCCGCCGCCTACTGACGCCCGCTCGCCGCCGCCTGTGGACCCGCTCGTCGACGCCCGCTCGCCGCTGCCTGTGGACCCGCACGCCGCCGCCTGTGGACCCGCTCGCCGCCGCCTGCAGCGCCGCCGATGGGATTTTTGTGGGAGGCTGTGTGCTGTGCAACCGGATAGAATGGATAGAAGGGAAGGGGCAAAAACGATAGAACCAGATACTTCCCAAGGGTAATAAGGTCAAACAATAATTCGAAAAATGTTTATTTCTTTTTTTTCTCTATTTGTTTATTGCCATAAACACGGTCCCACTCACTTTCGTCTAAAGCAGGGGTAAACGTCCTTTCGGTTCAAAAAAGTGAGGGCAAAAACAAAAACCCTAAAAAGTAGGGGTAAAATCAATATTATAAATCAAAGCAGGGGTAGAAACGAAATTGCCCCAAACAAAATTGACTTAGACTCACAAACGCTCCAACCACAAACGGCCCGAGGGGGAGAGAGAGTGATCATCCACGATTGCAATTTGCAAATGGTTCGCGCAAGAGATTATCCCCGTTTGTACTTTGGAGTTTGGACTCAGGACGTGATTAGTGGTGCTCACGAGTCACGACCCATAAAGCTTACGTGGAATCTTTGGCTTTTATAGGCGCGTGAGGAAAGGAAAACCATCCTCAACCGAAGAATTTTTTAATAAACAATATTTTGAACGATAAGATAGAGACGTTTTGTTAGTTCTGTTTTGCGGCAATATATTGGGAGTTTGTGGACCGTTTGCAAATGACATGGACTTCAACAGGGCTGCAAAAGTCATATACTAATCTCTTCGCCTATTTCTGTCATTTACTAGGTAGTGTGATATAAAACTTAATCTCTTCGCCTATTTCTGTCATTTGCAAGGGTAGTATGATATAAAACTTAATCTCTTCGCCCATTTCTGTCATTTAGGTAAGGTGGCGTTATTTCTGTAACAAAGGCGATCTCAAAGAGAGTAGTAGGTAGGCAAGCCTTTGGACACACATGTTCAGAAAACTGATGACACATGCTAAATTACTGCAAAAGCGGTTACTCCAAGGTCAGCACGAAGTTAATTTAGGCTTGTTCTAAAGTGTGTTTTAAAAACTTCAAAAATAGACTGACTTGATTTTTTAAAGTAACTTGTGTAGACAAAGTTTCTGCACAGATGCACCATTTAGCATTTTGAAAAAAACATACTAAACAAAATCGAAGTAGCCAAGCCGAAAATAGTATAGAACACGCCTTAATAATTCTTATATATACTAATGCTAAACGTGAACGACGTGAAATCGTAAAGATTGACGAAATAAATCGTGATGGAAGACTGACCACAATCATCCAAGCCCCGGCGATCAGTTTATAATTCAGTAGTTTAATCATAACATGATCACTCAACGTTGAGGATCCAGGCAGCACAATCAATATTTCTGGTATGTCGAAGACCGGCGAAAAACATGGTTTAGAGTGCATTGGTTTTTACAAGACATCGGAAATCACACTGTTTGTTTACACCAAGTGTAATAGAGCTGCAAACAACAAACCAAATGAATTGGGTGTGATTTTCCATCTCAGTATGAGGTCCAAAAAGAAACTAGTCTCTACTTCTGTGCAGTAGCAACTGTTAGCTTCTGAATCGTAATAGCCTTTGCCAAGGGAAACCATCACATGAACATCGTCACTTTTCATAGTCAAAGATACAAAATGCAACTGCCCACTTCTTCATTACCAAGTCTCTGTCCATTATCAACTAATCTCGACAACTTCTCATGTAATGTGAACCTTTTCTGGCGTGACCAAGAATTATCAAGCAGGCAACTCAAGCTTCACATTGTTCTTCCAACTGCAACAATCGACATGGAATTGTCAGTAGCCAGAGAATCTGTAAATGATGTTTGACAACAGTATGAAGTTTACCTTAAGAAATAGTAGTAGAAGAAATCTGCATAAAGAGCTGTTTGGACCAAACCAGCAATCCAAGCTGGAAGAAACAGATCATCAGAACTTTTTTGATATATAGAATATGGGATATGAAACACAAGCACAGGGGCTTACGGATCCATCTGCTGTGGTGACCCTCCGTGAAGTAACGGTAAATCCAGTTTAGGATGTAAAATGCACGGTAGGCCCTGCAAAACAAGTATTGTATGACTTGAAGGAGATGAAGTGGGAACCTCGAGGTATGTCAATCTTTCAATATTTAAACTCATGTCATGCCCTAATTCGGATCTGGTCACAATGTATGTTCCAAAATGTAGCTTAATTAACCCTAATACTCAGTATAAAAGAAGCAAGTAAGCCTAGAACTAGCTTAGAAAAATGGAAGAATGGTGAAAGAGAACTAAGAATAGATGGGATGCATTGGATGTGCCAAAACTTAAGATCAGCAGGATAAATGGACAGAATTAACATGTGACATGCCAATACAGAAAAAAGAATAAACTACAACCATTCAATATTCTCCAGCCCAAGGACCAAACAAAGAGTAAATTTCATAAAACTACAGATACTTTGATCAAACTATCGCAAAACTACATATTTAAAGATGTCTATCACAAAACTAAAGATTTAGCGCCAAAGTTATCACAAAACTACATTTAAGGTACCGTATCATAAAACTACATATTTAGTGATGAAGTTATCAAAGAACTACATATTTTAGAATTTATATCCATAGCACTATTGAGGTTACAAAAATTATAGTTTTGTGATAAAAATGATGTTAAATCTGTAGTTCTTTATACGATACCTTAAATATGTAGTTTCGTGAAAAATATGGTGTTAAATCTATACACATTCTTAAATCTGTAGTTTTGTGATAGATTGATCAAAGTACCTGTAGTTTTGTGAAATTTACTCAAAAACTAAACATTTAACAAATGCATATATTTCATGTCTCCGCCATAAACTTGGAGATTACAACAGAAGTAGTTAAAGCATGGAAAGCAAGCCTGATCCATTCTCTTGTAATACAGGAAGTCAGGAATCATGTATAAATATGTTATGGCAAAAAGCTTGTGCAGTAAAACTCATACCCTAGGAAGAAGACATATTGTCCAGTCAAGTTATCCACATTTCTGCTTCTCTGCAGCAAAACTAACTGAGGGAGAATTGCCACTGCCTCCAAGTAAATCGAAAATGCCCAGCAGATCTGCATGGTGATATCATGTTATAATGAAATTCGTGTATCATAGTATCATACTAACAAATGTAAGTGCAATACAACCATGTTGTAATAATGTGCTACTGTGCATCATTCTGATTAATTAGTTCCAGTAGAAACAAGAGGAAGAAGTATGCTCTTTAGAAGAAAAAGAAAGTGGTCCCTTCGAAGAACATAATTTGTACCATACAAACGAAAATACAGAGAAATGGGATTAGCTTAAATTTACCCAAAGGGAAGAAATCCTGATTGGTGCAGAGGTATGTATACTGAGCAAACAATATATAGGTTTCTAAATCCTAAATTAATTTAATAGATATAAATGTTGTTAACCTAATCTTTTGTTACATCCTATGGATATGCTACCTTCAGATATTGATTTGAGTCTCCTACTGTAGCAGTGTTCTTTGAAAACAACTAGAATGAGGACTGATGAGATTGTCTGGTATTTGACCACTAATGAAGTCTAACAACAATACAACATCAGCAAATAGCATATAGATCAACAAACAATCAGTCAACAGTCAGTATTGCCTTACTTAAGTAGGATTTTATTAATAGGGTATCCACAGTTCTTCACTGCACTGAACAAAAAGATGATTGTGCCTATAGTCTTGTTCGAGTCAGTGGAAACTGTGAACTGAGATTGCTATTGTGGCTCATACTGAGATAAATTTGTTAAGGTTACATCGCACAGCACTAGCAGCCTTGTCCACAAATTTTAATTACGATTCCTAGCAACGAAATGTAGCATGTGAAAACATATTAAGCAGATACATCATATTTCTTAATGCACATAGGTTCAGCAGAATTAATCACTTTATCAGGCGTCACCTTGAAGCATCTATTCAACAATGCAGTGACCAATCAAAGTCAGGTCAGACCACATCACCTCGCGGAAGGTGAACCGCTCGTTGAAGAGCAAGGCGAGCACGAAGGCAGCGGCGACGAGCACCACATGGCGGAAGGTGTCCTGATCCTTGTCGTACGTGCGCCGCACCTGCGGGTGGCGCCGCATGCACCACACGATCGCCGCCGAGCTGGTGATGAACACCACCTTCATCACCGAGTTGTAGAGCGAGATGTAGTCCGTGAACAGGTCCATGTACCTAGCCACGAACACCAGCATGTACAGCTCCTGCGTCTTCCTCGACACCCCTGAGCCACGCACCAGATCCGTGAGCGGANCCCCAACCAAGCGGCCGAAACCCTACCCACTGTACGGCTCGGGCTCACCTGAACAGGACTTCGTGGCGTAGATCTTGAGCAGGAGGACGAGGACCGAGAAGAGGTGGGTCATGTCCCCGAGGAATCGAAAGGCGTTCATGGCTGAAGCGGCGGCGACGGCGACGGCGACGGCGGCGGCGCAGTGGCTAGGGTTTCGGGGTTTAGAACTCGAGATGCGGGGGAGAAATGGCGGAGAGGAGGTGGGCAGGGCGCCACGACGGGAAAGGACGGGAAGAGAGGTGCTCCGACCTGCGAGCGCTGTGGACCGGCTGGGATATCAGGGCCCACATGTCAGCTTCCGTTGGTGCAGTGAACCGGGCCCACGAAAAGCGGGAAGCGGAGGGAGGCGCGATCCCCGTGCGTGGACCGGCGCGGATAGGGGGAAGCGTTGGGGCGTGGGGCCCATATGGTAGCGACATCTATGCGCTGCCGCGATGTGGAACAGGTCTAGGCGGGGGAGGCTACGTGGGCCCGTGGTGGCAGGTGACGTGGCCGGACACCTCACCTGCGTAGGTGACGTCACCAAAGCAGCACTGGCCTTTTCTTCCACTGGCTTTGCAGCTCGTATGCCGCTGAATTTGCTGCTGCTGATGCTTGCCGTCTCCTACTCCTACTCGTCCACTTTATTAAATCCACGTACCGTCCTCTTCCTCCTCGTCTCCCGCTACTACCCCCGCTGCGAGATCCGGCTCCGCTTCCGGAAGCTTCTGGAAGGGCGCGCGCCCCCATGAGCGTCTGATCGATCATCGATCGGCCGTCGTCGCCATGGGCTGCGCTGGATCCACTCCCAAAGTTGAGGGTACTCTCTCTCTCCCTTGATGCTTCGATTCGTTTCTCTGTCTTTGTTCTTATTTTCTGCTCAGATTCTGAGATCCGAGATTAATTGTTTCCAGCGCTGTTGTTAGCTAGGAGTAGGTTGTTCGTTCTATTGCTGATTAGTCTTCTCGTTTATTGATCGAATTGTAACCGGAACTGATGATCCGATAGTTTGAGCTGTCGATTTAAGCGTCTTGCAAGTATCCAGCTGCAGAAGAACTGTTGACTTGGAGGAAACTTAGTATCACCTGTAGATTACTCATTACTGTGATGTAGTGTATCAAATTTGCTGCTAGTAATAGTATGTTGCATGATTGACAGTGCTCTCATGGAATTAATGTATCGAAATGTGGGGACGGTATCTGTTACAAGTAGAGCGAGTAGTGCAAATTCCTACGTCATGGAGGTCACATTTGGTTAGTGGAGAGAGAACGCTACCAGTATTCTGAATGCCAAGAGCATTGGTGGTCATATCATTTTCTTAAAGGAGAAAAGCTATTTTGTTTGTATGTTGCAAAAGTAGCATGAGTCTATGATGAGAGAAATAAAGTGACAGATTATTCTCAAAGTAGAATAATCAAAAGTTTGTTCAGATTAAGCACCTTGCTTTCACCAATTGCTAAATTGTGTCTTCCTTATCGAAAAGATCAATTGCTAACACCTTATCTAGTTATAGATACTTTGTTAGGTGGAACATTACAGAAAGACGCGCTCTTCTGTGAAATTTCAGCCTTTCACTCTTGGGATATTTGTCTGTTCGCTGATGAAACTTCGATTTTGAGCATTGGTTATACTTCTATCAAAAGTTGGATTGCCTGGTACTTCTACTTTAAATACAGGCCAAGTTAGCAAAGAGCCAAAGATGAATCTGCTTTTTTGTTCAGAAAAGTATGATACATCTATTCGCAGTAGATGATTGTAGGTTTATAAATAAGTTGTGTTGTAACAAGGCATTATTGCAGCTAGTTAGAAAGAAAGTCATCTCACACTTGTCAACAGTTCCTGGAACTAGAATCCTGCTTGATACCACACATTTATATCCTAGCAAGGTATTATTAGATTTCATTGACATGAGTTAGACTGAATAACTAATGTTGAACCTTCTTCTTTAATACAGAGAACAGTAAGAAGCTCAAAAAGCCAAAACCTTGGAAGCACACTCAGGCAATAACACCAACTCAACTCTCAAAGATGCGTGAAGAATTCTGGGACACGGCTCCACACTATGGAGGCCAGAAAGGTATTTAGCTGATTTTTCAAACCTGATTGGGAAAACACTCTTCCATAGGTCCATCTATAACATTTCTCTATTATGTATGTACTGTTAAATCTATCCATATTGCTCCAATTTTGCTAGAGAAATATATGTGCTAATTAGCAGTACATATTCCCCTTTTAATGCTTCAAAGTTCAGCATGTTTCATTTGACTGTCCAACTAAGAGATAATCTCAGGACCTATAAATTGGTAATAACAAGTTCACAGTCGGAGTTGATAGTGTCCCCCTTAATTTACTGGTATGGGTTAACCGCACATGAAGTTCATATTATGTCAAACAAAAAAACAATTGAATGTTTGTATACTGTTAAATCATATTTCGCAGCTCAGTTGCTAAGGTCCATCTTTATCTATGCCCTCTTCTGAATAATCTTTATTTGGTTTGGCAGTACAACAAGCTCTGTTAAGTTCGACTTTAAGAAAGTTTGTACAAATCATTCATATTGGCATTCAAATTTATTTTACAACTGTAGCATGGCTTAAAATTTGAACACAATTGCGTAATTTTAACAGCGCGCTCTGGCAAATATTGCCTTAGTTAATAACTGGTAACTCATTGTATCTCTACAGAGATTTGGGATGCACTTAGGGCTGCTGCTGAAGCTGAATTACCTCTTGCACAAACCATAGTGAACAGTGCTGGGATTATTGTTTCAAATTCTGACATGACGCTTTGTTATGACGAGAGAGGTGAGCAGATCTTCGTTGGGAATTCTCGCTGTTTCTTCACCAGCTATACTGTTTTGCTCCACTATATCACGCAAGACTAATAACAACCTTTAAAACTCTGCTGCAGGTGCCAAATATGAACTGCCTAAGTACGTTTTGAGTGAGCCAACAAATTTGATCCGTGATGGTTGAGTGAAGATTTATATTACTTGAATAGAAAAACAGATCCTGTAAATGATGTAAATCGTTCATTGATCGCTGACTCGGGACTGTATTTCTCAGAACATAAATGAAATTAAGTTACTTTCGTAGTTCTGCAGTTACTCTTAGATTAGTTTTTTCTGTGCAGCATTGTCTCTGAACTTGCTTGCGCTGAAGTTGTACACTTGTTACTTGTACGATCTCATTGCATATACAAACCTATATATTGTGATGGGAACTAACGAGTCCAGCAGCACCACGAATGAGCATCTTACATTGTTCTATGCAGAAAACACATCTGAAGCACAATGTTATGCAGTTGGGACCAGGGTTTGCCTTACCGCCGGGGCCGCAGTGGCGGTAAGCACGATTACCGCGCGGTAACCGTGACAAACCGTAGGAAACCGTATAAAATTTATTAAAATTTTAAATTATTTTTTAAATTTATTTGAATTAAAGACGGTTACCACGGTTTTTCTTTTACCGTACCCCCGCGGTAACAACGCGGTTTACCGCGGTAAAGGAAACCTGGTTGGAACAAGCGGCTGAGTGCAGACAGATCAGCCAAAACGACAGAAAGAGAGACACTCGGGATGAACAAAGTACTTGCTAATATCTTCGTTTTATATTATAAATCAATTTGATTTTTTTCGTAGTCAAATATTTTAAGTTTGTTTAAATTTATGAAAAATATAGCAATATTTTTAACACAAAATAAACATATATATTATCAAAATATATTCAATGTTACATTTAATGAAATTAATTTAATGTTATAAATGTTGCTAAATTTTTCTATAAATTTAGTTGGACTAAAACTATCAAAACAATTTATAATATAAAACGGAAAAATATCATTTTTAACATTATCTAAACAGAAATATTGTACTCCTACTCGAGAGTACTAGAAGCAACGAGACACGGCAAAGGTAAACAGGGTTTTCCAAAACGACAGCAACATTAGGCTAGCGAGATAGGCCCCCCATTTGTTGGGCATATGCATATAATACACTGTACGTCATATTAGTAAAATAATAACAATAATAATATAAAACTTTTATATATGTTCTTAACGATTTAATAGCTAATGATGAAAAATAAATTTTGATGAAAAAAATTTAAAAGTAAGTTTTAAAATTTAAATTTTGGTAGCAACTGATTCTATATAAAGCAAATGATACCGGTCTAGGATAAGAGAAACGACAATGTCATTTTAATCCACAGCCTCATCATTTCACTATGTTTATACTTTATGCTTATTCGTAGTAAATATTTTTATGTGTTCATAATAATTCAAAAGCAAATGTTATAATATAAACTATGATAGATATTATAAAATTAAATTTTAAATTTTGATTTATAAGCCTAAGCGAAATGATGAGGCTAACAGACGTCATGCAGGGACCATCGTTGTTCATGATTTCTCCTCTAGAATTGCTGCTGATAGCATGCAGTTGTCGGATCTCGCCTGGTTATATCTTCCGATCGGCGGGGGTGAGCGCGCCAAACTGGCACGGCATATCCAACGTTCCAGCATCAAGAAAGCATAGATGGACCTCACACCTGTGATGGGTTACAGGATTGAATACTTGGACGCTTCATGGAATGATGCTGCACTGATTGGTCTGGATCATCCTACTCTGTACTACTATTTCAGGCTATAGCTTCAATGATTCATGATCCATCATTCATATGGGACCCAGGAGAAGCTGATTTAGGTTGATGAAGTAAAAGCTGGGCCATTCTGTCAAATAATTCTACTACAATTCCTAACTACTTGATATTCAAGTTCATAGCCTGAATGCAAGGCGTGGTTTGTCCCGATTCTTACATACCCCCAAAAGTTTCTGTAACTCAAGTCCACTTTGCAACTGCAAGCCAGCCTTTTAAGTACTACTCCAAGCTCTATTTCACTGATCTGTTTCACTGATCAATTTTGTGACAGATTCCAAGCTCTATTACTTTGTCTATGTCCTCATAGGGTTAGGCAGGATTCCGGCTACTTGCTGCCGTGCTGTGTGTGAAGCAGCCCACATGTACAGATAGAGTATTGTAGAGCACCAAGCGATGTTTTGTCAATTTCTAATCAGAGCCTAGTACTCCATGTTGGACCCTGATACAGTAACAATTGGTACACGGAGTATGATCTGTGTTTCAGTCAGTGTTACCGTGTGGACGGTGCAAGGTGGAGTACCAAGTAATACTACGAAGTAAGGGCAATAGCAATGCGTCACTCAATTTGTTAAGGTGCTGTTTGGATCCAGGGACTTATTTTTAGTCCATGTCACATCGGATGTTTGAATACTAATTAAAAGTATTAAACATAGACCAATAATAAAACTAATTGCATAAATGAGTGCTATTTTGCGAGACGAATCTAATGAGCCTAATTAATACATAATTAGCACATGTTTACTGTAGCATCACATCGGCTAATCATGGATTAATTAGGCTCATTAGATTCGTCTCGCAAAAAAGTCTAAGGTTATGAATGAGTTTTATTTTTAGTCTACGTTTAATACTTCTAATTAGTGTACAAACATCCGATGTGACAGGGACTTAAAAAAAGTCCCTGAAAACAAACAGGGCCTAAGTCTGGGCTATCAAGTGGGCTTAAGAAATTAGGTAGCGAAGCAACGGTCTTCACAAAGCGTCGCGAACTTCTCTCCCACAGCCACCGTGCCTCGATTCATCCGAAGAACGGGTGACCAAGTTTGGTCACACGGGCTTCAGTTTGATGGGCCCAACTGCGAACGTGACGTCGGATCTCATCTACTCATAGACGTGACGGGCTCAGGCCAGATGACACGCAGTGAAAGCCCTAACAAGCCTTTGAACACGGTAGAGTGGCACTCACGCAGTCACGCCTCTTCATGCCATTCAGGCATGCAATTGGTTAACTGAAC
Organism: Oryza officinalis; assembly: GCA_008326285.1. Classification (NCBI taxonomy): domain Eukaryota; kingdom Viridiplantae; phylum Streptophyta; class Magnoliopsida; order Poales; family Poaceae; genus Oryza; species Oryza officinalis. The sequence continues at coordinate 39,528,793 of BDMV01000005.1, forward strand.
ATCGAGTGATGCACACGCTTCTTCAGGGGTTTCAGGTTTTGACTCGCGGCGAACTGCCGAACTGAAGCTACTGCTTCTCTCTGCACCAAGAGTGCCAGTGCCAGTGTACAGTGCACTCCACCCTCTCGTCGATCTCCTCGTTTTCGTCCTTTTCCGAGCTGAGCTGTGGTTGGACGGGAACACCATGATTCTCATCGATTTCGGCGCTCCTGGGGGTAGGAGCCGGTAGGCGCGTGCTCTCGTCTTCGCTTTCAAAACGTTTCCCGGCGTGATTCGAGCTGCTATTTTCAAATTTTGGATGGATTGCTGTCGTGTGAGCAATTGAGCACCAAAGATAAAACCTGAGAACTTGCGTGAATTCATACACAAGACCGCAAACTACCTGGCCATCCCAAGTCCTTGAAGAAGTTCAGATCCAATAGCATACCCTTCATCTCAAAATAAATTTATTTGTGAATTTCTGTGTCCAACGTTAGACCGTTTGTTTTATTTTAAAAAATTTATGAAAAAATTAAAAAAATAAGTCACACATAAAATGCTATTCATATTTTATTATCTAATAACAATAAAAATACTAATCATAAAAAAAATAAATAAAATAGAAGGTCAAACGTTGAAGACATAAACTCATAAATGAATTTATTTTGTGACAAACATGTGGTTACTATGGCCTTGTTTAGTTTTCTTGTTTTTGGAAGTTTGGTTGTAAAATTGAAATGATGTGATTGAAAGGTTGTGTGTATGATAGGTTGATGTGATGGAAAAAGTTGGAAGTTTGAAAAAAAATTTGGGAACTAAACACACCGTGGTTACTAGTAGTATATTTTCTGGGCCTAGCAATTTCACTCGTAAAGTCTACTCGTAGGTCATAGCCCACCACGGCCACGTGGGCGGTACATCCCCTCGCCGCTGTCGCTATCTCCAGTATCATTGCGACGATACATACAAATAAATAAACATATAAACACATGCGGGCCCACAGCCAGAGTACGCAGCTACTGCTGGATTTCGGGCCCACCAAAGCCACAGTATACCGCAACAGTATCAGACTATCGGTACTGTACCCTCATACGGGTCGATGACTCTCTGTCGTGTCCTTGGCACGATAATTTCTGATGATTTGACGTTATCACTACGATTAATGGATTAATCTACTGTGGTCGTACTGGTGGTACGTTGCTCTTGTTAACTTGTTAGGTACAGTAATAATGAGTAATTACCGATGCTGTCGACGAAGTAGTAGTATCACATATTCATATGCAGGTTCGTGGAACTGTGCCAAAGCATAGACCAAGTAGGCAACGTGAAGTCAACAAAGGAAAAGCTCTGAACCAAAAGATAATCAGCAGCGTAGAGTCTTGTAGAGAGATTTCCCCCCGAACGTGATCCTACTTCACCTTAATAAACCAACAACTTACCTATCTACACAACTAAAGTGTAGCACGAGACAACGTGCAATCAGCAGTTCAGTACCTTTCCTTTTTTGAGCATCAATGCATAGGCTCAAAAAGAAAACACAAACAAGCAACCGTATTGTGCCATTTTGCCACTGATAGCGGAGGACCACTGTTTTGTTTGTACTTAACTAACGTTGCCATAACTCATTCGCAAGTGTGACTTGTTACAATTTTTTTCTCACAAATTATAAGCCACACTTGTGATAAACTTAAACAAAAAAATTATGTCTGTGACATATGAGGTAAGATGATAAAAAAATGTGGCTTACCATAACTATAACAATGAAACAAACATAGAGCTAAAGAATGTGACGGCTTAAAACATATTTTCTTTTTATCAAAATAAATCAATATAGAATTGGATGTGACGTTACCTAGTATAATGAATTTAGATAGCGCCAAGTCTATTTGATAACGTCACATTTAGTTTGATTAATTTATTTTAAAACAAAAGAAGAAGTATAGCAAGTTGAAGCATTTAACCAAAACAGCCCTTTAATCTGCAACGGTGGCGTGTCACGATGTCAAGTTAATCACACGGACGTGAGGCCGCAGGCCGCAGATCAGCAGATGCATCCAACGGCCAAACGGCTGGCTCGACCCACGGACGCGACGTCGAAAGCACGGCCACTTCGGGGACGCCACCCGAGGCCACGCCATAACCCACCACCCTTCCTCTTGGCCTCGCCCGCCGTGAAACGCGACGCGATGATTTAGGTGAGGAGTCCGGATCGATCACCGCAATGCCGGCGCCGGCGCCGGCGGCGCCGCCCGACCGTGCGGGGATGGGGAGTGGCAGCGGCAGCGGTGAGCACCTGCGCGGGCACGCGCACCTGACAAACTGCATCCACCTGCGGCACCACCACGCGCACGGGCTCGGCGCGGGCACGGGCGCGGGGAGCGCGTCGTCGGGGCGGAGGCGGAGCCCGACGGGGTCGTCCGCGCCGGCGTCGGCCGCGCTGATGCGGGACCTGCTCGCGCTGCAGCGCTCGCGGTCGCTCCGNGACCCGCCGCTCGGTGGACTCGTCGAAGGTCGCCGCCGAGCCCGAGGGGGTCGGGGTCGGGGACGACCTCCACGACCGCTCCCGCCCGGGCGGCGCGCTCAAGACGCTGCTCGACCAGCTCGCGGAGAACCCGCAGCCCAAGCCGTTTCGCCGCCCGCGACGACGGTTCAAGCGCGGCGCGGGCCGGCGCGCCGCTCCCGCATCCTCCACCGGCGGCGCTCTAGATCGCGCCGTGGACGGCGCCGCCGCCGCGGCCGTCTCGGTGAACTCCAGCTCTCAGGAGGCCGTCTGCGGCAACAAGTACCTCTTCGGCGTCGGCGGAGGCGGCGACGACGACGACGAGCGCGGGGATGAGCTGCAGAGGCCGCAAGCGTCTCAGGATTCGCGCAATGTGTGCGGGATCCCCTGGAATTGGTCACGCATCCACCACCGCGGCAAGTCCTTCCTCGACATGGCCGGCCGGAGCTTCTCGTGCGGCCTCTCCGACCCCAAGTCGGCGTCGGCGGCGCGGAGGTCCATTGCCGCCACCTCCGCAGGTTCGTGCGGCCACATGGACGGCTCGCGTTCGCATCCGCATTTCCCGGTCACCGCGAGGCTGACCTCAACCAGTTCGGACTCGGACTCATTACCTCTGCTCGTCGACGGCGTGCGCAATGGCATCGGTGGCATTGCCAGGAGCTTCTCCGGGGAGCTCGGGATATTCTCGAATCAGACCAGTGAGCTTGATTCTGACCTCGCATCAGAGTCACGGTCGGGGCAGAGGTCGCGGGGCTCGCACCATGGCCGGCACCGGAGCCTCACGCAAAAGTATTCGCCCAAGACATTCAAGGACGTGGTTGGGCAGAGCTTGGTGGTGCAGGCTCTCTCCAATGCCATCCTGAAGAGGAAGATTGGGTTGGTTTATGTCTTCTACGGGCCGCACGGCACAGGCAAGACATCGTGCGCTCGGGTGTTCGCAAAGGCGTTGAATTGCCATTCTCCTGAGCACCCGAGGCCCTGTGATTCATGTGCGTCTTGTATCGCGCACAATCTGGGCAAGAGTAGGAGCTTAGTTGAGATTGGGCCTGTTGGTAACATTGACCTTGACAGCATTGTGGATATCCTTGATAATGTGATGCTTTCACCTGTACCAACTCAGCACAGGGTGTTTGTAGTAGATGATTGCAACACATTGCCACCTGATACGTGGAGTATCATATCGAAGGTCATTGAACGTGCACCTCGGCGTGTGGTTTTTATCCTCATCAGCTCCAATCTCGATCTCCCACATATAATTGTGTCAAGGTGCCAAAAGTTCTTCTTTCCCAAACTGAAGGAGTGTGACATTGTCAACACTTTGCAGTGGATTTCTACTAGCGAAGGCCTAGATGTTGATAGAGACGCCCTGAAACTTATTACTTCCCGGTCAGATGGGTCACTGAGGGATGCAGAGATGACTTTGGATCAACTGAGCTTGCTTGGGCAGAGAATCTCTATGTCGCTTGTCCAAGAACTTGTAAGTGATCCAACAATAGTTATCAAAATTTCTTCTTTATTGAGTAAAGTATACTGCTGGTTTCTAACTTGAGAAAAAATTTAAATGGTAGGAGTAAAGCATTCTTTATTCAGGCTATTGTAATTTTATAATTCTGGAACATGCTATATATTTAATTATCGATACTCCAGTATCGCTTGACATACTTAAGTTTATCCTTAAACGTGTGCAAAATTTTGACACGTTGACCTGGAAGTTCACAGTTTTTTTAAGTTATTTTTTGCTTTATAAACATTGGGTGCATTCTAAATTTTGCTTGCTAAACATTGTATGCATTCTAACAGTAGCAATAAAATAACTTGCTACTCCTCCATTACTGGGTAAAATACTCCTTTTGAAAATTTACCTGACAATAACAACTGGATATTGTTTGCTTTCGACAGGTCGGCTTGGTATCTGATGATAAATTGGTTGATTTGCTTGATTTGGCACTGTCTGCTGACACTGTGAACACCGTGAAAACCTTAAGAGATATTACTGAAACAGGTGTTGAGCCTTTGGCCCTGATGTCCCAGCTTGCCACAATAATCACTGACATCCTTGCTGGCACCTATGTATTCACGCAGGAAAGGGTTCGAAGAAAATTCTTCAAACGTCCAACCTGTAAGCAACATCACCCTCACTCTCTTCAGATGGGTTTATAGTTGGGGGTGATCTATCCATGAGTCATATATGTTATTTCTTCTATAGATCTGCCTATACCAGTACTTATTTTATTATTCATCTCTTTCCTTTATATAGAAAGAATGCAGTGTTGATTGTAGTGTTGGGCTAGTAGTATGTGGATCCCTGACCTTTCCTTTTTTAGTAGCATTCTTCTGCACAATGTAACATCTTAATATATGGATTGCAGTATCAAAAGATGACATGGAAAAACTACGCCAGGCCTTGAAAACACTCTCTGAAGCTGAAAAACAGTTGAGGGTCTCTAATGATAAGATGACGTGGCTTACAGCTGCTCTGCTTCAACTTGCTCCTGATAAACAATATGTTCTGCTGAGTTCATCCACAAGTGCAAGCTTTAACCAGGGTCTGCTTACCTGCCCTGAAGAGGACATAGGAAGGAGCACTGCTATAGATCATAATAACATATATGCTGGTCCTCATGGTTTACCAAGAAATGCTAATCTGGGGGTTGGTTCTGACAACAACATGGCAGGCACCCGGAGAGGAAAGGGACCTGGTGAACATACACCAGACAGCCATGTATTATCAACGGGTGCTACCAGAGTGAATGAAGTATCTAGATACAGCAAAAGCGACAATGAGATGATTTGGCAGGCTGTACTAGAGCATATCCAATCAGATTCAGTGAGAAAGATGCTGGCTAAAGAAGCACGACTGATTTCTGTCAGCCTAGGCACAGGCAAGATATTCCCTTCTTGCTCATTCTCTGTATATTGCTAGTTATATCATGTCTAAAATTTCATGGCAGATTACATCCAATGATGACCCTATTATTGTTGTAAGTAACGACATGGATAAATATGCTGTTTCATAAGTAATCAAGCAATAAGATAGAATGGCTTGCTATATGTGCCTGTAAACATCTCAACTGTTGATGTTTATTAAAGTAAAGGTGCCTGATACCTCTAGTACTCTCCAAACACCATAAATCGCTTTGTTCAAGTAATATGTGTCAATCTTGGTGCCTAGGCCATGTAATAGTACGGAGTACATGTTTATTATACTATAAGATATATCTACCTCTCATTTCTTAATACTGCTTACCTCCCAAGGACCATAAAATATCTCATGTAAATAAAACAATATGCATCTCCACATGGTAACTAAATTGTCATGCTAGAATTGATAAGAGCAAGTTTAAAACTTTGTTGATGTTATTAAGACATGTCAGATTCCTGAAAAAATATAATATGTTCTGTTTTAAGAATACTGTGTTGGCAAAATAATAGCTACTCCCTCCGTTTCATATTATAAGTCGTTTTGACTTTTTCCCTAGTCAAACTTTTTTATGTTCGACCAAGTTTATAAAAAAATTTAGCAATATTTACAACACAAAATTAGTTTTATTAAAACTAGCATTTAATATATTTTGATAATATATTTGTTTTGTGTCAAAAATATTGCTAACTTTTTTCATAAACTTGGTCAAACATAAAGAAATTTGACTAGGAAAAAAGTCAAAACGACTTATAATATGAAACGGAGGGAGTACATTGTTTCCATTTTCCAACATATCTTGCTTCTAACACTTCGTTCTTTTCCTCCAGCACCAACTGTGCAACTAATGTTCAGCTGTCGTGTGAATAAATCCAAAGCTGAGAGGTCAAGGGAACAAGTTCTACATGCATTTGAGTCCGTCCTTGCTTCTGCTATAACACTTGAAATCTGGCACGAACCAAAGGATGATGCAAGGGCAGGTCATGTTCCAGCTATTTCACCGTATCCTGAGGATAGCACTTCCAATGTGGCATTAAGGAGGTCTTTCACTAAACATAGTTCCGCTTCTTCCAAAGGTGAAAATTTAATTAGGAGGCTTCAAAAAGACAACGTGGTCCATGGTGCTAATTCAAATCAGACACGATGGATGCAATCTGATCCACATATATTGACTGAAGGTGAAATTATAGAAGTAGGACCTTCTCAAGTGGACTGGCATGGTGAACCAAATAACAGCGCTGGTGTCAGAAAAGAAAACATAGTTCTTCAAGGAGGAGAAGTTGTGAATAATGAGCATGGCCGACAAAATAGCATAGTAAGGGGCAAGGTATCTCTTGCTCATGTCATTAATAAGGCAGAAACTTGTTCACAACAAGGAGGTTGGTCTAGACAAAAAGCTATGTCGATTGCAGAGAAGCTAGAGCAAGAGAATTTGTAAGTAGTTCTATGCTACTCTCTTGTATTAGAGGAGTACTTTTTTCTGCAGATGCACTCTGGAGGGGAACAGATGATACCCAAATACTTGTGAGGCCTAAATTAAAAACGAAAATTTGTTTTACAGTTTCAAAATATTGCACTAAAACAAACACTTGATACAGTACCGCACATATTCCGTAGTTTATGGTAAATTGTAAGAGCTGCAAAGTCTAATTTTATCGTAGAAATATTCCATATGAATAGAGCTATCAAATAGGATTCATCCACATTATATAAGAAGCTTGGATATGATTTTGGATTATTAATCTATTTGCAGGAGATTGGAGCCTAAGTCGAGTTTACTTTGTTGGAAGGCTTCAAGCACTACTAGACGAAAGGTAATGCTAATTAACAAGTGCCAAATAGAAACAGAAGTGCTTTGTAAAAGGATATTCTTTAGCAATACTCCTTAGTTTAGTACTAAAAGAACAGCTACTGTATGTTATATGGGATATAACATTTGTTGCTGATAAATTGATGATAATATGCATATCATGTTTTCTCATAATTCCTCTGTAAGCGGTGATCTTTTCTCACGCATGCTGACCATTTTCACTGCAGCTCTCTGCACTGAAGATCAGGACACGAAGATCAAGGGCTCTAGCAAGACTTGCCTTTTGTGGAAGGTGTATTTCAACTAAGTCTCCAAGATGAAACATTGGCGCAGAAACCCCCTAGATTTTACATGTAGCTAACTTAGTATGCATAATTTATTTTCTGTAACTGTAGCGATCTGTAGGCGAGTAGGTTCTTCTGTATATCGTTTTTTGACATGCATGTAGAAGAAAGAAAAGAAATGGCACAAGTCACTATTCTCCAAGAAATATTTGAAGCCAGCGACTCTTACTCCATTATTCTTCATTTTGAAGCCATGCCAATAAACCCATTTGTCCTATTTCTAATTATTCAGAGCAACTGCTGAAGTGAAAGCATGCTGTGAGAACTATCCGGAGTAAACCTGCAGCAAGACCGTTCATTGTTATCATATTCAGTGACAATAGCGAGCTCATGTGAAGTTCTGAACATACTTGCATTGCGAAATGAGATTGTATCATGGGACGAGAACTGCATGGCTGTGCTGGTGAATCGCAGGGCAATTCTCCTTTGGCACGCGTGGCTAGCTAGAGATTTTTCAGGTGCATGACGAACGCATGCCTTGCCTCCGTACGTGCCAAAGGAGAAACCGCCCTGTAATTCACCGGTCGCACACTGCATGCTGTGGCTGAATCTGAAATCCTGAACCAGAACATTTCTGAATTTTGAAGCTCTCTTGGAAGAACATGGCTGTGCCTTGACCTCGCTTTATATAGCTCGCCATGGGTCGCGAGATATGGATCTAGGATGGCATATGCTCCGAGGCAGAGATCGAGGACTATTCGAGAGGATCAACCGAGCCATGAACCTTTTCTTTGCCGGTGCATCGTCTCTCGCGATCTCTCTTTCAGGTTTTTCCTTTGGAATAATGTGCTCCGGGAATGGTCCTCCTTGTCGCTCATCTGCATGCCTATCTACTACTAAAAGCAACCTGCCTTCTTGATCTTCGGTAGATCAGTGATTGTGATTCTAAGCTTTGCGTTGGCCCTAGGCTGAGCCACGAGCTCAAATTGTTCTCATGGTTTGAGAATTGAGATGATGGTACTGCTACAGGGTACATTCCATTGGATCTTCCTCTATTCGAGAGCATGCAGTTGCTGACCTTTTCTCTGAAGGAAACACCGTACATAAAGGTATGTCACCTCTTCAGCAGTGACCGGCTAGCATTCGACTACATCAGCGATGGTGAATTCATGGTGAAATTTGCTAGATAGGAGGTCAATACATAAGTTTGTATACACGACCTGAAATTCTTCAGCTGTAATTCTGCAAACATGAGTTGAGATTTTCAGACATATTGTATCAGGTCTGAAAGTGAAACTCGCAAACTCTTTGAACATCTTCGATATTTTTCATTTATCAGAGAGAGAAATACCTGCACTTCTAGATGCAGATTTAAGTTAAACCGAATATGCATGTTATACAAGGAAAGAAACAGTTCTCATTATTTGTTCTTGAACACCTCCTGAGGAATAGGATAATACTTCAGCAAACAAATCAACACTGCTACAATTCTCCAACCTTCCAGCTGTTACTTCATGCAATGCATGCAGCCAGCATATGCCTCTTGCTCTTGGCCAGGTATATCCAGGAGAAGCTGATCAAGAACATGGATTCATGAGCAACTATACCAGCCGACACCCACACAATATTGCAGATCGCCCAGCGCAAGATCGACAGCGAGCAATCGTCAAATGGAAACTGAAACAATTAGCTGCGCAAAAGTTTAATCACAAAAAATCGGGGCCGTTATATATCTTCGGAAGTTCAGATATATCATATATATTGTGCTACGAATAATGCCGATTCGATCTCCTCGCGGCGCATGCGTGACTATGCTGGCCTCTCTGCACGCTGCCTATAAATACGATGAGAATTCGAATCCTCGGAGAAGCAGATGTAGCTATATACATGTATACAGGCAAAGACCAGCGAGACCAGATCTTACGTATCTAGGGGAGCGAAGTGTCTGACTTATGGGGCCCATGCATTACTGGGTGGGCCTCCCTTGGCAGTGGCCGATCGACCGATCGAGCTGATCAACCATGCAATTAGCCACTGACAAAGGAGACTTGCCCAGCAATGCAGATTTGAGGCCACAAAGATCATATTATCATAATGCGCAGAGAGATGTCGTCATCCTCGGTTGCAGATCGGTCTGCATTTCTTTGCTTCTTCTGCGTGCGATCGAGTCGTCGTCTGGACTATACTATCGGCGACGCATCACGCATTCTGCATTCATGCCGGCCAGCGTGCTGACTCCCGGTCAATAACATGGACGAACACTCGATCACTGCATGCTGCATGCACGATGCATTTGGCTAAGTCCTACCCAAATGCAGGCACATGCAAAATGGCATTTCTAACAAAATACCCATGCTGCTTTGCTATGGGTATATATGTGTATAATAATATGTCATAGACATATTTGCTTATTTGAATATATATTCAAATAAATATTAGACTATTACATAATATTAGAAAAATATCATGAATTAATTTGCAAAAAATACAAAAGTAATGGTAATGGTAGGATCATCACCCATCACTGTCTTTTATATAGTAGTACAAACTAAGACTAATCATTACTATTTTAAAAGATAGTAATAGTGGTGATGGTTCTGTTATCACCACACCAACTGCCATGTGAGGCCTGCAAAAATTGAGAGAAAATATTACATTTTTTCTATCCACATAAGCAAAACCCCACGAAAAATATGTTAATCAAATATTTTTATTATGAAATTTTTCATCACTCTATGATATATTAGACAATAGAAATAACTTCTTTTAGAGACTTTAAAAATATATAGAATAAACTTTTTTTAAAAAAAATCCGTTGCAATGTCATGGACAGAAGGTACAAAAGTAGTAGTGGTGGCATCAACACCTCTAGTATCTTTTATAATAGCATAGGAACAAAAATTTTTTAAGAGAGGAAATAAAGTCTCAACATGTAAATTTGGTCTCTTCTTGTGGGATCGATATTGTTCAGATCAGATATGTTCGCAAAAATGTCTCACCGTAGACGGTTTAAAACCAGCTAATAAGGCTTTTACTGTCCATCTCCTAAGTCCTATGCTATCCTGAACCAAAATTAACGTTTGGAACGACCCCGTACGTGTTTGTGTGTTACTGTCCGTCACTCCGTGAGACACGCGCCGGAGGTGATCAAAACCGAGAACAGCACGTACCGCCACCCCCCACGTATGGCGCGGCCGGCCTGCTGCCTGTCGCGCATGCAAAATTGCAAACCCCTCTCCCTCGCCGCTCGGTTTCCACCGTGCGCGTCCACCGATGAATCCCCGCGCCCCGTACATAATCCGGCGTTGCATCAACCGACCGATTCCACCGATCTCTCGGGCGCGCGCGCGCCTACGTACGCCACGCGCCGAACGCTCCCGCGTCACCTTGCAGCCGCATGAGCCTAAAAAAAACGTGAGTACCCCGCGCGGGGCGCGCGCGCGATACGTCGTTATACGTGTAGTAACCCGCAGACGTCGGCGAAACAACCGGTTCCACCGATCTCGCCCGCGCCGCGCGTCTCTCCGCCTACCTTGCCGCCGCACAAAAAAATGGAAAAAAAAAAAGTGAGCTCCATCGAGTGCCGCGATTTTACAGCCGCGCGGCCGGGTGAGTCCCCGCAAAACACGTCTGATCGAGTCGAATTTTCGCAGCGCGCGTCGTGGCGCCTTTGCTTGCCTTGGCAGGCATGGATCTGATCGACGAGCTGCATCATGCATGGGCAATGCAGTACTGCGGTGGGACGGGTTCAGCGCAGGAACCAAGAAACGGGCAGCGAACATGCTCGTGGATATCCCTATTCCTTCTCTCTTTTGATCTTGCATGCGGGCACCTTTCATGCTCTCGAGACCTTTTCCCCTTGATTCGATCCTTGTTTTCCAGTGGTCTCCAGGGGAATAAATCTGCAAAATCCTGCCTTTTTCTGAAGAACGTAGCACACGAGGCCCTTTGATCCTGTCCGACAGACCAGTGATATGTACAGCTCTGGCCGTGGTAGCTGCAGAGGCTTCCTGGAGATCAGCTTGCTACTAAGTCCTGCTTTACTCGTCACTAAATTGCATTGTGTACTGCTGCATTATTGTGGTGATGAAAAGACTTGTGTGACTGAAAGTTTGAAACCAGTGGAGAAAATCAGATTGAGTAGATTTCTCAGCAGATGACTGAAAAAAATTTCTCAGCAGATATTTGATGCTACTTAACTTTACATGGTCTGGACAGCAAGAAGCTAGGCCAAGAATAAACGGGGAAGCTAAGTAGCCTCGTGACCTAAAAAGATCGGAGATATATGCACTACAATGATATCTCCATTTCAGACTTTGTTCCTGTACCCCGCAAAAAAAAAAGACTTTGTTCCTGTAAGTGGGCACAATCTAGAGAGCAGGTATTGTCCTACAGTATATCCTATCAGCCTCCGTGTGCCTTTGCAGGAGGAGCAGAGAAAGGCTGTGTGGCTGGCTGCAAAAGCCTTGCTGCCTTTCACCATGCAGGAGCCAGTATAAATGACACTGCACAATGATCAGTAAACTGTGTGCTCTACACACGAAACTAAGTGTGGCACATGGATAGAAATAGGTTGAGACCATGAGATGTGCAGCTGCATTGCTGGGCAAGTTGTCCTTTGGCAGATGTTGCAGTTCATCATCGACTACTGCCAAAGGAAATTTGCCCCGGAATTCATCTGCACAAACACACACACACACACACACACACAAAAGAAAAGATCGATCTTCAGGATGTACCATTGTTGAAGGGAATGTACATATATTCATCTTTTACATTCTGATGTTTAACTATTCGAGGTTTCGACATGTGTATTCTACAGGTCATTGGCATCAGCTATATCTGGCAGACCATTTACAGATGAAAAATGAGGAATGGTGAGAGAGCGATCTACATGTCAGCTCTCTTTGCAAACAATAAGGCTATATGTACAGGTAATGAAATGCTATCAGATAATGTATACAGGAGAGAAATATTTCCTTGTTCTGCTATTACTCTTTATTGCCCACTGCCTCTGGAAGTTTGTACTCGGGTGGCCTGTCTGCGCCTTTTCTCGAGTATTCTCGCCATCTCCTAGCAGCAGCTGCTGCTCTCTTCGCTCTCTCTGTTCCTTCTTCTTCTGATAGCATTAGAAAATCTCAATCAGATTCAACAATACAAGAATGAACAATAATTATATTTTTGGAAACATTACTTTTGTATTCTTTATTTACACGACAGATGCAGGTTTGTATGGGCGCCATGCAAATGCAAGGTATTTCTAACAAAATGTGCTATTTGTTTTAGCTTACCATTTCCTTGGTATCGAGTGGAGGATCCCCAGATATCACTCCAAGTGCTACTTATATCTGAACTATTTTTGTTTGCCATCCGTGTCCTAATTTTTTCCTGTAAAAACATAAAGGTTTACATAAATATTTAGTTCGCAAAACAATGACCAATGTGCAAAGATACGAAAAGTAAATTATCGCGCAATCCTTACTAATATCTGACTATGAGAAACACAAAGGTGATCAATGGGGAAGGAAACGTACCAAAACTTTTGACTGTCTCTTTTCCCAACGCACGCTAGCCTGTTAAACAGAAAATATCTTAAGAACAAGTAAAATAACAACATAGAGAAGTATTGCCCATAATATAATCTGTATGCGCTAAACAAAAGTATGTTTATCTGTACTCTATTAGCCTTAACATAGACATAGATGAAAGAATCTTAAGAAGATGCAAACAGAGCAGTTTAAATAGTGCATGCCAAAATTTACATAATAAAGACATAAATTACCATTCGGAATACATCAACTGAAACTCCCATCCCAGCACTCATCAGCCCAACCTGTTCAAAATTGAAATTCCCTTTAGTGTACTATTAGCCTATCAGGAGAATATAAGATAATATCACCAGTAAAATAGCACTTAAGTTCCAGAAAAAATGCTAACAGAAAGAAAGGAACAGGGATATAAGAATCTTTCTTGTGCATAGTTTATTTTAGGAGATTTTGTGATTACATGATATGATATCTGTGTTATAGAAGTCAACCGTAAGGTCCTAAACTCCTAATAATCAAACAAAAGAGCTGGAGCTTTATATGACCACAGAAATACACAGTACATCTAATAAGTGAAAGAAGGATATCTTACATTCACTCTCTCTATTCTTCGCATTTCATTCTCGAGGAGAGAAAGCTGTGCAGCAGAAGTCCAGTGAATACAGTTGACTGGGCTGGACATGGAAATATAAGAAACATGAACACTAGATTCAGTAATCTGTTCTGAACATCTGAACAGTCCTATAGTACTGATGCTGACAATTGACAGGCTCTAATCAAATACAATATTATGTTGGGTTGTGTTTCAGAGCATTACCAACTATCAATGGCCTCCTGAATTAGCTCTGTGCTACCAGATTGAGAATAGACTCTTGATCTCCCATAATCCTCCTCGATTCTAAATACATTGGGGCACACATTGGCACAATATTTGCATCCTAAATCCACATCAACAAGGCGAAATATATCATGTCTCTTATGAAGAACCAAATAGCATCTTTTATAGCTCTATTCATACGAAAAATTGTCAGTACCTATGCAGGTAAACTCATCAACGAACACCTGATCCTTCGGTGCACTGTCTTCGAAGAAAGGGTTGATCGCGGTTGCTGTGTACCCATGGATCTCATCATAAACTGCACGCTGCACTGGATCACTCAGCACCTGCTCTTCAACATCTCATGTTAGCGTTGTGAACAAAAAAAAATTCAATGTAAAACACATCTACCAAGACAATAGCCTATATGCAATCACAAGGAACCAAGATTTCATTGAAGGGTTTTACCGTGTAAACCTCGTTGATGAACATGCAGAAGCTTGTTACTTCGGGGTTGTCCCCACTGAGGTCGGGATGGCACGCTTTCATGCAACTGTAGTATGCTTTCTTGATTTCCTCAGGGGTTGCATCTGGCATCTGGAGATGCAAAAATCAGGTGACTGTATTAGCAGCAAATCCATTGTCTCAAAGGAAAACCACTATCAGAGTATCAGTCATCACAACCCGGCCAAAAAAGAGTATCAGTCATCCCTCATCAGAAGTTCAGAACTATTGTCTGAGTCCACTCTGAAAAAAGAAGCATCTTTTCCTCCTTCAACAAAAGTAAGATTATTTCTTTTTACAGAGAAGAAATTGATATAGCGATTCCAGTACAAATGCACAGTTCTTCCCTACTAACCCAATAAACTATAAACCGAAACTATCGCAAAATTGCAAAGGAATGTTCCAGAACACTCACGACGCCAAGAACGGAGTAGAAATCGTCGGCGACTTCCTCCTCTGCGCTGCCGTACTCAGCTTCCGCCGCATAGGCACAGCTCCTAAGGTCTCTCCTTCCCCCCGTACTCCTGCTCCGGCGCAGGTCACTACCCCGGCGGCCGGCCGTTCTTGCGAACCTAGCTGAAACCAACGGCCGGTGGGTGCGGCAAGGAGAGCAGGGGAAGGGCGGCGAGGCTGTGCGCAGCGTCGCGAGCGATTCGGCCAGCAGCGGTGGCAAGGGGAGGGGAGCCATTGAGCAGCGGCGGCCTCCAACTCGATCGGAGTCGAATCGGAGGAGGAGGTGGCGGCGGCGGTTGCCGGTTGGTTCGTTTCTTGGCGGTCTACGTCGCGTTTTAAGTCGGGCCACCACTAAATTCTTCTGGTTCAGACTTCAGGCTGCCTAACTAAGCTGTTTTTTACACACTAGGACTTGCGGCTATTCATATTTCAATATTAAGGACTCTTGTGAAATTCTACCATGGAAATTCAAAAAAAAAAAAGAAAAGAAGAAGACATGCTTGCTTGGCTTCTCGCTGACATACAAGCTTCAGCCAAATTTAAATTTTATAATTATATTACAAGTCTTTTCTTTTTATTTTTTTAGTTTTGGCTTTTGAACTGTTAATAAGGATAAAAGTATGAATTTGTCACCTAATGGGTTTTTTTTCATTACTTGGTTCATACATATTCTTCTTTTCCTTTCGATTTAGATCATTGAATAAACTATTGACACAAATTACTTATTTATTGTTAGGAAAAATTAAATATATAGAATAACAAATAGCTTAGAAGTAGTTAGAACCAAATGCCCTAAGCAATGAAGTAGAATAAAGTCCTTAAGAAGATGTATTTTTAGGGGCGTGGAGAAAAACAACCCAGTAGCTGAAAATAACAAGCGTCCTATGGTGATTGGTGAGCAGAAAAAGAAAGACGTCAAAGTTATAGCCAGCTCCTTGTCACTCTAGTTGAGCCGCTGACCCGGTACACCAGCGCAGCACGGTGCCGGGGCACACCGCGTGCGTGTGAAGCTCGTGCATGTACGTGCCGAGCGCGTGTGTGGGCTGGAGGAGACGCAGTACCACTTGCCAGTTGCCAGTAGCATTTGCTGAGCAACAAACGCACACAGTAGACGATGGCTTTGTCGACTTCTCGTGCCGTCTCGTGCTCACGGGGTGGAATACTTCAGAGTAATCATTCACAGGGAGGGATTAGTGAAATTGGAAGCTTTTCAGGTCCCAGACGCGAAACTGTCCGGTTGGGCGATTCTGGGCCACTGATGAAGCCGACACCAACGACTGGTGCATGCCGGCGACCGTTTCGGTCGGTCCCAGGACGGACGAACGTCTGGTTGTTCAGTTGTTCTACACGGATCGAGTGACCAGTGACGCCTACTTACTCAACGAAGGCAATTGCGTGAAGCCATCGAGAACTCCAGATCTCTCGCCTCACGCCGCTGTTGCTTCCCGTTCTTTCCCCTCGTTTGGCGAATTGGCGTCGTCGATCCATTCGTCGGTCCATCTGACCGACGGCGTGGCCGCATGTAGCAGTAACAAGTCGCAGCGTTGCATACGTACACGATACCGGCACATCCACTGCATACGAAAAAAAAAGTAACTTTTATGTATAAAATTTTACATAGTATAAAATTTATATATATAAGTTGATTATCTTAGGACTCATTTGACCTCCGTGTGAGTAACACTCAGTGCAGGTCCAGCAGCGCAAGCACGCAGCCCATCACAGCCAATTTGGTGGGCCGAATTTGGGTCGCTACCAATACTAGCAATCCAAATTGGAATAGGACTATTTTTCCTTCCTCATCTCTTTCTCATGATTGAAACGTCTTATTTAATCGCAGAACTAGGTATAACGTCTTTCATATCTCTGAAAATCGCGGCAAATCAACTTCTTTAATGGTTTGGAAGGTGTTTTCAGCTTACGTGGCATATTGACTACATTTAACTAGCTAAGTCAGTACGTGAAACACACATGTTATCCTAATCTCGTCTTCTTCCTCACCTCTCTCCCCCTCCTCCCCTCCTCTCTCTCTATTTCCCTCTCTCTTAGCAAGCGGCAACAATGAGTCGGCAATGACCACCATCGCTGGGGCCTAGCTCGTAGCCACCAAATGGATGGTGTGGGATCACGATGCGGAAGAACCAAGGCACATTGGGGATGGAGTGGAGGTAGCAGACGACGGCGTGACGGGCATGATAGGGGAAGATGGCGGTGTCGGGCCGAAGACAATGTCGAGGACGAATGCACCGTAGAGCATAGCAAGGCGGAGCGGGAGCGTAGGGACGGGAGTGAGCTACACTTGACGTGGGAGGGTGTGTCACGCCCCAAACTAGCCTCGAGCGGAGGCCAGTGTAAGGCGATCCAAATTAACCTGTATGTTTGTACCAGTCTCAGGAAATAGCGCTGGTACAACAGGAAGATAGATTATCACAACAACAGCGGTCTCTTTATTAAGAGTAGGATTACAACCAAGGTTGGAACTGCGGACAGAACCCGAGTTCACAACAGCATTACAAAAAGGCGGAAGCGGTAAGCGGAGACTAGCCCTAAGCCACAAGCAAAGCCTTGGGGAAAGGCCGAAACCCTACTACTGCTCGAAGTCGGCTTGCCCCTGGAAGAACTCTTCATCAGCAGGGTCCACCTCTTCGTCTTCGAGAACTGGGGGGGTTTAATTATATAGAGCAAGGGTGAGTACGGGAGTACTCAGCAAGTCAGGGGAATTAAGTGTTTAATGCAAGCTTCAAGGGAAAACCAGTTATTTTTCACAACTGATTTTAGTTTAAGACCTTCAGAAACATCTAAGTAAGTGCTTCTCAACGACGCGGATGAGAAAGTGCGTCTCATTCGGCCGGAGCAGTGAAAATGTATCGATTGATTCTTGTCGGCACGAGAGGCTCCCTGCCAATCGTTTACCGACCCGGCTGCTCCAACAGCCACACGCGAGAGGTTCCCTGCCAATCGCTCACCAACACCGGCTGCACCAATAGCCACAAATCAAACATGTTGGAACGAGAGGCTCCCTGCCAATCGTTCACCGACGCCGGCTGCTCCAACAGCCCAACTTAAGCACAGAAAGGAATTCTCACACACCAACAGCAGTTCACAAGGATCCCAGTTAAAAACTACGCTAAGGAATCACCTCACATCCGTCCATGACCGTGGGCACGGCTGTTCGAACAGTTGTTAACCTCTGCAGAGGGGGTACACTTTACCCACATGACGTTACTAACCCCGAATCACTCAGCCCGCGACTCTCGGTCACGTCTGACGACCTTGAGGCTTTCACGACAAGGCATTTCGAAAGCCGACTCAGGGTCATCCTATGCCAACGGGAGGGGTCCCACGGACCAACACCAGGTTAGGTCCCAGACCATACTGTGCCAGGAAGCCCAGGGGTCCTCCCCGACACCACCCCGGCGAATCCACTTGTCCCTTGGCATCAAGATTTCCCTGGCCTAGCTAATTACTCAGCCAAGGGCGTCCCATATCACTCATGTGGTCGTACTTGACATATGCTCGGATGTAATTCCCAAGGAAATCGGTCCTTAGAGCGAGAACGAGCAGACCGTACCTCCAGTACGTCTCCCGTACCACGAGTTTTAGAAACTCACTTTATTTTCAAGGCACCGACCCAAGTGTCGGGTTTTCCAAGCATTTTGTAAACTCAAGTTTTACCCATGTGATCAATTTTAAAGTTTGAGGAGAGTCTCGACATTCGTACGCGAGGTACGGATACCAAGGTTCCACCTGAGGGGTGACAAGGGTGTTAGGGTATTCAAATATCAAGGAAGGTGAATGCAGCAAATGGGTAGGGCCTGCCGGTTGTATTGCAAACCGAGGCCAAGTGCCAAGTGTAACCTAATTAATGCATAGTTTGCGAAATCAAAATACTTAATTTAAATTATAGGTTCAATTGATCAAAGGTGACTTGCCTTGCTCGAGATCTTGAGCTTCTTCCTCGAAATCCGCGCACTGTGGGTCTTCGGGCTTCGAGACTACACATGAAACGAGACGACTCAACAAGGCAATAAAAGAAGCCCTATTAAAGACCACTAAGCGTGCCATTGGATAGATCTCGATTTTTGAGGAATTTTGGAAGTGGAACGGAGTTAATCGGACGAACGGTTGAAAAGATATGAATTTCCGAAGATTAAAGGATTTTCTGGAATAAGAAAAGGAATTATTAATTCCCTGGAAAAAGAAAAGAAGGAGGGATGCCATTTAGACTTTATTTTGGGCGGCTAATGGCAGCCCAAAAGAATAGAATGGGCGCGGCCGAAATTAATGGGCCGACGGCCCGAAGGGATCGGCCCATGGCCGATCGGCGCGCGAGAGGGGGATAGCCGATGGGCCGAAGGGCCTAGCGGCTGAGGCCGATGGCGCTTGGAGGCCGAGCGGGCCGGCGCTTGAGGGCGCGGCCCATGAGCGAAAAAGGCCGAGTAGCCAAGGGGCTGATGGCCGACTGGGCCGGTCTACCAAGGAGGCCCAGATGGCCGGCCTGGCGACGCGGCCCGGCCGATGCGCGAGAGGGAGGCCGTTGGGCCAAGGGGGGAGCGAGGCCGATGGGCCGGGGCAGGCCGCGGCCTACGCGGTCGGCCGATCCGGTGGACCGTGCCCGCCGCGCGGCGTTAGGGCGGGGCCCGCCCGTCGGCGGCGCGGTCTATGCGGACCGAGCGCACGGAGGGGAAGGAGGGAGTGCGCCGGCTGGCGCTCGCGTGGCGCCTTGCGTGGCGGCCACGTAGGCCGGCCGGGCAAAAGAGGGGAGAAGGCGCCGGGCGACGGCGACGACTAGGCGGAGGGGTTCGGGCGGCGCGGTGCGAGGCCGGCGAAGGGGAATGGCGCCGGAGCAAGAGGGGAGAGAGGGGAATCGAGCCGTTGGCTCGGATCGGGCCGCGGGGGTGCGACGGCGGCCGACAACGGTGCGCGGGTGGCGGCGGCGCGAAGAGGGGGCGGAGGAGGGGACGACGGCCACGGCGGTGGCCGGAGGGGGATCCTACGGGCTACCTAGCTCCTAGACCGGGGAGAAAAAGGAGGCGGAAGGGGGAAAAGAAGTTACCGCGGCGGGAGGAGCTCGCTGGGGACGGGGGTGACGGCGCGGTGCGGCGGTGTGGCGCGGTCCCGGGCCGGGGAAGAAGAGGAGGGCGCCGGGTTCTTCTTCTCGCGGCGGCGGGCAGCAAGAGGGGTGGAGCTCGGCGGCGGCGGCAACGGGAAGGGGGTGAGCTCGGGGAGGTGGTGATGGCGACCGGGAGCGAGGGGGAATTTTATAGGGGGGCGCTAGGTCGGTTCGGCCGGGGGAGAGGCGATGCGACCGAGAGGTGGTGGAGCGCGGCGAGGGGACCACGCTGGCGCTCCCAGCGCTAGCGGCCAAGCGCGGCAGCGGTGACGCCGGCCGGTCGGGAAAAAGGGGAAAAAGGGGAGGAAAAGGAGGCTTGCCTCCTAGCCGATTCGGGTAAGGGCGCGCGCGCGGGGAGAGAGAGGGGGAGGCGCGCGCTCGGCGCCTTGGCGGCACGCGCGCAGGCGGGGCCGGGAGGAGGCGGTCGCCGGCGACGGAACGGGACGGGGTGAGAGAGGAAAAGGACGGCGAGGGAGCGGGAGAGAGAGAAGAGAGCGGAGCGCTCTCTCTCTCTCGGCTTGGCACGTGCGGCGCACGTGCCCGGCGCGCGCGGGCCGAGCGGCCTGGCGCGGCCCAGCGGGGGGGCAGGCCGAGAGGGGCTGGGCCGGCGGCGGCCCGAGGGGGAAGAGGGGGCAGAAAGCCGAAGGGGAAAATCGGCCCGGGTCAAAGGGAGGTAAACCAGACTTTACCTGAGAAAGAAAAAGAGGGAGTTTTAGGGTTCGGATTTGAAATCCGATTTCGCGGTTTTCTCCGGGATTGAACTGAGAGGGGAGACACGAGACCTTGGCACACGACAAGACTCAACCGAAGAGCAAACTTTCGCAAATAGAGTTTTTAGTAAAATAGTTTTCCCACTAACGCTGCGACAAAACGGGCGTTACAGGGTGGAAGAGGCAGAGGTGGAGGGATGGGGAGGAGATCGCTTCAACATCGGAGGAGGGGGCTCAGCTGATGGGGAGTGGAGCGAGGGGTGCAAGCGACAACAGAGAAGCGTTGAAGAGAGGAAGAGGGGGTGGGGTGAGAGAGGAGCGGGAGGAAGGATTGGAACCAACGGGTGGAGGCGGAGTAGTGGTCGCAGCGGAGGAGCTCGAGCTCCGCTTTGTAGAGGGGCACCATCACAACGGCAGGGGACGCGGTACAGAGCCCACGGGTTCTAGGAGGGACCGACGGGCAGGAGGACGTGATGAAGCTCATCGCCCTCTCTGTGGTCCGTGTGTCTGCCGTGTCATTTACACAGGGTGTCGTCGCCGTTGTTGCCGCCCAGACGCCAATGCGTAGCGACGAACATCGAGGGGGTGGTGGTGTTGCTATCTTGTTGGACCTCAGATCCACCTTCTCCTCTCCCTATCTGCGTCGGGTATGCTATGGTTGGGGACGTCGTCGAGATTTTCCTCCTCACTACTGCCGACTTGCCCCTCCTTCTTCTGCGTTGCGTTGGCATTAGTGGCTTCACTAATGGAGAGGAGATCGACGTCTGCCGCACCATCGATCACTGTCGTCTCTCCGCCGCCTGTAGCCATAGGTAAGAGAAATGGGGAAAATGGACAAGAAAGGAAGGGGAAGGAAGAAGAGAAAGATGACACGTGGACTCTACAGATTTTCCTATGGAAGGTTTGTATGTGAGTCCTTGACATGGGGTCCCTGTTGGAATTGGAACTGATCAAGATGACCAGCACCCCTCACGCACTCTCTGATGGATTGAAACACGCACACACACACGAGCAGAGACACACACGAGAATTTTTTTTTCACGGCACTGCACACCAGCGCCCACACCACTTCTATTCTCTTCACCACGCACACCACACAAATGCCGATTACATCGATTAAATAAACACTCACGCACACACGCGTTAAGCCACGTCTGGCCGCACGACACGGCCAACACTCCCGTGGCTTATCACTAACTCCACTCACCTACATGCAAGGCACTACTCGCTGCATGCAGATCACCACCAACAGCCGCATGCATGAGCTATCTGATCCATTCTTCTCGTCATGACTCGTTCACTTGACTTGGCCACAACTCCAAGGCAACGAGCAGCTGCATGACTAATCAAACTAACACACACATGTGCCTGCTCGCCCGACACATGACTAACTACAACTTAAGAAAAACAGTAAACAACAAGATTAACTCTAACAATCACCCCCTAATCTTGTTGTCATTTATTTATCACCTCCACAACGGCTTCAAAGTAGCGTCGGCTCGTCATCAGCATCCGCAATGGCAAGCTGCGCCACCGCCTTGGTCACCTTCTTCCCTGTAGGACACTCGTCGGCGAAGTGTCCAAATTCACCACAGATGCGGCAATCGATCTTCGACTTGTCGAACTTGCCGCGGTACTTCTTCTTGTCGCCGCTACTGCCGGAGCCCTCGCCGCGTAGCTTCTCTTCAGCGACTTTGGCCTCCCACTCAGCACGCGTGAATCGCAGCTCAGCTTCCACGACTAGCAGCTGCTGCTCCACCTCCCTTTCATGACGCCGCCCCTTTGAAGACTCCTCGAACGCCCGCAGACGCCTGACTGCCTCCGTTACCCTCATCTCCAACACATCCCCCCACTGCTCGATGGTGCTGATGAGGGGCAGGAACTTGTCGGGGACGGAATACAAGATCTTCTCGACGACGGTGGTCTCCTCCACTTTTGTGCCGAGAGAACGTATCTCGTTCACAATCGTGGTAACCTTCAAAGCAAACTCATTGATTTTTTCAGATTCACCCATATACATACCAGCAAGCTCCCTCTTGAGGGTTTGTACTCGGGCCTTCTTGATGCACTCTTCACCCATGTGCATCTCCTGGAGAGCATCCCACGCATCCTTCGCCGTCTCCTTCTTGGATATGGCCATCACCATGGCCTCCGGCACAGCTTGGACAATGGCGGCGAGAGCCATTTGGTCCATCTTCTCATCGACACCTCCCTTGTTTGCCACGGCAGACCACACGCCTTGTGCGCGCATGAAGATTTTCATCTTCACCGCCCACACGCCGTAGTTGTTCTCCAAAAGCATGGGGTAACGCAGTGTCACCCCCGTCTCCTTCACTTGCTGCACCACCAGCTTGTTGTCGTCGTCGCCGTCGCCAGCAGGAGACTTGCTACCGTCGCCGATCTTCGCCATCTCTCGAACGAGGCTCTGATACCACTTGTTGGAATTGGAACTGATCAAGATGACCAACACCCTCACGCACTCTCTGATGGATTGAAACACGCACACACACACGAGCAGAGACACACATGAGAATTTTTTTTTCACGGCACTGCACACCAGCGCCCACACCACTTCTATTCTCTTCACCACGCACACCACACAAATGCCGATTACATCGATTAAATAAACACTCACGCACACACGCGTTAAGCCACGTCTGGCCGCACGACCCGGCCAGCACTCCCGTGGCTTATCACTAACTCCACTCACCTACATGCAAGGCACTACTCGCTGCATGCAGATCACCACCAACAGCCGCATGCATGAGCTATCTGATCCGTTCTTCTCGTCATGACTCGTTCACTTGACTTGGCCACAACTCCAAGGCAACGAGCAGCTGCATGACTAATCAAACTAACACACACATGTGCCTGCTCGCCCGACACATGACTAACTACAACTTAAGAAAAACAGTAAACAACAAGATTAACTCTAACAGTCCCACCTCCCGACTGAGCTAGTCAACCACAGTCAACATATCACGTCAGCAAAAATCACCTCCAAAATCATCGAAGGAGTTTGATTTGCACCGGTTTTTAGAGATGGAGGAGGCGTTATACTCGGTTTTGCGGTTGAGGAAAATGATTCAATTAGGAACAAGAGATGAGGGATGTAAAATAGAATTATTCCGTCCAAATTTCAGTATCCCTAAATGGGCCGGGCTTGTTGTCCGTATAATGGACCAGATTTGGCCGGGCCAAGTGGCCGACGTTTATTATAGCATCGACCTTTATTTGGCCCTCATTGTCCTGCTCTCTATGAACCACACAATTTTAATCCAATGGTGCAGACGAGCCCAACGGGACATGAACATATCCCGCTCACCGCTGGCCATCGCCGCCCGACGCCGCCGGCATCCGTCCATCGGCCAGCGCTGGCGTGCCAGCGGACTGAATACTTCAGACTTTCAATGGACGTAATCTGGGTTCTCCTTGTTCCAAGACAAGTAAGACGGGTCTCCAAGTGTCCTGCAACCGAACAAGCATTCAGACTTCTGAGGCGAAGTTTCTTCAGAGTTTAATCACAGTTTGCTTGGAATCCAGAGAGCGATTTGCTGCCATACCTTGGCTTAACCACGTTGAGACCCACGAAGGCCAATGCGATGAGGAGGGAGATGCTACCTATAGCCACATACGCAAGACCGATGAAACTGTTCTTGCCACCGATCCAAGAAGTGGTAGAAAGAACCAGCGCCTTGGTGCCCCCAAAGCTGTACGTGTTGTAGTTGTTCTGTATCACCACTGTGATTTCATCGCTAGCCATGATGTCCGTCTCGATTCTGCCGTAGAGTTTTCTGAATGTTGGGAGTGCAGCCGTTCTCATCCAGACGATGAGATCCTCCTGCTCACTCAACTGAAACATGAAGGAGAATTCAGAAAAAAGAATGCATGAAATGAGCAGTCTTCGATCGATTTAACTGCAGAGATGAAGGAAAATTCAGATCAGAGAATGCATGAAAGAGCAGTCTAGTGTGATAAAGATGATTGATTTAACTGCAGAGGAAGCTATTACTGCACTTACTGGTAATTTCTCATTTAGCTGACCACCACCTATGAGCCCACCTTTCTGGAAATTTTTGGGATAAACATCACTGCCAAACTTAACGCTCCTGTCACTGCTCCAAGCTATGTTCTTCTTGTTCACTTGGACACTCTTCTTGTTGACAGAAAATGTGAAAGTGTCATTGAACAGGCTCCATGCTATGAGGCCACATGGAACAATTGGGGCACCGCCTTCACTGGTGCCTTCAGGATCACAGGTTTTTACTACACTTGTAGATTTTTGGTCACGCAGTTGTTTATCGCTCCTGCTCTTAACGTACCTAAGAAATAAGATAATTATATATGGAATGGTGTTCAGTTAGCTACAGCAATGACCCTTGTATAGTTTGGTTTTTTTTCTCCTGCTATTTTCAATGAAATTGGCACACCCTGTGCTGGTTTGTTAAAAAAAATACAGCAATGACCAGTTATTAATTAAGTTGAAATCACTCATCCAGTTCTATTATATATACCGCCGATGGTTTTGGTAGAAGTTCTCCAGCTGGTAGTAAACTTGTATGGGGCTTTTCATAGGTTTTGGCACCTGAAAAATGATTAAAAAAATGATCATTATTTACTGGATACTAAATGTTTGCAGGATACATAACGAAATCATAGGCAGAAGATAAATGTAACCATGGCGTGTCATGAGCTAAATGCAATTACATTTCCATGTGATATACTCACAGTAATCGTTCTCGTGCACGCCTTGTCAGTCTTGGTGTCCTGAATGAACCCGACCTTGTCGTTAGCCGTCACACACTCCCCATCATATTTATCCACCAATTCAACAACCTACATTGCAAGCCAGATTATGAAGAAATAAAGCAGAAATGCATTTCACGTCGTGCCGGAATAGGCAAATGATCAGAATTCAAGAATATATGTTGCATTTGTAAATTTACCTCCTGTGATGCTGCAATTGAAACGAGCCCTATCGGAATGAAGATGATGACGATGAGCGAGAAGGCGCCAATGACCTATTCATGGAGTCAGGTTACATTCAGAGATTGCTAAAATGTAGCACTTTATGTTTGGAATGAAGATAATTCAATAATGCAGGAAGAAATTAAGAGCAGCAGGTGGAGATAGGGAGTAAATACAATTCCAGGAGTGTAGAGCGGTTTCCATGCCGGAAGCTCCTGTTGTGTGAACTTAGAATCTGCAGAAATAGAAAGAACCCTGAACTGAAACTCTCATCAATTTCCGAACACATTGGAACATTTCATTTTAGACATGTAATCAAACCAAAAGAAATATCAGAGAACAAATAAAGAAACAGGGGCAACAATCTGCACGTACACTTGGGCTTCTTGGATCGCTTTGAGGCCACTGAATCGCTCTCAGATCCTGATGAACTCATCTACAGAAACAACCAGATTAGCAGCGAAAAAAGAAGAAAAAAAAACTCAATCACATCAAGCCCCCTAACCAGAACAAGAACACGCGGTCGCGCAGAACACAAGATCAGGACGTATATTTGTCTTAGGTTTTTGGTTGGATCCAATCACGCGGAGGAGAACGACGGAGATCGATTCATCGATCGTCTGCTTCTTCCTCCCTTCCTTTCCTCAGAGAGATCGAAGGCGACGGCGATTGCGGCATGGGTGGGATCTGTCCTTCGTTTCTGTCCCCATCCTGCGACGCTACAAAGGAGGAGAGGAGCGAAAACTCGCGACTCCTCCGTGCGCTGCCACGTCGTGCGCGGAGCTCCGCTCCTCTCCGCCGTCGCCGCGTTTGCTCGTCGAAACCGTACGTACGTCCCATCTCGCGCTGCGCGGCACGAGGCCTTTTCGCCAACGTGAATTCCCACGAGAGAGACAGCGACGCTGACACGGTGACGCACTGAGCCCATTCGTGCGCGCCGCCTCTGTCCAGGCTGCGGCGCGCTGGACGCAAGCGGAGCGTGACGGTGACAAGGATGACGACGACGGCGGCTGGGGTGGTCGTCTTCTCCGCCGTTCAGCTCCGGCGGCTGGGATGCGCCGACCGTCGCAGATGGAGGGCGTGGATGGAGCCTGGCAAGTGTCCGTGAAATGTATACCTCTCGTTTTTAATAGATAAACTTGTGAACATTGATCATTCATTTTATTAAAAAAATTATATTAATATAGTATAATTGCAACTTATGTCTATTTTTTTAATGATAAACAAGCCACAATAAAGTAAATGGTAATTACGTACTCCCCTATCTTAAAATATAAGTATTTTTATGCTTGAATTTGAACAATTGCATGTTTAAATTTATAGTAAAAAATTATTATATTTTGAGATAAATGTTGTAGTTTTTAAGTAAAACAAATGGTCAAGCATATTTTCAAAATTTAACAGCATCATCTATTTAAAACTGGAGGGAGGGAGTAGTAGTCAAACCGATGGAGCACTTGGTTTTGTGGATAATGGACGTGGTTTGGGTCTCGCTAATCAAAGAAAGAAATCCGAAGAATCATGCTGCTGTTCAGTATCATATTTGGCGTCCAGTACTTGAAATGATGGACTACATTCTCCACTGACAAAGTTGCTACGTAGAGCTCTATTTCAGTTTGGAGTTATGCTTTCAGAAAAGCAGAGGATCTTGATCGAGTATAGCTGAGTGTGTTTATCTCCTAAGCATATTCTCTACAGAACTGTTTATGTCATCCTTGTGGTTTACGGAATTATCTAAAGACCTAATCTACAATGCAGAAAGGCTTCTCTGCAAACTTTCTGTGTGCTAATAGTTTTTTGCCGTCCCCTTTTGCAAAACTATCATGGTCGGCCATGATAACTCTGAATGTTTGCATGTTCACATTCTTCAGTTAAAGAAAACACAGTTTTTCCACAGTGATATAGTCTTATAGGTAGTAGGTTTTTTAGCCGGTGAAGCGATGAATATGCCAATTTTGACGAGAAAAGCTAACCTGATTGGCTGCATGAAGAAACGACGCGAGAAGATGGGAGAAAGAAATGGTTCAGAAAAAAAAAAAACATAAACTTTCCACGACGCAGCTTTCACCAGATGTTGAGATCCTGGCCGCCTGCAATGCGTTCTCGAGTCAGATTTGGCCTCCCTTTGGCTCTTCACCGTTCGTCCAAAAGCTCCCCCATCTGAAGACCGACCGTTTCCGCCATTGATTCCTTTCGTTTTCAGACTCTAAACCAGTGGCTAACCGCTACCATGCCGACATTCCGATGCTGAAACTGTTAATTCTGAATTTCTGATAGGCCAAAGAACCCCCTATGGCCAGGATGATGACGCGCCATTTCTACGATTTTTATAGAATTCAGTATACTATAAAGCCTTTCGATCAGGAGAAGCCAGTAGCATACTTAATTTAGGATTCGTTCAACTTCATCGGGGAGGTTTGAAATTGTAGCGAAACATGCTTTATGCTGCCAAATGTGCTTTTCTCGAGACGCTTGACATAACAAATTAAGCAGGTACTATAAAGCTAAAATCAGCCCCGGTTTCTTCTCTAAACAACGCATTAGTCAGCTGGTTGACATGTTCTTGAGTATAATATAGAACTAAATAACTAAGTAACTAAACTATGTCATCGCATGTATACATTTCCACTATGCCGTTCTTGTCTGCAATATATAAATTCTGCTTCTGCTAGTCCTTTCAAAGAGAACAATGGAACAAAAACTGTACTGCTATTTCAGAAAAAGATACGCTTTTGAGGCCGGCAGTTTGCATGAAGAGCTCTCCACCGGCCACGAGGAACAGAGGAATCAAATCGTCTTCCTCCCGGCCCGATCGCTATAAATACAGCAGCAACGTAAGCCTCTTGTCCTCATCAGCTAGCTAGCTCGAGCAAGCAGGAGCTTCACTCACTCACTGAGCAGAGTAGCAGCAAGCAGCTCTACCATCCTAACAGACATGGGCCGCTACGGCGTCAGTAGGCTCGCGGCGGCGTGCCTCGCCGCGTGCCTCGTCGTGCTGCTGCTCCGTTGCTCGCGGTGCGAAGGGCGGAAGCTTTTGCTGGCGGCGGAGGAGCGAGGTGGTGATGAGGTGATGCACTTCGAGGGCCGCTTGGAGCTCAGGGTAGCCGTCAGGCGCGGCGGCGGCGTGGCGGTGTCGCCGCCCCCGAGGCCGAGGGGGTTTTCGGCGAGCGGCGGCAGAGCCGAGAGGTTCATGCGATCAGTGCCGAGTCCTGGTGTTGGGCACTAGCTTCTTCTGGTTCCGCACTTTCTGACATGGACACCATTGCAGGAGAACTCTGTTGCAGTTTCTTGATTCCTCTGTTTGCAAAGCTTGCAACCTTTTCGATTTCAGATCGAGTTAGAGCATAAAATGGTCCTTTTTCAAATGAAGATGGATCGGGCACAATCTGTGGATGAACTGGCTGGAAATAGTGAGCAGTTTGTGCACTGCGCAATGTAACCATGGTGCACTCACTGCATCGCCAAAAAGAAGGAAAAACACCGGGGTTCTGGGTGGTTGTTTTGTTCCCCTGTCATATCAGTTGCGTTCTTCGGGTGTGTTGGAGCAGTCCTGTTTTTCTTTCTTTTCTTTTTTTAGGGAAATGGTGTTCTGTTCCGTACATGTAATCTTCTCTTGTGATGTTTCGGCCAGCTGCATACTTGCTGCATGTGCTGCCTTGTTTTGCTACAATGTAATGCTGCTGTAAATGATTCTTTTGCAGTAAATAAACATCCAGTTCAAGGGAAACAAAAAGGCAAGGTCCACAATGGTTGAAATATAATATACCCATATATTATAGTCTTGAAAATTTTTCAGAACAATACCATTAAGGGTCCTTCGAATCGTAGGATTGAAAAAAACAAAAAAACAAAAAAAACATAGGATTATGATATAAATGCAAATGCAAAATAGAGAATTACAAAAACACAAAAATGATCATTTGATTGGACCGTAGGAAAAATATAAGAATCAGATGAGAAAGATAGATTCAAAGGAATTTTTTCAAAAAGTTGGAGCTCTTGCTAAGTTTTCTCCAAAATCTATATGTTATATGTAATGAGCCATTCCATAGAAATTTCATAAGGTTTGAAAAGGTTCAATCCTTTGAATCAAATGGTTACATAGAAAAAATTCATATAGAATTTGAATCCTATGAAATTTCTACATAAAATCATTTGATTCAAAGGGGCCTTAAACCGCTCTGACTTATATGGCTACAACTTGCATACCATATAGTAATAGGCAATCTTATAGGAACCGAAAACACAAGAACTTATCAGATAAGCCGTTTGGATACTCCATAGAAAATTCACATGAATTTTAGGAAAAAAGTATTATTAAAATAGAGTTAAGCGGAGAGATAAAAGAGAGATGGTGCATTAGACTTCTCAAATACTATAATAAAAACCGTGAGGCTTAAGTTTATGGGTGAAATCCTCTAAAGGTCCCTTTGAATCAAAAGATTTTATGTAGGAATTTCATATGATTCAAATCTTATAGGAATTTTTCCTATGTGGCCATTTGATTCAAAGGATTAAGGCTTTTCAAATCATATGAAATTCCTATGAAATGACTCATTGCATATAGATTTGGAGAAAACTTAGCAAAAACTTAAACCTTTTAAAAAAAATTTTTGGAGTCTATCTCTCTCATCCGATTCCTACGTTTTTCCTGAGGTTCAATCAAATGATTATTTCTGTATTTTTTCTATGTTTTATACTTCTCTGTTTTACACTTGTATTCCTGATAGAATCCTGTGTGTTTTTTTTATTTTTTTGTTTTTCCAATCATGCGATTCAAAGGGGCCCTAAAAAGTGAATGAAAGGAAGGATTCCTATAAAACTTTTTTAGCCTAATCTTCCAAACCAAAGAACTTGATAGGAAAAGTTCGGATTTCAATCCTACAAATTTCCTATAAAAAAACCCTTTGTTCCAGGAAGAAAGAACTAGAGTATTAAATTTACAACAAGATTTCAGAACTCACAAATATGATGGATTAAAAAACAATTACCACTATATAGCCAACGAATCAGGATCATCTCCTTTCGAAGTCATGTGATTTTTCACTGACATGTGAGCCCAATAATAAACCTTAAACCCACATGTTAGTGAAAAAAACACGATAACTTCAAGGATAGAGAATCTCAATCCATCGCAAAAGTAGCTTATATTTTGATACTGAGAAAGTATTAATCAGACTTTTTTCCCGAATCACAACTTTATTTAAAATTGTTATACTTGAAATTATTTGTTCGCGCGTGAGAGAGTCAAACAAACACCATGTAAACATTTGTCAAGGGCATTTTGGTTACATAAGGGTAACTCAAGTTAACGAAGAAGTGTTCAAACTCCAGATGACAAAAGTACAGTTCAAACAAAAGAGGACAATAGTATAAAACCATTTCCCTCGCAGAAAACAGCGCGACAACGAGGGCTGTCCAATAACCAGTTACTGTACTTGCGAGTTGTGACAGCATCACGTCGACCAGTGCATTGACCAATAATGGCAACAGAACCCATATTAAGGTTTGCTACAGCAATAAGGTTTGCTACAGCAATACATACATTCTACTTACAAGAGATGACGACAAAATGGGTGCAACAAATTCGCACGAACCATCAGCCCTGAAACAGCTCCAGTTACTTACTTCCTTAACTATTGAATTGCGACTTTGGTGCTGGGCAAAAACCTATAATAAGGAGCGCTAAAAGGAGATTCAACCAACGTCCACATAATACAATTCATAGGTTCGCTGTTGGCAGCTCTCTCCAGAAACAGGAATGTATGGACACCGTGCAATATATACAGCGGTATGTACAGCTTACAGGGATAGACGTCATAAATCAAAACCTCCATTCAATTGAACAGATAAAGATGATCTTGCCAAGTTGTCCAGAGGTGTTTCCAAGGTGATTACTAGTCCTGAACTGCCGACTTGACCATTCCACTTGGATCGCCCGAGCTGCCATGCATAGCAATGCACAAGGACATCAGTTAGCAGTAAAGTAAAGCGTGTGCTTTGATTATAAACAGAAGCTTTGATTATAAACAGAAGCGTAACATGATCTGGAGAGCTTACAGAAACAGCTGTGAAGGCCGAGGGATGTCTGGCACAAGAGAAACCACACATTACACTGAGTTCCTCCTTCAATGAATGGACAAACTCTGCCCGTATCCCAGGATCGCTTCCTCCAAATGTGGGGCAAACACTGATGCACGTAATTCCATCAATGAATTCAGAAGTTTGAAAATAAATGTGGGACCCAAAAAAATAGAGTCAATGATCCTTGTGCTGGGCCTCACTAACATGGCTTTGAGTTGCAAACGTGTTTATATCTAACTACCTGACTTGAATGCTGGGCCTCACCATAAGGCCAGATCTTTTCCATGCTAAGGCTTGTGCAACTCCAAATGAAAGAGAATTGTCAGGCCATTGAAACATAGGGGTGAACCTTGTGCCTTGTTTGCTCTTCAAAAGCAAAGCAACAGGAAATAAGAATGGCAGGTGAAATAATTATGAACAGGTCTTGGATGAAGCTACAGTTGGCATATTATGTAGACACTAACCTTGAAGGAGAAGCTTACTCTTGTTTCCCCAGGACATTTTCCATGAGCTTGAAGCAAACCACCAAATAATGGGAAAAATCCACTTGCTGTTATCCCTTCTCCAGCAACGTATGTTAGCTGTCCATTCGGGAACTGCACATCCATGAAAGACTGAAACAAATAGCCAAGTTAACAATATGTGGGCAGAAAATGAGACTATTGCAAAAGTTATGAGTAGGTTTAATATTCTTGTTACAAAAGATTCTACATCTGATTCCTAATCAAGTCATTACACAGCCAATTGCATCAGAAAGTAATCAATATTAATCAACTAATCATCAATATAGGAAAATTCCTATAAAAAGAGCAATAAGTACATGTATCATTTGTAGCACGAATGCACGTGAAAAAATGTAACAGTAAAGTATGTTAAACATTGTTACTCAATTCGCATGCCCATAGCATGAAAACTGATGATTTGCAAAACCAGTCCATCATACTGAAGTACAAAAATAACTGATACCTGAAAGCAACTAGGAAACAGGGGGAATTGAGAAAAGGAAAAGACAAAGAAAGAACATGCATACTTACACAGGTTACAGGATTGAGGCACATCATTGACATCACCATCCATCTTCTATGTTTTGACCAGATAGCTGGACACAGGGAGTGCATTTTGTTCTAAAATAAACACAGAAGTTTTAGACTTTAGTATGGGTATGTAACAAAATACAAGCCAAAGCATGTTGATAGGAATTATTTGCACCATAATTATAACATTGAGATTTTAAAACACTATAATCCATAAAAACAATAAAGCACACAGGACGTGTGTCTTCATCAGACGTATGATACAAAAAGTTTATGGTATGTACGATTTCACATCAAGACCTGGGTAGCTGGGAAGAAAAGTACCTTGCGATCATAGCCATACCAAAGAAGGTGCTGCTTTGACAGATGAATAGGCAAAAGAAGTGTAGAGTCACGAACAAATAATAAAGGTCCCAGCTGAACAAGGAAAAGTGGAGCATTTTCATTTCCAGAATTTAAACCACCACGCGACGACTCCAACCTCCAAAGGTCCCCACGTGCAACAACTGAAGTCTCAAAGTCATGGTGCCTGGTATCATATGTCGCTGAGATATTTACGGTTCCCTGCATCATATTCAGCATAATAATATGTACTTCAGCAAATGGAATTCACACCGCATTCCAGCCATCAGATCTAACCAAATGTATGCACTAGCCAGTACAAAATTTGAAACTTCACATTTAGTACCAAGCCTATATGATTATACTTGATATTAGAAAAATCATAGTTCGAGTATATGCACGTCTAGACTACAAGCATATGAACAGAAGAATCTTTCTATGAGCATGCAAAAGAAGATTCCAAGCATATTAAATAAATGAGTTCCAAGCACCAAAGCCCTCTAAAATCTCATCCAAGCACCAAAGCCCTCTAAAATCTCACTACCTCAGCATTCAGACAAGATACACAGTTTTACACCCGAATAAACCTAGAACCTAAACAAATGTCAGTCCTAAGCACAATCTGAACATCTGAGTGAACTTGCTTCCAATTACAATTGCAGAATTGTGTAACAGGTAAGTGGCAATTACGACGCAACATTTGATCAGCAAATCAGTAATGTGTACCTTAGCCTTCTTGAAGTTACCAATAGTCCCAATATCGCATCCGAAACCATCATCTTCCTCATCCAAACCACCTTCCGCAACACCTACGCTAGTCGCAGTGGCACTTCCAGTGGCTGCCGCGGCCGCTGCAGCAGCTACCTCGAGAGGCCCTCTGTCTCCGACCCTCTCCGAAGCGAGCCCCTTATCCTCAGCTCTATCCACCGCGAGAGCCACCTCCCCATCGTTCACCGGCGGCGC
The DNA here is from genome assembly GCA_008326285.1 of Oryza officinalis. Lineage (NCBI taxonomy): Eukaryota > Viridiplantae > Streptophyta > Magnoliopsida > Poales > Poaceae > Oryza > Oryza officinalis. The sequence goes on from BDMV01000005.1 coordinate 39,562,820, forward strand.
CGCCGCCGCAACAGGCTGCGGCGGAATCGCCTCCCACTTCCGGCTCCGCGCGCTCTCCGCCAAGAACGGAACAGGAATCTGCCGCGCCAGCTGCTGCACGGCGCCCCCGACGCAGGCCCCGAGCTCGGACCCCGCCTGGCCGAGCCGCCCGCCGATCTCGATGAAGCGACGCGACGGCCCGCGCGGGGAGGTCAGCGCTGCCCCTCCCGCCCCCACCCCGCCTCCCTCCGACGACGAAGGGGACAACGGGGAGGTCTATCTCGAAGGGTATCAGCTTCGCCGGCAGCGCGGGGGCCGACCAGTGGAGCTGCGGCGGCTGCGCGTGGAGGAGCCCCGAGAAGCCCTGCGCAAGGCGGTCCGCGAGGTCCTGCCCGTGCCGCTGCACCCCGACCCACGCGTCGAAGGAGATCTCCATGGCTCCACCCCCACGCCGCGCGCCCTAGGGCTTGGAGCGGCGGCGAGGATTCGACAAGCGGAAGAGATTTTTGTGGAGGCGAAGCGAAGCGGGGATGGAGTGGTGGAGGGGGGAGACCGGCGGTGGCAGCGGCTGCCGCGGTGGGGACGGAGGCGACGCGGACAGGTGGCTGGATGCCGTTCGCGATCGCGTCGCGTGACGGGAAGGGGCCCACGTGCCCCGTTCAGTTTCCGCGGCGAAACGGAACGGGGCGGGTCGGTTCTAACTCACGGGCGTTCGTTGGTTGGGGTTTTCACGCGGGCGTATGTTCAAGCCGTCAGTGGCGTCAGATTGCAGGGTGCACGGCAGCTCGTTTCATGTTGGAGTGTTGTTTTGAGAGTACAACGTTACAAAGTGCCTGTTACTGTGATTTTTTTAGGCGGCAGTGGCACGGCACAGCCGCTCGGCTACAGCTCCAAAAAGCCGGAGTCATCGCCCCATCAGCTGCGATGATAAAATGGTTCTCTGAAACAAATCTGAAATTTGTAATCAAAGAAGAGAAATTAAAATGATTCCAAAGGAATAGAGAAAGAGAAATTTTAGAAGGGCATTGTAATACTAAATATTATCATGCTAAAGCTAATGGGAGAAAAAGAAAAAGTCAGATACATTCTCTATCATAGGAGGACGAGAAGATCACAGGTCAAGCTAATTTGCTCAAATATATAACTCAATTCTATAAGGAACTTTTTGGCCATTCTAAGAAAAATACTCTAACTTTGGATATGGAGGGGGTCAGTTAGGTTGCAGAGAAAGATAAAACCGAGCTGATCAAACCTTTTACTTTAGAAGAAGTGAAGAAGGTTGTTTTTGAATTAAAACAAAACAAGGCCCCTGGCCTAGATGTTCACCCTGGAGAATTCTACATGAAATTATGGGATCTAATAAAAATGGATCTCTTGGAACTGATCAATGATTTTCACAAGGGAGAGATAAATATTGAGAGGCTGAACTATGGCATCATTACATTAATCCCAAAACAAAAAGATGTTGTACAAATACAAAAATTCAGGCCAATCTGCCTTTTGAATGTCAGTTTTAAGATTATAACAAAAGTGTTGATGAATAGGTTGAACAACATTATGGCTTACATTATCTCAAAAAATCAAACTGCCTTTCTTAAAAACAGGTTCATTATGGAAGGTACAGTTATACTTCATGAGATGCTGAACACCTTGCACAGGAAGAAACAAAGTGGCATCCTCTTTAAAAGTAGACTTCGAGAAGGCTTATGACAAAGTTGATTGGGTTTTTATCTATATAATGCTTAGATTAAAAGGATTTCCTGATCAATGGTGTGATTGGGTCATGAAAGTAGTGAGGGGGGCAAGATAGCAGTCAAAGTAAATGATGAGGTGGGACCCTATTTTAATACTCCCCCCCCCCCCCTCGCCCAACTGTTTAATTTGGCAGGAGAAGCACTCACTTTTGTTAGTGCAAAGGGCTAAAAGCAACTCCCTGATAGAAGGGCTGATAGTCAGTTAAAACAATAAGGTGGCAATCATGCAATCATGCAGATGATATCATCTTCATGTTGCCAGATAACTTGGAATATGCCAGGAATCTGAAATTCATTCTCATTCTCTGTCTGTTTGAGCAACTCTTTGGTCTAAAGATTGATTTCAACAAGAGTGAGGTTTTCTGCATTGAAGAAGCAAAAGAGAAACAAGAGGTATTGTCAACGTATTGATCACTGACTAAGGTATTTGTAAAGTATGAGGATCGTCAGAACTAGGGTATTCGCGAGAGTAGATCAAGCAGACAAAAGACAAAGATTTATACTGGTTCAGGCCCTCAAGTTGAGAAATAACTTTACTCCAGTTTATATGGATTAATATCAAAAAATATGCTCATAATATAATAAAGGATAGAACAGCTAACTGATTTTGTCGACTAGACGCTGCTGAGGATGGCTCGACGAGATCTATTCGGTGAATACGGCGAAGACTTCCTCTAGATCGCGTCTGGGCGTAGATTTTGACTTGATTTGTAACTCATTACCCCCCAGACCACGGGGGTCTTGTTTATATAGCAGAGATCTTCTCTTCTCCAAGTAGAACTTGGGAAAATAAAACGAAATATGGTTTAAGAAAACCTTATCTTCCCTGGTTAGGACTCTGACACTTTCTATCCTAGAAAGATAATTTTCTTTTTTTTCAACTGTATTTCTTTGATTAAAGGATACCTTATCGTATACTATTAGGTATATGGTTTCACCGTATTTTGTTAACCCATGTATAGGAGGTATGTCTTATCCTTGACTTTGACAGGTATACAGTCAAATTTTCACTTGCAAAATAGGTGATTTGCCTAAGATTGATTCTTATCAACTCAAGCCTTAGCAATGTCCCTTTATATATGGTTTCATTCTACAGATTACCCCATGGAGTGAAAGAGAAAATGGATTACTTCAGAAGGAGATTTCTTTGGCAGGAAGATCAAGGCATCAGAAAATACCACCTGGTACAATGGACTCCAAAAGATCAAGGGGGTTTATGCATTCTAGATTTGGAAACCATGAATATGGCCCTTTTGGGCAAATGGCTGTGGAAATTGAAAAATGATGAAGGATGGTAGCAGGAAATCCTTAGAGACAAATATTTAAATAAGAAAACTTTATCTGATGTGAATGGCAAACTAGGAGACTCACATTTCTGACAAGGCTTGATGGAAATAAAAGAAAGCTTTTACAGATTCTGCTCAAAAAAAGTAGGGAATGGGAAGAAAACTCTTTTCTGAGAGGATAACTGGATTGGTGGTAGACCTCTGGCTTTGCAATATCCCTCCCTATATAATATAACTTTCACCAAACAGATTACTGTGGCAAAAGTGAAAACGAAAGGCTGGGATGTGATGAAATTTAGAAGAACTCTGCATGGGGAAAAACTGAATGACTGGAATAAGTTAAAACTTAGTTGTGATGAGGTGCAGATCCAAAAGGGCAGTATGGACAGGATTTGATGGAATTTGACAAAAAAATGGCTCTTACACTGTTAAAATCTTTTTACAAAGCTCTTAAAATGCAACAAACTGAGTTTCCTTAAAAAGATTTGGAAATTCAAAATCCCTCTTAAAACAAAGGTGTTCATATGGATGCTAAACAAAAATAAAATTCTTACTAAGGACAATCTGTACAAAAGGGGTTAGAGGAAAGGAGACAAGCTCTGCCAATTCTGCTGCAAAGAAGAATACATCCAACACATGTTCTTTGACTGCCCCATTGCAAGAATCATGTGGAATGTGATTTTGTGTGCTTTAAACCTGAAGCCAGTGTTAAATAAAAACAATTTGTTTGGTGCCTGGCTCTCTGCTTTTGACAAAAGTATGAAACATTTGATAGTGGTTGGAGTGGCTGCAGTTATTTGGGCCATTTGAAAAACCAGAAACAAGTCTTGTTTTGATAAAAAATTGCCGAATGATCCTACTGATCTAGTATTTTTGGCTTGCAACTGGATTGAATCTTGGGCTGTTTTGTAGAAACTGAAAGTAAACCAAAGAAGACTACTGTTGGGTGCCAGGCTCATAAGACAGGTGGCAAATGGCATCTTCAACCCAAAATTTGGATAGAGGACATGCACAAGAAAACTGGAGAACTGAGGATTTCCCTGCTGGTGTCCTGTTGAATGTTTTGGGAGTTCTTTCAGATGCTTGCCTGCCTGAGTTTGAATCTCGCTCTAGGCCATTTTGGAGTCTCTCTCTTAGTACTGTTTGTAGTCTGTAGGGCAAGCCTTGATTTCGAAAATATGAAAACTGAAGTCTTGATGTGGTGGCAGGCATGTCTGCCAGTTTCCTGCTTTTCTCCCTCTTTTCGTTTTTGTGTAAGAATTTTGTTAGCACTGTATCATTTCTGATAATGAAAATAGGGGCTTTCAGCCCTGGTTCAAAAAGAAATCGCACCATCAGCTTCTGCAGGAGAAGGCTAGCTTTCAGCTGGCTAGCTGCAAATGGTGTAGCTGTGGCAGCACAACGCTGCGACAGCCAGCTGAAACGAACAAGCCCAAAAGCTTTATATTTGAAATTTGAGATACGTTATAACACATTATTCATCAACTTTCCCCTTTCCTTTTTTACGCAAACATTTACTCATATTCTCATATAAGGAGATAAGAGTTTAGGACTCCTCTAGAAAGACTGGAACTTAGAAATTTTGCAGGATTTCGTAGAGATTAGTTCAATTCCCGCCAAATGCTCCAAACTTCATTGTTCCAAAGGAGACTTTAGTGATTCTTTAAAAAAATTTGATTCGTGAGTTGACTTTAAAAAAAAGTCTTCCAGTTCGATTACTATTCAGTCAATGAAGTCAATCGGTATTTCCTAAAAAAATGAGAATAAATCAGTATTTAAAAGCATTACTTATTGTATTCAAATCAAATGAATTTAAATAGAGTTTGACCTGAAAAATAGCTTTTTCCCCAGCAGACCACCATTGCCGACAGTATTTTGTGTCCCTGAATGAAATTTTGAATTATTGAGAAAAAAAAAAGATAACTACAGCATGATTCATGTCCCTCCTGACGTTTTAGGAAAGAAAAATAACAATCAATAAGGCCATGAGATTCAACACAAATATTACAGGAAATAGAAGTCTCGGCAGACTGCAGTATATTTGTTTCACTTGAAGTAACGATTCTAAGATTCTTGGCTTGAACAATAATCCTGGAGGATTTGTGATGTGCACATATTTTCCAACCTTAGAAAATTGTGCTCACATCTTTCTTGTTAACCAAGGCATAAACCTGCACAGTCGTCGATCATATCTGTTACCCTGACAAGAGGCAGTCAGAAGAGTAAGTTTTGCGTCAGAGACTAGTAACTGTTAACTAGTCCGCCATAAGAATTAAATTATCAGAGAGAATGGGAGATGCTTTTCTGAGAGGACGATGACCAATTGTCATAATAACTAGATGGACTAATGAATGTTTGTTAAATTGTCAATAACAGAATCACCTGAATCCGGACGGTAGGTTTGTCTTGCCGCATGCCTCGTTCTAGAAGAAGATACTGTATATTAATACGACTGTCACATGCTACAATCCCAACAAAAGTTCATCACATTTTTTGTCACAGTTCAGACCATGTGTCTGTACTGATCCTCCTAATCCTCTTCTAGACACACACACGCCGCGGCTGTACAATCTAGAAGATCAGGGCAAGCTAACTCAGCTGAAATCATCACAGAGACTTGCATCAGAAAGTCGTTGTTCATCTAGAACACGAGCAATGATAGGGTCAGATAGTAAGCAATCTTCAGAAACCTGAAGCTGAGGATAATTAATTAACCAAGTACTGTTCAGTTGCCTTGACATGCATCTGCTGCATGCAAGGTTAATTGTACAGGCGCCTCTGTGTGTGACATAGTCAAAGTTGCAGTGTTTAGTTTTCTTGGGGTCAAAGAACAGGTAAGGTAGTAACGCACTCCATGACACCAACGAGCGTGGAAGCTTCGAGACATCGCTGTCGTTCCCGGCATATAATAGTATGCGCGCCTTGCAGCCAGCCAGCCAACCAGCCAGATGCTTAATCACGCGATGAAATTTCCACCGGGATGATGAAAAAAATCTGGCATTGGAACGGTCGCCGAGTTCACACGCGGTACTGTGGAGACTAATGACCTGGTTTTTCAGGATCGTTCCTGGATAACTGTATCCCAGTGAGATGCAGTCATCAGTCATGCATGCAACAATTCAGAACAGAACAGGATGGCGTTTTGGCTGGCTTGAATGTTTGATGGTGATCAACTACAGTAATTCAAATGATATATGTACAGTGGTTGACAGGTTTGTAAGATGTTTTCTTGTTCATCGATGCGACACAAAGATTCCTGGTCTCCTGGATGGCTAAGCTTGGTGGATCATTACTTCGTTAGCTTCTGGGCTGCTTCTCCTCTTCTCCGCGTGTGCAGGGGTGTTCAAAGATTCCTGGCTGAGGATTTGGCTGTACTTGTGTGTTCTTCAAATCGGTTATGGTCTTTATGAATACAACTATCACACCGGGGTGTCCAGAGAGATGCTGTACTAGGCTCCTTCCAGGTTGCAGGGAGGGCACTATCAGCCTACATGCATGCTAGGGGAAAAAATATTTTTCCAATCCATAAACAGTTACACACTGATATTATTTAGCGGTCAGTAGTTTCATATCTTCTGTATGGAAAAAAAAGAAGAAGGAAGAGGCACGTGCTAATTGCCAGACTGCCTGGCTGCAAACTGCCTTTGGGTTTTACTCTCTCCATCCCAAGAAAAATTAAATCTTAGGTATGTGTTTGGATATACACAGTGCATTGTTAGGATTTAATTTTTTAGGATGAATGGTGTACTCCTTCTGTCTCACAAAATCAAATTTAAAATTGAATGTGACTTAATATAGTACATCGAATCTGGATAATCTATCCATGTTCGTTGTACTATATCCGTCCGAGAATATAAAGAATTTTCGTAACTACATGAAAAAATTTCTTATATTCTCGGACGAAGATAGTATTAGATTAAGTCACATCTAATTTTAAATTTTATTTTTGTGAGACGGAGAGAGTAAATTGGACCATATACAAGCAGTCCGAAATAATAAGATTTGTGAAATGGCTGTGATTTTTCCCGTGTGAAAAAGGAGGAGATGCAAGAGAAAGACAGGGTTTCATATGCATTGGTACAAGTACTACTAGCAAGAACTAGTACGAGCTCCTTGAAAGGTACCAGGTATTAACGCTATTTATGAGTTAACTATGGGGGTGTTTAGACTCATGAATTAAATTTTAATTTCTGTCACATCGGATGTTTGGTCGTTAATTAAAAGTATTAAACATAGACTAATAATAAAACTAATTGCATATATGAGAGCTAATTTGCGAGACAAATTTTTTATGTCTAATTAATCCATAATTATCACATGTTTACTGTAGCATCATATCGGCTAATCATGAATTAATTAGGCTCAATAGATTCGTCTCGCAAATTAGTCTAGGGTTATAAAATGATTTTTATTTTTAGTTTACGTTTAATATTTTTAATTAGTGTAGAAACATTTGATGTGACAGAACTTTAGTCCCACGGATCCTATCTTCATGGAAAAAACATGCAAGAAAACACGCACAGTATCCTGTAATCCTGTTGCGGTATTTGAATGGTTGAATCCTTAGAGCATCTTCAGTGTAGAGCTAAAATTGATTTTGATACAACCAAACTGAACAAATACACGCTGTAGGGATCGACTGTTTTGTGTCAGATCGAGAAACGACTTCCAAATAGAAGTCGAACCGTGCAAAAATATTTCTTTGGTTTTCGCGTCACACAAGAGAGGAGCGATGGGAGGCGAGATTGAGATTTTCTTTTTCTTGTGGGTCCCACAATCGATTCTCACGTTGTGATAACCGAACCAAAATTTCATTCGGCTTTAATGGACTGTTCTAACCGAATCGGCACTACAAATGCCCTAGTACTGCTAGTACCGGTCTGATGCCGAGTTTTTTTTAGAAATAATATTGTTTAAATGAAAAATTATAAAACTAGTGGACCTTTGTAGAAAATTGTGGAAATGTGGGCCTGTCGAACCACGGCGATTCGACAGGGCCCAATCGAACGTCCGAGCGATAACAGGCCGGACCGATCGAACGGCCGCGTTTCGACTGGGCCCCGTCGGCACGCGGCATGTCGATAGGCCGGGGTGCCGGCCCAGTCGAACTCCGGCCGTTCGACAGGCCGGCCCAATCGAACTCCGGCCGTTCGACAGGCCGGGCCGCCGAACCAGTCGAACGTCGGCCGTTCGACAGGCCGGGCCGGCCGGCCTTTTTTCTTTATTTGTTAAGTGTATTTTTTTTGTTATTAATACAAATTAATTTGTTAAGAGTTGTTTTTAACTTGTTAATAATTAATTAATGACATATATTTTATAATTGATTAATTATAATTTGTAAGTTGTTTTCATAATTAAGTTTGTAAGTAGTTTTTGTAAATTTAATTTTGTTATAATTGATTAATACCCATTTTGAATTGAATGTTTGGAGAAACACATCGGATTTTTAATTTATTAATTTTAGATATATCCATTTTTAATTTAGTAATGTACAAAACTTTTTTTTTAATTTGGTAAGAATTGTTTTTAAGTTGTTAGTAAAGAAATAATGAGAGAAATGTTTATTAATTGATTAATTATAATTTATAAGTTGTTATTATAATTATAATTTATTATAATTGACATACACATTTGTAACTGCATATTTGGATAAACATATCGGAGTTGTAATTTAATAATTTTAGATATATCCATTTGTAATTTATTAATTTACATAACCTTATTTTGTTTATCGGTTATTTTCGGAAATTCTAAAAATCACTTTCGGATAGGGCCAAAAATTTGCAGAAGCGAAAATTGGTTCTGTCTATTTTCGAAAATCCCGAAAATCGTTTTTGGAGGACTCAAAAAATTTTGAATTCACAGAACATGTTTTTAGAAACCGAGAAGAAACTTTTTTTAAGAATTGATGTTGAGCACATCCATGACCATACCGAAACAAGAAGAAGTTGTAGTACAATTTAAACATGATACACCTGGTTCCATTGCGGTTACATAGATAAGATTATATTAGAACTAGAAGGAAGGTAGTGCAAGAGTTGAACACGACGAGAATACAACTACCAACTCGTGCATACTACTGAGTGCAACGAGGCCACTTTCCCTTCCTCTGCGCATCGGGATTCTCCTCCATTGCTGCCTTCGCTCGCCGCGCACGCTCAAGCTTCCGCTCCCGCTCCTCCCTGTACGCAGCAACACTCCTCATTTCTGCCTCAGCCTTGTGCTCTTTTTCTGCGGCCTCCTCCTTGCGTCTCTGCTCTATCTTCTCCTTGCGCTCTGCATCTCATCGCCGCATGCACTCCAACCGCTCCTTGTTTTGCGGCTTGATCTCGGTGTCGATCCACAGCTCAAAATCACATAGCGGTGGAGGGGTCTACAACAAATGCAATGTTTACTAACCAAATAAGTTGTTCAAGACTACTTAATACACCAAATAATTATTACAAAACATCAGTTCCTCACCATTAAGTTAATGCGGCGGATCTCAGGTGTTGGCTCAAACTCAAAATTGGCACACATCCAGTATCTCTGCATGTACGTCTCCTCTTCATCAAACTTGGCTACCTTGCAAGGATCACCGCACCAGCACATGGGCACTGGAACACCGCTAGGCAAAGGCAATGGGTTGAAGGCATTTTCAGTCTTCGGGCGATAACTACAAGTCAACAATAAATGAAACGTCCTAACCCGTTAATCTAGGATTCCTCATTTCATGCACAACGAATAACACATAATATCACAGAAACGATTTATGTTACCTTGAGTTGGTAGCTTTTCCAAGCCTTGGCATCCTACAGTTTAAAAAAAGAACTATCAAATATTGTACACACCCTTAATACTTCTCATTGTACGGTCAAATATAGTACTACTACAAACCAAACGTGTGCACAACAAATCTAGTCTAAAATTATTCACACTTCTAAGTGCTACATATCTACTCACAAATTTCAACATATCTACTCACAGTGTTACAGATCTACTCGCAAAAAATCAAGGGTCCGCATCTAAGTGCTACAGATCTACTCAGAAATTTCAAATACATGGTAATTACAGTAGTACGCGACACAAAATATAACCATACGTCGGGATATTGTACTAACCTGCGATCGAATAAGCACAGCAACAACGCTTCGCGGCTCTTCTCCTTCTTCCTCACCTCTCTCTTTTTTTTCCTTCAATTGTGACCGGTTGAAATGAGCACTTCCTCAGGCCATTGGATGAAGAGCGCGTATTCGGACCTATGTAATATATAGTGGAGGAAGGAGAGGCACATATCCATCTAACGTGAGTTCACCAATAGCGTGGATTTGACAACACGTTCACGCGGCAGCGCAAATTGAATGATTGTGTCGAACAAAGCATCGGCAAAAGCTGAGTCTGGACGCCTTGACGCGCCGAAAGATGATAGCGACGTATCGTAAACGTCTGTCACGGGCCAAAAACTGGTAGGGACCAATCGTAGCCCTCTGTTACGCGCCGAAAGTTTTTTGTCGTTTCGTTGAGTAGATGTAGCGAATGACATGAAATGTTTTCATGACATATGAGTGCGGCGACCGAATAGAGTTACATACGAAGAGGTAACACTACAAGTCAAGAATGCCCCCCTCTCGCACGCTTGCTAGGCCCTCCCTTCTTACGTTGTCTGATTTGCGCTGTGGGATATGTCAAATTATCAGGTGGGTGTCTATGTCGTGCCGGCTGCTGTGGAGTAGCATCCTCTGGCTGCACGGACTCCCCCTGCTGCATAGGCTGCGTGACCGGAGGAGCACCGTACCAGTAGTCTATGCCAGCCTGCGCATCGGGTGCATCCGTCACAAAGAAATCGTCCACGAACTGTGTTCAAGGAGAGACAGCAGGAACTGTAGAATGCCCCTGCGAAACCCCGTAGTCGTGACCTGTTGCAAAATAGAGGCGATGCCACATGTTCATAGTTAGTAACCATGCATAAAAATTAAGCGAACGATGATGGTAACTACGATCTAAACAATACTTACTTGTGTGCTGTGTGTACCATGACTGCGGTGCGCGCGGAGTAACGTAGAGTCCCCAACCCGGTGTGGGCGCCAGGTAGTCCCCTGTCGGCAGGTAGGGAAAGTCTGGCTCCGCATAGGCTCCCTGGGTATCGTACACTTGCTGTGGCTGTTCACGTTGCGTAGGTTAAGATATGGTATAAAACGGAGGTTGAGTACGATATGAACTGCATGGTAAGCAAGGCAAACGTGCCGTACCTGAGGCCGCGGTGGTGGCATACTCGATGCCGGAACGCCAAAGTCAGACGATCTCCCTGGGCGGACGGGGGGAGGCGTCTCCTGAAGTGAAGGCCGAGCGTGCGAAGGACCGGCGTCGTCGTAGTGGCGACGTGAAGTAGAGGAGCGGAACTGATCCACACTGGAGCGTCGTGGTAGTGGTGGCGATCCTGCCCGCCTGGAAGGCTGCACAACATCAGCCGCGCTCCGACAGGAGACACGACGAAGTAGCGCCGCAGCCCGTGAACAGAAACTGCGAAGGACGGACGCCACGTCGTCCTGCCTGACGTGCTGAGGCCTCGTCTCCAATCTCTGTAGCATCGTGTTGGACTCAGCGTGAACCTGTTTCACAAACTCGGCCTATTGAACGAATAGGCAAGGGCGTTAGAACCATTGAACGTGTTCCACATGTAACGATAATGAACGAAAGCAACGACATACCATTGAGTTGTACGCAGCTCGAGGTTGTGGGGCAAACGTGTCCGTGATCGACGCCTGGTGAGGGACAAACGTTTCCCCTTGTGGCGGGAAACACCTCCAGCGCGTAACACTACGGTACCAACGAAGGTACTGTCCGTACGAAGCTCCGTCGTCTGGAGGTGTTTGGAGAACCAAGTGCTCCGCCGCATGTTCCCACTCCGCAACCGTTGGCGCGATCGTCTGAACAATGATCCCCTCGTGGAACAGACCGAGTCCCTTCCGGGTGTACCTGCGTACGATGTAATAAGCACGTAAGAAACGTATACGATGGGGTAAAACACACTACTTGCCTATAACATTGTCGGACAAGTACTTACTTGTGGAGGCTAACAGCTAGAGAGCATCCACCTCTCGGAGGGTAGTCTTGGTACATGCCGAGCTGTTTAAGTACCCTTTGCACGTGGTACGGCTCGACGTGCACGTCCAGCATGAGGTGACAAGTGGTCCTCCAGAGCTCTGCGTCGCGCGTGCAGAGCTCTGCAAGACCGTGCGGTGCCCGCTCGACGACATCGCGATGCGTGTACGGGGTCCATCGAACCCGGTCGGGCGTAAGCTGATCGAAGTCCGCCACGAACTGTGTGTACACGCGACGTGTCGTTCCGCTCACCCACCTCGGCTGCAAAAACATGAAATATGTGATTAGTGCCCCTAAATCGAGATAAAGCGCAGAATAAGAAAGTGCTATGAAAAATGCATTGCAATGTACAATTTACCTCGCGGTGTATCCACAGCGATCCCATGGTGGGACGATCGTCTATGTCTTCAAGTCCAGACTTGTACATCTCATCGACGCCGTAACTTGCGTACAACTCCAGGTGTGGCCTTCCAATGTCAAAGCGCTCATGCGCCCATAACATTAGAAGCAGAGGGCATCCTGTCAGAGAACTGGCCTTGCTGTTCCTGTTGCAAGCATCGCATAGACCAGCGTACGTCGCCGCAAGAACAGCCGACCCCCAACTGTACTGCGGAATCTCCTCTACAGGTAGCTCGGCGATCTGCTCTGCGTAGTGGATGAAGTGCTTGTCCACGGAGTCAGCGTGAGTCCCCGTGAACATCACCCACCCAAACAACCACAGTAGATACGCGAGTAAGTGTCGGCGCACTACCCAGTCCTCCTGATCCTCTGGGAACACCTCCTGGTGAAACTGGTGCAACCAACTCCTCGTGGGGCCATGCCCATCTGTGAGATCCTCCAGCGGAGCAGGCACCACTCCACCAAAACTAGCCAACAGGTCATCCGCCCATCCAGCATGGACCTGTGTCGGGCCAACCGCTGCACCCGCTATCGGTAGACCCAACAAAAAAGACACATCCTGCAGAGTGGGTACCATCTCTCCAACTGTCAGGTGAAAGGTTTGTGTCTCGGGTCTCCATCTATCGACCAAAGCACTCAGCAAGGCCGCATCGATGTTGATACGGGGTGACCTTTCACGTGAAGGCTCAACCAAGCGTGCGAAGGTCAACAACCCAGCGGCTCTCAACCTGTTACATGTTACAAAGGAATAATTAGCAATGCGAGAAAAATTTAAATGACAGCACGAGGTAACAAATGGTTTTCCACATACCTTGGAACCCAACGAGGATCGATACGCCAATACTGATCCGGTCCCCGCATCTTCAGCACGTTGCAGAACGTCCCCTGACTCAGTCGTCTCGAACGGTGATGTTTATTGATCACCTCGTCGATCAGCGATACGTCATCCCTGGCAGCCATATCTGCAAAATGCATGATTACCAGTGTCGTGAGCATCAGAAATGAATTAAAAAATGACAAAATGCGCGTGCAAATTTATGCAAAGCGAAATTTTAATAGCAGAAGTCAAATACTGATAAAATGATGTGGACACACTGCAAAACTTTAAATGAATAAAATATTATGCAACGCGATAGTATCATCGTACAGGTTACATACTAACAAGTTCAAGTGAACACACTGTAGAACTGGTAAATATAAATATTACAAGACGAATAACTAAGTATTATTTCTCGAAGTCGACCTCCGCCCTGGAACACGCCGAGTATCGCGACCTTCTGCATCTTTGCCTACGTCGTACATGCTGCAATCTTTACGGCTATGGTCTCCACCGCATACAATACAAGCCTTTGGACGCCGCGAAGGGATGTTCGTTTCAGCTTCATCCATGTGGTTCTTGATTCGACGGGTCTTGCGACGCCCCTTCGTGCCAACCAGCAAATTTGAGTCAGGCACCCAGTTGGCTTCCCCTGGGGGTGGGCGAGTGAATTCACACACCGCACGCCAACCACGCAATTCACCGCGCCAGGTCTTCTCCCATGCTTCCTTAGTAAAGTAAGACGAGACGAATATGTTCGCATCGACACCACCTTTTGCGGAAGCGGCAAGAACATGAGAGCATGGCAGATGTCGAAGAAAAGGCTTGTTGCAGTTGCATTTGCAAGCATGATAGTCTGGCCACAACGTGCACTCCAATGTGATGTCCGTACTCCCAATACTGACACCACTCTTGTCACGCAGGCGTACCTCAAACAGCAACTCCCTATTCCCAGCAGGCCAGACCCTGTGCATTCCGCCCTTCTTGCTTTTCTCCTCCATGTATAGTGTGATAGCGAGGCTATACCTTACATTAGGATTGGCAAGGTTAAGACTAGCCATTGCGTATCTTTTACAAAGATACTTCTATGTACCCCTTGTGATACCCTCCAGGATAGCAACAAGTGGTAAAGGACGTGTATTTTTCATCACCCAGTTGTACACTTCAGCAAGATTTGTTGTCATCACACCATACCGTGAACCATTGGTGTCGTACAACAATGACCACTTTTCCCTTGGCTCATGCTCTATCCAGTCAGTGAAGCACTTTGTAGCCCTCCCCCGCTTCCTACATCGAGTGACAGATGGTGATTCGTTTGGAACGGGATCCAGGCCTTCCGGCTCGTCTTGTCGGGCAACAACTGGTTTTTTTCGAACCTCTTGCATGTGAGTAGTGGTCAGCCGATCCAGCTGTTCTCATATGGCGTCGAACTTTCTTTGCTGATTCTGCTTGCACAACTTTTTGAACAGGTCCATTAACCTCTTACTCCTGAATTGTCTGTAAAAATTTGCACCGAGATGTCGCATACACCATCTGCTATGCAAATCTGTCCAGGAAACCTCCTCAGTTACATGTTCCTTTAGCTGCTGCACTGCTGATAGAATGTCGGCATGTCGGTCATGCAGAACACACACATTTGGTCTATTTTGAACAACACACCTTTTAATGTGACGCAGGAACCATAGCCAGCTCGATGTGTTCTCGCTTTCAACAAAAGCGAAGGCAACAGGGACGACATGGCTATCAGCGTCGACTCCGATTGCGGTTAAAATAGTTCCCCTATACTTGCCTGTCATAAAAGTACCATCAACACATAGCAACGGAATGCAATTTCGGAAGGCCTCTATCATGCACCCAAATGACCAAAATGCACGACGAAGGACGTTTTTCCCATTGTCATTAACCTCATCGAGAATAGCCATATGTGTGCCCGGGTTTCTGGCCTGCAACACCTCCAAAACTGGGGGAAGGTTGTGGTATGAATCTTCGTAACTTTCAAATCTCATCTCCAGTGCTTTCTGCTTACCCCTCCAAGCCTTGTCGTATGATATCTCATACCCATACTCTTTCTCCACGTCATGCATTATTGTGAACGGCGACAAAAAGGTTTTTTTAACAACCTTCGAATAAACCATTTGTGCCACGAATGCAGCCGTCATGTTCCTGTGTACCAAAGGGGTCTTGTCCAACAAACATGTATGCTCCTCAACCCTTGAAGCTACCCATAAGTTGTCATGTTGTGGTTTGTAACCATGCACTCTCCAAGGGCATCCGGGCTTCGTACACTTCACGTCATACGTCGTCCGATTTGAAACCTTCACCCTGAACTCCCGCTTCTGCAGAAAAGCCCACCTCTTCACCGCGTCTTGTAGGTGCCCTTTGTCATGAAACATCTGTCCAACTTGCGCCTTCTTACAATCATATCGCTAGTGGGCATCTAAACCATCGTTAACCCCCAGACGGCTCATCGATATGGTCGTCCAATCTTCAGGTACGTTGGCTTCCTCATCCCACTGTGCTGTATCTTGCCCTTCCATCACGAACGAAATATATTCCTCGTTCTCCAGTTCCATTTCTTCCACTACCGCATCGTTCTCCTCCGCAGCATCAACAGCCAAAGGTGAGTCGGGCTCATCGTCATCCAACTCGTTAGGCGGACAATTGCCATCGGGCACAACTAAATCTACCGGTGCAGTAACCTCCTCCACTGCTTCCTCTTGCCCACTCCTGCAAATATTAATCTCTTCCACGATATGAGTTTGATCCACCTCCGTGCGGCTGGTCTCGCCGGTTCCAACAACATCTGTTTTCTTTTGCACCGATATTGCCAGGCTATAACTTTTCTCTCTTACTGTAGCCACAAATTTCCTCCAACTCCCGGTAGATGCAACCTCTACTACCCTCCACTGCCATCCGTATTCACTCCTTACTGGCCACACGGCTTTTATGATTAATTTCTCCATCAAAGGATCTATCCTGAACATATTATGCAGCCACCCTAGCACGTCGTTCAAAACCAACTGGCCTGGTGTATTTAGGGTAGTATCAACGAATGCATATACGGTCAAATCGACCCCGCTATCACAAAGTTGTATTGGAGCGTCGCCATAATACACCCGAACGAGCATATCACCTGACATCCTGAAATAGCATGCCAATTGCTATGAATACGCTACTACCCATAAAGTGTCGCATGCTCTATGCTTACATTATTGTTGTAACGTATTTCCAACTATATCTCGTTACTTGAATATAAGTTCCATTCAATTTTAACTAATAATAAACGTATAATACCTCCATTCGATTTTAACTAATAATAAACGTATAATACCTATACTAACATCCAACAATGATTAACCAAAAAAATTACCGCCGTCCTAAGGGATTACAAATTTATACCTTCGCTGTCGTTCCTCTTTCCTGCGCACTTGCGCACGTCTCCTTTCAAACCGCGTAGTTATTCCCTCCAGCCGAATGACACAGCTCTGCACTAAATTTGACTACTTAAATATAGCATCAAATTGCTCAACATTACGAAATTACTAATCACCTCAGCAAACATATACTAACTTTAAATTATTTGTAACATACAACTAAATAACTGTATATACTAACATTAATCAACAATAAATGGTTCACACATTATATATACTAACATTCAACAATGTCTAACGATTCACACATTATACGTACTAGCATCGAAATAATAAGTCTCGTAATAGCATTGATATTTACAACTTAACATAGGGATTAATTATACCTTAACCACCGCAGCTGCTTTTGGGCGTCACCTTTTCTTTCCTTCTAGTGTTGCTACCTTCACGACGATAGCACGCCACGGCAGCAAGCACCGGCGGTGGACGCGACAACAATCTTCGCACTCGAGACAAAACAACTGCTCCCAGCAGCAGCAGCAGTGGCAACGGCAGCAGCAGCAAGCAGCAAGCAGCAGCGAGTGAGGAAGGAGAAGGCAGCAGCGAAGTGGTCCAGAAGCGCCTATAAAGGGCCCTGTCGAACGCCCGTAGGCCGACAGGGGCGGTGGGCCGGACGTGTCGACCTGCCGCTGGTCGACAAGCGCGGCGGGGGGTTCTGTCGATTGCCCGTTGTTCGACAGGAGCTGTGGCCGCGCGGGTGGTGGGCCCTGTCGAACTCCCGCAGTTCGACAGGCCGCCCTATCGACCGGCCGCAAGCCGATAAGTCCTGTCGACGGGCCGCTGTTCGACTCCTCCGGCTATCGTTTCTCCCCCGTTCGACAGGCCCACATTTTCGCGATTTTCTGCAAAGGCCCATTAGTTTTGCGATTTTTTATTTAAACAATATTATTTCTAAAAAAACTCTCTGATGCCAGCCTGCCAGCCAGGCACACCAGCGACGATCGATTCCGGAGGGACCGGACCACCACCGGTGTACCACCAGGCACACCACTGCCGCGCTGACCGTTGCGCGCGCAACGGCCGGCCGGGCGAGCCAACGGCGAACCGCGCGCTGCGCTGACGGTCCATTTCTAGAAGCCCTCGCGCTACAGAAAAATGCGCTCCTGATTGCTCTCTCTCGTTCGTTCCCCGGTCAGTCAACCGTCTCGCGCAGCGACCAAAACCCCGGAGAAATCCGCACGCTCGCGCACGCCTACCGTTCTCTATAATATCGCCGACGCGCGCCACTGCACAAGCACGGCTGCACGCCCTTGCACCCGTTGCCACCGCGCCGCCTTCTACCATCGCCTCCGCGCGCGCCGCCGCCTCTCGCGTCCCCCGCTCGTGCAGGGCGCGCGTGCGCGTGGCCTCCGCGACGCGCGTCGTCGGGCGAGCTGCTGCCGTCTCCGTGGCCGTGGCTGATTAGGTGAGGCTGCCGAAAAGTTGTGAGTTTTCGCGTGGTTGTCTGGTTGATTCGATCGTGCCGGCGCGCCTTGGCATGGCAGGCAAGATTGTATCAGGAGATAATGAAAAAAAAAAGTTACACTGGGCTTTTCTTTGCATTCTTTGCTTCGACGGCTATGGTTGCTTGAACTATTCAGGCGGCGCCTTTGTGTACACGTGCTTGTATGTGATGATCTCGTCGTTTCTTTTTGCAGAACGAGTTGGTGTTCGATCGGAAAATTGACGTCTTTTGGCGACTCGGTGAGAATTTGCGCCGCGGTTCAATGTGAAAATTTTGGCCCGTGGCGAGTTGGATCTGGCGCCGAGTCCATTCAGGTGGTTAAGACTTGAGACTTTGTTCGTGGGAGCGAAGTGGCGTTAAGACCGGGCTCGTTCTTGCATCCATCCATCCGTCGAGCTGAGCAGCTGCTGGTTTGAGAATCGAGAGGCGCGGTTGCAAGGGAGAGACTGACATGGAGAGTTCCAACCTGGGCGGCGGCGGCGGCGGAGGTGGTGGACCGCCGCCGTTCTTGATCAAGACGTACGAGATGGTGGAGGACGCGGCGACCAACCACGTCGTGTCGTGGGGCCCCGGCGGCGCCAGCTTCGTCGTGTGGAACCCGCTCGACTTCTCCCGTGACCTGCTGCCCAAGTACTTCAAGCACAACAACTTCTCCAGCTTCATCAGGCAGCTCAACACCTACGTGAGTCACAAACACAATTCCTTCTTGAAACGAAACAAACATTGCAACAATCATATACTACTGTTTGCTTGTAAATCAGTTCCTTTTTCTTGGTTTGTTTGGATGATTTTACCATTGCTGAATACTGAAACAGTTATCTGTTCGATTTGACGCATCAGCCGGTTTATATAACCTATTCGATTTTCTGCAAAATATTTCTTTATTCTTGGTTGGTTTGGATGGTTTGACCATTGCTGAATATTGACTTCAATTGGCATCTTTCTTTCAGGGTTTTCGAAAAATCGATCCTGAGAGATGGGAGTTCGCAAACGAGGATTTCATAAGAGGGCACACGCACCTTCTGAAGAATATCCATCGACGCAAGCCCGTGCACAGCCACTCCCTGCAGAACCAGATAAACGGGCCGCTCGCCGAATCGGAGAGGCGCGAGCTCGAAGAAGAGATCAACCGGCTCAAGTACGAGAAGAGCCTCCTCGTCGCGGATCTCCAGAGGCAGAACCAGCAGCAGTACGTGATCAACTGGCAGATGCAGGCGATGGAAGGCAGGCTAGTGGCGATGGAGCAACGGCAGAAGAACATCGTGGCTTCTCTGTGCGAGATGCTGCAGAGACGCGGTGGCGTGGTGTCGAGCTCGTTGCTGGAGGCTGACCATTTCAGCAAGAAGAGGAGGGTCCCAAAGATGGATCTCTTCGTCGACGATTGCGCCACGGCCGAAGAACAGAAGGTGTTTCAGTTTCAGGGAATTGGCACGGAAACACCAGCCATGTCTCCGGTGCTTCCTGTGACCAATGGTGAGGCTTTTGACAGGGTTGAGCTGAGCTTGGTCTCTCTGGAGAAACTCTTCCAGAGAGCAAATGATGCTTGCACAGCTGCTGAAGAAATGTACTCTCATGGTGATACTGAACCCAGCACTGCTATATGTCCTGCAGAGATGAACACTGCACCAATGGAGACTGGCATCGATCTTCAGTTACCAGCTAGCCTCCATCCCAGCTCAACCAACACAGGGAATGTCCATGTCCATGTCCATTTATCCACTGAACTCACAGAATCTCCAGGTTTTGTGCGGAGTCCAGAGCTGCAAATGGCAGAGATTCGTGAAGATATCCATGTGACAGCTGAAGCTGATGTGAATTCTGATATTGCCTCCTCCACTGATACTTCACAAGATGGCACGTCAGAAACTGAAGCTTCGCATGGACCGACCAACGATGTGTTTTGGGAGCGGTTCCTCACAGAGACTCCACAATCTTGCTTGGATGAGTCAGAAAGACAAGAGAGTCTCAAGGACCATGCAAAAGCAGAATTAGGATGCAATGGCTTCCATCACCGGGAGAAGGTTGATCAGATCACCGAGCAAATGGGGCACCTTGCTTCAGCCGAGCACACGCTGCATACCTGATGCAGTAATACCATTTGCACCGATTCATAGTTCGTGTGTAAATTAGCGAAGATGTAAATTATAGCTTAGATCGGATTAGAGGCTTGCGTGTTACTTTACAGATTTCTACCTTTTGTTAGATTACAATAGATCTTACACAGTTTATGATTCTGATGTATCCGCTGACTTCTGTGCATAAGTTTATTTTGGAGATGAGTAGAAATATCCATTGCCCTTCTCAAGATCCCTCGTTAAAATCTCAGAACCTATGCTCCAATTTCTCAATAACGTAACACCTGTCTACTTCATGATCTGATTTCCAGCTTGATTTTGACTCCCATGAATGGTAGCACAAATCTCAGATGAACCGTTGCACGGTCTCGTATAATCAAGAGGGAACTATTCTTATTTAACATTCCAATCAACACATACAGATGGAAATGGTTAACCAAATTGAGTAATTATGATGTGAAAAAAAAACAGCTCGTGTAAAATTACATCTGCATGTATCCAACGATTATCTGTCAAGGAATGCAGGATCAACAATAGTATGCCAACTGCTCAACTTTCATCATAACGACAGAGGTGATTCTCAGGCTGGGCAATCAGGCAAGTAAAGATCACCGTAAACAAGCAAAGTGGTTCAAGGACTCTAGATGAGACTAAACCGTCATATAACAACAACAACGGCAAATACAAAAACAGAGAAAGGTTGCCTCCTGCCTGTTACCTCTCGTTTGGCCAATTACCGTCGAAATACATCACTGCCAGCCTCTAACGTCTACACACTCCAGGAAATATTATCTACTGGAGGATTATGGTCATTATGTACATATCTTAAATGAAACGTGACAATCCACGGTGTGCTGCAGGGAGTTCAGTTGGGAAGCAGACAACGGCATAATCAAAGGACTCTCAGCTGAGTTAGAAAGGCAGAGCACAGGTCCAGAAAGAGAAGCTGTGGTCCACTGACCCTTTGCAAGTCAAGAAGGTATTTTTCATCCCTTGTTTTGTAAAGCTGCAGCAATAAGAAGTATATCAACATAAATTGAATATTCCAAACAGTACACTTTAAACGTTAAAAAAAGTGTGGTATGAGTACAGGGATATGGACTTCCCAATCATGAATATACGCCTTAAAGGAACATGAATATGATAACAGTTCATAAGGGCCCGTTTGGCACAGCTCAGCTCCACCTCCACCTCTCCTGGAGCTGGAACCCAATCAAACGGTTTCAGATCCACCCAAAAAGGGAGTGGAGCTGGCTAGAGTGCTCTCACAAAATAAACTACAGATGTGGAGCTGGGCTTAGGCAGCTCCACAACTCCACTCCATACCCAACTCCTGAAGTTAAATTCAGGAGTTGGAGCCCTACCAAACGGGCCCTAAATACTGTGCGGCTCAGTCATCACATATAGAGGAATAAACGCATGCTAATGTAACTATGTTAAGACTTAACTGGATTGTAAACAGATCTACATTTCAAAGGTTCTAACCAATACATGATCCCAGGGTTAATAATCATATGTTAAGTTCAGAATGATACCTGAATTTCAAATTTCACGGTGTGGGTTGATTTCTCACTGAGGTCATCAGTTTCAATTATAGCAGATTCTGCACCAAAGCCATGGTTGTTATGCATCATACTCTCATGACTGGGAAAACCAGGACTCCATCTGCATTTCATGTTATAATGTCCAATCTTCTTCCAGCAAACATTTAGCTCTTGCAGAGCTTTAAGAACTTCAGTTATTATTTCTCGTGGATGTGCTCGAGACTGTTAAATAAATGCAGACAAATGAATTAGGATAATTTATAATAAATAAAGTAAATAAATAAGAATCTTATAATAACAGCATGAAACCTGAAGACCAAGGGCCCATTTCCTGTCAGCTGCGAAATGGTGCCTCAAACCAAACCCAGGGGATTCCATATGCCCATGCTGCCGATGCTCAGTGGCTGAGCTTGGTGTCTCCGCTGAAGTTACTTGAGCGAGAGAAGATTCCTGGATCACAGAAAGCAAAGCATCAAATTATCATAAAATTTATATTGCTACAGGGAACAGCACATCTGCCAGGAATTTGGAATCAATAAAATGCGAGAGAGAGAGAAAGAGAGAGAGAGAGATGAGTTCTGACATACCATAGATTCATGGAACTCAGCTCCAAGGTAGCCACTGGTTGTACGAAGCCTATTGTCCAATAGTAAATAGTAGGCAACTGTCGCCTGCACATCATTCAGGAAACTTTGTCATGCATTCCCCAAGAAACAACAAAGAAGATCAATGGAGTAAAGCAAACACCTCGTTTTGCAGCCTCTTGTGAAGTGATTCAATTAGCTGATTCTTGTCAAACCCCATATTGATAACATCATTGAGAGTTTCATCATCGAGCTACAAAACTCACATATATCAAATCAAACACTGAGTTTTGAAAGCAGAATACAGCTGTGAATCGTTAAGCTGATGCATAATGACAGCATGTTACCTTTTTAACCTGTTGCGCAGTGTCAGGGGGAGGCACAGCTAAATAACGCGGAAGACCAACTGTGAACCACTGATGTTCACGGATTTCACGTATGGTGATCCTCTTCATGGGATCAACGACAAGCATTCTAGGAATCAAATCCCTCGCCAAAGGTGACAAATGACTGGGAAGGGTATATATCCCACCCTAGAACATCAACACAGACAGAGTTTTACTTTTAACATATAAGAGAACCTTTATCAGTTGGATATATCAGATCTTTGCTTACCTTTATTTTCTTAAAAAGGTTGGGAATATTCTCGTCATCAAATGGAAGGGTACCACAAAGAAGAGCATAAAGAATAACACCACAGCTCCACACATCAACTTCAGGGCCAGCATATAGTTTACCTGATATCACCTAGTCAAATGGAAAAGGAATCGGAAAAGGTAAAGAAAGATATATATGTAATCATGAAGAAGGCCTAATAATGCAAATAACTCAAGATGAATACCTCAGGTGCTGCATAATTTGGGCTACCACAACTTGTCTTCAGAAAGTGGCCATCACGCATAACATTACTCAAGCCAAAGTCTGCAATCTTAACATTGCATTTGGAATCCAAAAGAAGGTTCTCTGGTTTAAGATCACGATGAACCACCATGTTTCTATGGCAATATTCAACGCCAGATATGATCTAATTCAAAGATAAAACAAAGGAAAATTATCCTTGGATGCTAACTGAAGCATATCAGTACAATACATATAACAAATTATTGACTGTAATGTGGAAGCAGCAACAGAAAATGGAAAATTGACACTTGACTTACTGCATTAGAACTTGTGCAAACTGCAAACCCTAACTACAGATGAGATTACTGAGTATTATCCTTAAAAACAAACCCAGGAAAATATACAAAGCCTACCTGCTGGAAAAAGCGTCGAGCTTCTTCCTCTTGCAGTCTTCCCTTTTCAACAATGTAATCAAACAACTCTCCAGATTTAACATACTCCATAACAACATAAATATCAGCTGGGGTATCTATCACCTCATAAAGGCGAATGATATGTGGGTGCATAAATAATCTAAGTATCTTGATTTCTCTTTTAACTGCAAAGAAATAACACAGCACAATTGATCAATGATAGAAAGTGTTCGCAACAGACTGTATGCTGAATAGCATGATTAAAAAACTTCATTTTACTTAGCAAATCATGGCTGGTCAACTGTGACCAAACGTTCAACATTTTAGACCCAAAGTCAAAGAATATTGCTAAGTGAATGTTGATCAACAAGGCATTATTACACAAAAGGAATTAATAGTTTTTGTCTTACTCTAGAAATGTGAATATGTGTCATCATTCAACTACATGTTCTCCTGCATACTACAAATTACAAGATCTAATGTCTTTTTGCTAAATCTGTATACATCTTTGGATTGTAATATTAATGCATGATTCAACCAATTGTGCCACCTAAGGTTGCTCATAGGTTGTCAAATGGAGCAACATGAGGTTCACATTTTTGTCCTCAACCACCTAGATACGATTTGAGTCCTTTTTTTCCACACCAGTCATCTCCCCATATGAAATTTACCACCACTACCACCGCCCAGTGATTCATGCATGCCCCCCTACTTCCCTGACACCTTTTTGCAAAATCCCAGGTGCACCTACTCATGTATGCGCTCTAATTGGAAACAAGGAACCTAAGATGAAACATGTTTTTGGAATAGGTGAGCTTTTGGGGGTCAGCACCAGCGTATGCCATATAGAGAAACATGTGATGGCCCTTAAATACTTATCCAAGTATCTATCATTTCGTATATATTCTACAAACTTGTTGAACAAAAGGATCAAAGGGATCAGTACCAACCTTTCTCTTCCATCTCCATGCTCTTGATCTTACGGCGATTGAGGATCTTGATTGCCACTTTGTGACCAGTCAATATATGCTCCGCGATCTTCACTTTGCCAAATGACCCAATCCCTAGGGTTTTGCCAATTCGGTAACCACCAAGAGGGATCCCATCTCTGCCACCTCCCTCCATCTTCTACCTAAGTCCAAGTCGAATCATATTAATATTACTGTGCTCTTTAGGAGACACAAATTATCATAGCTATTATGAAATCAGGAGTATTAAGTACGATATTACAGCACATCAATGGATCTAGACTAGTTACCGATGCATGGTTTAACTTACTGCGGTAGGAACACAAAACAAGCATCAATTTATCCCGCGAAAAGGACGATTGAAACTCGCTCCCCAATTCCAGAAACGAATTCACGGAAAATTACCACCAAGATAACCTACAGAAAGCGAAACCGGATTGCCACTGGAGTGTATCGCGGGCACGAGCTCCCTCCTGGATCTGGCGGCGCAGAGAGAGAGAGGCCGTATGGAATCCATCCGCAGGAGAAATCTCTCTCCACGAGAAGCATCACATAGGAGGAATTCCCACGTCCCCAATCCCAAACGCTCGGGCCAATTCGCGCCGGTAACGTGGTAGAGGATGAAGAAGAGGAGGGAGGAGGGAGAGTGTATGCGAGAGAGAGGTGAGGGGTCCTACCTGACCTCCGGCGCGCCGCGGACGAGGGAGGCTGCGGCGAGCAGTCGCCCTCGCTCTTCGCCCTCGCCCGAGAAGGCGACGGTGGCGAGGCGCGCGGCGGTACGGCGGTGCGGGTGGGGGGTGAGAGAGAGATGCGCCCGTCACGGGAGGGGAGAGGAGAGGAGAGGAGAGGTGGAGGCGGAGGAAGAGGACGAGGAGGAGGTGGTGGTGGGCCACGTGGGTCCCACTTGCCAGCGGCGGCCTCGTGGCGCGCGGAGATTCGCTCGCTCCCGGTGGGCCGGTGGTGGGTCGCGACTCGCGAGCCATCGCATCGCATCGCATCGCATGGTAAATTGGTAACCAGAGGCAGGCAACGACCAGAGATGGTCCCACTGGGACACCGCGACACGCCGACACGGGTAGGGCACGCACGAGTCGACCGGTTTTGCGATTTTTGCTCGGATTTCACGCGAATCCCATTCGATAAATTTTGGCGTTTTTGGCGATGTTTCACGCGAATTCCTCTTGTTCCTCTCACCACGACCACCGTACCGATGTCAGGTCAGATCAAGTCAGCGGCCTCTGGCCTCTGGCCCGCTATCACCTGGCGCTCGCTTTGCTTTGTTGGTGACACGGCACGGTAACGGGAATGGGGCATGGGCTGATGGCTTGCCGGCGCGCACAATCTGTTGCAACTTTGCAACTTGCGAGTAGCTCGAGAGTGGTAGTAACTCGCAAGTTTTCTCCGTGCTGAGCTTTCAACGGGCGGGGAGAGCAAAGGCGATCGGCATCGTGCAAACCAACGGCTTGCTCATCCCGTCCCGCCCCAATTATTCCCTTCCCATGATTGGACATCGCAGGCATATACTGTTGAGAAAAGCAGCAAAAGTATAAATGGTCCAAACTTCACACGTTCAATAATACTCCATCAAAACACTTTATAATGCTACTTTCGTCCTAAAATATAAAGAATTTTGGTTAGATGTGACATATCCTAATACTACGAATTTGAACATGTGTTCTGTTTAGATTCGTAGTAAACATGTCACATTCAATCAGAATAATTTATATTTTGGGACGGATGAAATATACTTTAGTAGGTGACAAATCCAAGATTTCTCTCTCTTATATTAGTATACTGTTAACCACGACAAAGCAATAACGCTCTGACAGCTGATATGCTAAGGAACATTATTAAACATACTCAGGAAAATATCAAAAGTAAAGCTGCAGTCGAGTGTGCTCACTTGTAGCTCAGGTAGAATTGTGGCCTTTGTGGGCAACTTTGCCCTGAACAAGCTTCCAGCAATCCAGCTACAAGCCTGCAAAGACGTCTGATCTGGGTCCTGCTTGTCTTTGCACTCCTTGTTCCGATCACCCAGAACTTCTAGAGAAGAATAGGACAACCATCACAAAACTACTTCTGGAAAAGTATGAAACGCTGTTGACATTGCCATGGCGATGGTGTAACGACAAACTGAAAGCCAGTCGATACCTTTGGAAGGCCCCGACATGTTATGGTCTGCTTACTCGTCTGGGCTAAACGGGCTTCTAACTCCAAAGGTCCAAAGTAGGCGAGAACGAATTTGCTGTGAGCTCTCTTTCTTGTTGCGATATATTTTAGGCCCAATGAGTGTAGACAGAAGGAGATTTTTTTTATTTTTACATTTTTTTATTAAAATATTTACAAAATAATTTTTTGTTTTAAAAATTTACAAATCTAGACGTTTCACACCCTCCTAGAGAACGTTTTTAAAAAAAACGCTCTTCCAAAGGACGTTAAGAGGTCTAAATGTAAAATTTCCAGTATAGTTTGTTAACTATATAATTTTGTAATTTAAAAATATATCATATAAAATTTGATGATTATATCAAAACTATAGATCTCGAGGAGATCTACAACTTTATAGTTAACAACTTTTTCATCTAAGATCGTTCAGATGTCCAAATATTCATTACAAAATTCAAAACCTATTTTAACAAAATCTCAGATCTACGTTTCAAACGACATCGGATGAAAATAAATTTTATATAAAAGTTATAGATCTCTATGCTATCTATAACTTTGTAGTCTATTACTTTTTTATTTAAAATCATTTGAAGTATCAAATAAGTATTACTAATTTTTAAGCAATTAAAACCAATGAAAAAGGTTTGAACACAAATAAAAATTTTATATTTAGGTCCCTTAATGTCCTTCCAGACGATTTTTAAAAAACACCCTTCTATAGATCGTGAGATGTCTAGATTTGTAAATTTTCGAAACGAAAAATTATTTTTGTAAATATTTTAATAAAAATATAAAAATAAAAAAAATCGACAAGGATGGAGGATGGCCCCATTGTACTCTGAAACTTCGCCTGAGTGGCCTGTACAAGTAATAACCAGTCCAGTTCACCGCCAACGGCGCCCAAGTACGTACGAAGGACCAGCCACTGAAGACGCGCAAACACATCACGTGCACAAAATAATACGGCTAATTTTATTGTGCAAGTCGTACTGTGGTAGGAGTACAAAACAGCGGCAGGTGAGACGACGACTCAGGTGCCGTTCATTTCCTGCAAAGGCCCAGGCCGCCAGGTCCGGCCGTCCAAGGCTCCCAAACCACCGCAAGATGCGTGGCGCGTAGCATCAAAACGGCACACACAACAAGACGACGAGTCGACGATACCCCCCATCCCTCTCCCAGGTCTCGGATAGAGACGAGCCGTCCTGGCCATCCATCGCTACAGGGCGCGCTGCTCGCGACTCCTCCCCACGGGGCCACGTGAGACGGGCAGAGAGCCCAACCAGCCAGCCAGCCAGTGCACGGCGCACGGCTCGGCCGGCCCGCGTACAGTACGTACTCCTTGGTCACCAACGCGCGCTCGCTTGCGTTGCTGTTCCCCGGCGCGGCGCTTTGACCAGGGCACAGCACAAGTGCACAACACACGCGCGCGCACCGGCGCAGGCGGCACAGTGAGGCACTGTGCGCGCTCTGCTCTCTTTTCCTGTGCGCCGCACCCGGCCCGCACCAGGTGTCAGGTGTGTGTGCCGTGTGCGTGTGCGCCAATGGGCGATGGGTGAATGCTGATGGTCTTTCGCAGGAGTAGAGAATGTAGGATCCCCGGTCACGCTCACGCGCGATCGTTTCCTTGCTCGGCGCATGTATGGTCTACGATCGACGCCATGTTTCGCCGGCGATGTCCCTAGCGAGCTCTCGCTTACACGGCGTAAGAGAGGAGAGGCCACAAGCCATGCTACACGTACGGTGCGGTACGGTGAACTAGTTATATGTCCGTGGATATGATTGTAACGGGATTATGAGATTTTTTTAAGGGTGATTTTTTACATGTTTCTATGGAGAGTTTTTTATATGAGGATGAGTGGTTTTTTCATGGAGTAAAGAGAACGGCTGCGCGGGTATTTTACCAGGTTTTTTAGAATTTCATTTTAAAGAAAAGGAGCGGCTTTTTAGAAAAGAAAAAAAGAATGATTGTATTTTTAAAATAGTTAAGATATGTACAATACTTTACGAGAACGAGACGATTTATGCTACGTTCGTTTGAGCTATTTGAGAGTAACTCTTTTCAATTATTATGAGCTAAAACATAATACTAAACGATATATTTTTTTTTAACTTTCTATACCGAAGTTTCCATAAACAATCAAATAAATTATTATTTTTTAATTTATAATAATTAATACTTACTAATTAATTATTTGTTAATCACTCGTTCCATTTTCCATTCGTTTCCAGCTAATGACAACTTATCTCTGTTTTTTCTCTCTCGCTCGCTTTCAGTACATGGAGGGTATCTATCTATCTTTCTATCCAGCCGGCAGGAGTACTAACATGGTCAGGACCGATCATACTGCCTGCAGGGAACCAATTTTCTTTATTTTTTCATACTATCACTTCGATCGCTTTGATGTTTACTCTTGTTTTTTTAAAACAATCTTTCAGGTTTACGCCATGCCCCTAGCTACCGCAAGCTTGTTGTATAGCCCCGGCAGGATGTACATTTACCATGTCAATCACTTATCCTTTCATTGTCCTTTTCAACAGTTCTTGTCCATGCATGCTGAACATACTCCAATGATTTTGTACATTGCCAGGTACGGCATGTATTTTCCTGTCACAGGACACGGGACTTCTCTTTCCTCCTTGATAGGAATACAGTATGTACTACTCCTACTCCGTACAGTACGAATAGTAGTATTTGATCTTGTCACAAGGTTTCTTTCTGTTTTTCTTTCTTTTTGAGAACTAAGCTTTATTAATACTAGAAACAGAGTACATGGTTGGTCATACAGCTTGCTTGTCTGAAGTGGTTTTCCAGAGCCTTGGCATGACAGTCCCTGCTAGAATAAGCAAGGTGCGCAATATTTTGACAATTGTAAACAAGATTAGTAACACTACAGGTTCGAGCTTCCTTTGCCATCTTGTCCGCCATCCGATTAATATCTCTTGGGATCCATTTAACCTGCATCAAACTTTGAGGAATAGTTGCTTGAATTCCTTGAGATCTTTACAGTGAGGTCCCAGTAGTAGCCGGTAATGTGATGCACAAGTACTACTTAGGCTGTGTTCGGCTCCTTGGGTTGAGAACTAATTCCTTCAACACGTAAAACAGAACGACTCATTAGCGCATATTTAATTAAGTATTAGTTTATTTAAAAAAAATTAATATGATTTTTTAAAACAATTTTTGTATAGAATTTTTTTGCAAAAAAACATTGTTTAACAGTTTGAAAAGCATGCTTATGAAAAACGAGAGGAATGAGTTGGCAAAGGAGGGAAAAGAACACAATCTTACTCAAAAAAATGTTGTAACACTCAGCACCTCCTAAAGGACTTCAAAACTCTTCCATCTTTCCGTACATCAAGCCCGAACCGTGGTTATGGTTAAAGAAAGAACCAAATAGATGATAAAATTTCAATGCAGATGAGAAATAATCCGGTTAACACATGTAGCTGTAGTTTGCAAATTACTTTGTTCATGTATCCCTATAGACAAGCCATACAGTCAGTTAGTATAGACAGTTCAGACATCAACGCTGTGTTAAGTTCAACTAGCAAGGTGACCAGCGCAATTATGCAGCTAACACTGAAATAAAATTATATTATGATACAAAATTATCTATATTTTTTCAACTTGAAATCTCTATAAAAATTATAGTAGTTGACTCGCTGATTATATGTGTCATCAACCGTATCATATTGTACATAGAAAGCTTAATTATCCAACGATATACTTGCTGTGAGAAATAATAAATAAAGTGACTATAACATTTTTCATGCTTCAACCTCAAAATGATCAAGCTTCTTTATTTCTATAGGTTTTCGAAGTCCCGTTAGTCGCCACCATCCATCTCCTTGTTTGTATCCCGTCTCTCCTTTTTATTTTCATTGCTGCCCCTTATATCACCCTCAAGTACCGAATGTCACGTCCCTACTTCTTTGTCATCCTTATTCGATTGTCCGTCTCTACTCTTTCATTAGGCACATTACAAAAATCCAACCTTATTGTCATTGAGGATATTTTTTATAGTTTTTAGAAACTGTCACTGCCAACTTACTTCTTTGATGCCCCTTAGCTCACTCTCCCATGTTAAGTGACACATCCCTACTCCTTTGCGTCCCTCCGCTCGCTTGCCCACCACTACTCTTAGTCATTAGGCACCTTACAAAAGCGCGTCAAGGTTTCAATTTTATAGTTTGTAGAAGTTACCGCCACCATCTTATTCATTTGCCACCCTTCGTCTCGTTCTCCCATGGCAACGGCCGTCTCCTTAGTCATTTGTCTCCCGTCCACTTGTCTGCCTATCTCGCCATCTCTCATCTTTGTTACTGTCGACTCCTTATAAAATTGAATCTCATCTTTGTTGGATTTTCTTTTTATTGTTTTTAGAAGTTGCCGCTGCCACTTCACTACTTTGTTGCCCCTCGATAACTCTCCAATGGCAACCACTGCCTTCCTCCTGCTCCTTCGTCACCTATCCACTCGTCTTTTCACATCGGATCTTTTCTTCATTGTTGTCGGCACCTAACAAAACCGAAACATATCGTTGTAATGATTATGTTTAAAGTCCTGCCTGTTGTTGCCACCACCACATCCTTACTTGTTTTTTGCCTGTCGGGTCGCCCTCTCATAACTCCTACTATTCATCACTTGAATCGCTCGCCCTCCCGTGGCCTGAGTAATACTAATTTACAAAAACTTTTTCTAAAGCGTGGTGTGCTTTTTAAATGTCAATTCTAGATTTTGTTGTTTTGGTGATTCGTATTTAAACCATATTTTGGAATTTATTTTATTTTTTATCCCCAATTCTAGTTATTCCTAATTTGCATTTCTACTTTATTATGAATTTTCATGATTTTTTGAAGTTTATTTGGAATTAGTATTGAAAATCAATCATAGAATTTGTTTTATTTTTTATTTCAAATTCTAATTGATCTCGGATTGCGTTTTACATGGAATTTTTTAAAATATTCCTTATTTCTTATTCTGAATTTTTCTTATTTTCTAAATTTTATTTCTACGTTAAATCTTGTTGTTTTTTCTTCGATTAATGTGAAAATTTCTAGTTTCTATTGCGAATGTATGCCTTCTTTTGATCGTTGAATCCAATCAGCCTGAAAATATTTCTGTTCCTAGATGTTAAGATTGTTTGCCGTATATCTTTTTTCTCACTTTGACAAACAAAGTTTTTTGGTGCTTTTTAAATGCCTACGATCTGATCTGGGTTGGCAGAACTGTCATCAGCTCGTCACCATTGTAAAAAATTTCTAATGGGGTATTGACAGGCTGCCAAGTGCCAATCTTTGATGGTTTTTTTTTGTTCACCCATTTTTTTATGGCTTGAATGCTTGACATCGAACTTACTATGTTTCAATTTTTGATTCACCATCAACTAATATTACATACAATATTTTCTATCCACATTATACACTTATACATGTATGCTTACACTTCAAATGGAGGCCATGTCTTACTTTATATATGTGTAAGAATCCTATTCTTAATTTGTCAGGCGTTGTCCGGTTAAGAGTCTGGGCACAGAGACCTATTCTAGTTTTGTTTCCTACTGCCAAATTATGTCAATTTGCCATATGTCAAACCGAATCTAATATTGCAATACTAACTTGTCCGTTTCTAATACTTTTATATTAACTAGGAAGGTAGCCCGCGCATTCGCGCGGGCATGCGTATTATTTTGTTTAGAAAATAGGATTATGAAAATAAGTTTAAATTTAAGTAAGGTATTTTTGTTTTTAATTGAATTCTCATTGTTTCTTTTTTTTCTTAAGAAATCTTGAGAAACTTTTATTGCTCATAAATGTACTTTTTTACCATCCTGGTAGCCCTCGCTCGCGGGCAATTTTTTTATTGTTTATCAAAAGAATACTAAAATAAGTCATATCTCACCATATTCACTAAGAACCATATATTACCTTATAATCGTAAACAAAAGAAATATTTATATCGTGAAATGAAACACAGACTTTGATATCCTAAATGATAATGTTTATTATATTCAAACAAAAATCATTTTGTCTCGATTATATGTAAAATCATGTGAGCACTATATATTTATATTTAGATGAGAATGGCATACTTATATAGGGATATAATATGGTTCCATGTGACATTTTAGATTGTATGTACGTGCATGTGTATGTTTTTTCTGACAAATAGTAGTCTCTCGTACGCACGTACTTGTCCTAGGGTGGGTGTGCAAACTTAATATTATGTTGCCACCATGAAGTTGGTTTCTATGAACTATATATATTTTGTACTATGTGTATTTCAACACTTTAAGTAATAATTGTTTTTGGATTTTAGGATAAATTAATTGAAGATATTTTCTGTTAAACTTATAGCTAATAGAACTACGTCATCTAATTAAAGATAGACTTATACTCCATCATGTAGATCCGAGAAAGTTACATTTTGTTTCAAAATAAACGAATTCTAGAGTAGTACTACTTGTCCTATCCAAACAGCCATCATTTATTGTTTACCCAATCTTACTCTAACCTCCTTTTCACTCTCTCTACGTACCCTTTAATTGATAAGGGGTATCACAGTTTTTTCTTCCTCGGTAGCTGTAACCTTAAATACCTTATGATAGTTTGCTACTACTTGTGAAATACCTACCTTGATGTTTTTTCCTAATTTGTTAACACATTTGCATAAATTTTTTAATCTAATCGCTTAGCTATAATGTGGATCAATATAATAAAGATGTAGAAATAATTCGATGGCTAAGAATAACATGACCACTTAATTAATTATAAATTATACGTAGAATGTTTCACCTTCATATATTCAATTTCCCTAATTGAATATATGCTTTAATAGACAAATAAATACGTAGGTTATATGCCACATAGATTAGCCATGTTTTTTTAATTATATGTATGGTGCATGTTATTGAGGTTTTTCAATTCCTTTTTTAGACCTAATTTAGTTTTTGTGTTAATGAACTGATATACGACGATATGTTATATAATCTGTATTGCCTGTTGCCCTTCTCCTTTATTGCTTGATAGCATAGGTATTCATCGGATCTTGGATAGTCATTTTAATACACAATTACCTCGTCAATATTCTTGACTCAACGATTGGTGAATAGCGATTTGTAAGTAGAACTGATAAATGAGTTTGAGTATCACACAAAATTGATACATAAGGTAATACATGAGGTAAGCCATATATGGGTCGAGTACGCTAGATGTTTCATACTGTTGACACCAAATCTGTACCGCCGATGTGGATTCGGCGCGCGGACACACGAAGGCCTGGGAGATCTGCTTAGCTCCAGTGCAGGTCCTAAAATTGATGAAGCGCAGGCGTGCCAGTCAGTTTGATCCTGCCACTGACAAGATATGCAAAATAGCAGAACAGAAAGTCTATCGGCCGATAGGGCAAGAACATATCGGCTGATAGGCCGATAGCCAAAACAACCGATCAGCCGATGGCACAATTCCAGCCGATGTACTGAACAAATATCTATATAGAGACGATCGGCTGACGATAACATGATGATGTAGCAATATGATATAGCATAATCCAGATAAATATAAGATAAACATTGATCTGAAGATTAAAGCACACATCGGCCAAAAGTCCGATGGCATAAACTCTCAACAAGCAGATAAACAATATATACTCTGTTGTCATCGGCCAGATTCAATCTATGTATAAAACTCTTGGGCTGATGCAACGTCCAGATAACTCACCGGCTGAAACCCCGATGAAACCCTTATTGGCAGTCAACAAGCAGGCTAAAGATTACGGTTCTAATCACGACTTAGTACGTCAAACCGAACTGATGCAGCACTAAGTATGAGAAGAAACGCAAGACCTAAACAATCAAACTCTTGACTGATTTTCAGGGTGGTGGATACCTTAGCCAATCTAATCTAGCAAGGTGATTTAGCCAATACCGGCATAAACCCTAAAGCGAATCTCGGCCGATAAGACTAAATCAAGAAACTGAACCAGATTGACTAAGATATATGATAGTAGGTGCTTACGTTGACGAGATCAGAACGTTGAAGCCTTAGCCCTGACAGCGCAGGCAGCCATAACGATACTTACCCCTCGTGTGAAGGGCATGAACTCGCCGAAGAAGACGAAAAGTAAAGGTTGGCGATGCGCCGAAGTTGTATTGATCGTGTGATAAAAATTACATGAACTACGGGCTTACATATTTATACCCATAGGCTAACAAAAATCCTAACAGATTAGGACTCAAACTTTCTAAAGATAAAAGGAAAAAAGATAAAGTCCTGGCCGAACACTAACACACTTTCCTAAAGATAAAACAAAAAACTAACAAACTATTCCTAATTAAAAGATACAAGCCGCATCCTCCTTGGACTCGGTCTTCTCTGGATAAGATCTTCCCGAATCTAACAAGAATCCGACTGTTGTTGGTGATTGTTTTAAAACAGCCCCCATCGGCCGATATAGAACCCTAGGCCGATACTAGCTTCAAGCCGATATGAACCTGGGCCGATGAGGACTTCGGGGCTTACCAAATTCTGCTGTTAACACATACCTTGTACTAAGATTAGATTAATTAGGTTTAATACAAAGATTGAAGAGGAAAATACTGACATATAAGCCATATTATTCTTGATTAAGATATATCGATAAAGTTTTCAAGAAAACATTTGGTCCATTCTTTTTATAATGTATTGACTTTAAATATTAAAGATATAATCATGTCAAAATATTTGTCATGATAGATCTAATATTATTTGGATATATCGATATTTTAGAATGATGGTAATATTTTCTTGCAATGTTAATCACAATTAGAA
The DNA here is from genome assembly GCA_008326285.1 of Oryza officinalis. Classification (NCBI taxonomy): domain Eukaryota; kingdom Viridiplantae; phylum Streptophyta; class Magnoliopsida; order Poales; family Poaceae; genus Oryza; species Oryza officinalis. The sequence goes on from BDMV01000005.1 coordinate 39,598,412, forward strand.
TATTTTATTTTGCAATATCATAGATTGCTTTGAATATTAAAAATATAATGATGTCAAAAAAAATTTCATGGCAGATGTAATTAACATTATTTTGTTTCATAAAAGATAACATTATTTTTTATATACCGATATTTAGAATGGAGGTATTATTTTTTTGGGAGTGCTTATTGTAATTAAAGTATTTTATTTTGTGATATTACAGTTATAATTTAATTATGTTTTTAAGTGATATATGATGATATGATCTACGTTATCCATTTTCTTCGCAATCCTTTTTATCGTTGTGATGGCATAGCAAAATGTCAGGATAGGAATATTTTTTTAATGTTACTCGCAATTTAAGTTTTTTTTCATTTTTGTCATATCGTAGACCTAATTTTTTCGTGCTTGTTTTGTGAAGTGATATATGAGCAAACAATCTATATTATCATTTTTTTATATCTTATATAACAATTTTAATAGCATGCAAACATTAGGATATCATAAAATCAATATTTCTTACAAGTTAAATTATAGATTATATTGCCATTTGAATTGTTAATGAACAAAAAGGATACAATCAGACCGAAAGATAAGAAAATTTATGTCTAATTAAAAGTTATGACTATATTTTTAGAAAATTATGTTTATTTAAAATTTATTAATTTTTAATTTTAATAAGTAAATAAAAGAAAAGCGAGCATGGGGAGATCAAATAGGAGGGCAGGGAGGAGGCACATACGTACATTATGTACGGTACGTATGTGGAAAGGTAGGCGATGGGGGGAGAGGAGAGGGAGGTTGGTCATGGGTTTTTTTTCTTTTAAAGATAAATCTAATAGATAGAAATAGTGGGTCCACCAGTTTTTTTTGAGTGAGTGGGTGTTGGCGTGGGCATGTATATTAGGGTTTGTAGTGAGACATAGACTATTTCACCGGATTATTCCTGCAATGCTTCAAAACTAATATTTGTATAAAATATTTTATTAATCGGTATTGATGAGGTAACTTTTTTATCATACTATATATTTTATTCTATAAGTAATTATTCCATGATCCGCTTCATCATTTAAAAGGGAAGTAGACTTAGTTTGCGTTGAAAATAGGTAAGTGTACAGAAAAAACCATTAGCATATGATTACCTAAAAATGATGCAATGATTATGGTAACTGGTGTTTCAATTTTGGTGAAAAGGAAGAAGTATTTTTTTCTAAGACTTTATTAGATTTTCTAAATCGCATAACAGTTTAGACAGATTTGAAATAACATATGTATATTAGAAATTATGATCATCCTACACTACTACAGAATATGCCATAAGTGCCGGTTCGCATGAGTTCATAGGTGCCGGAATTTCTTCCGGCACCAATTGGTCGGCACCAATAGAAGATGCCGGCACCTATGAACCCTATAGAACCGGCACCTATAGATTCGCATGAGCCAAAAAAAAGAGCCGGCTCAAATCGAGCCGAACTCAAAATTGAAATCCCCAAATCCCCAAATCAAAATTAAATTGTCACCAAGATAGATTGACATCACAGGAACATATTCAACAACAAAATCATATACAAATTCACAAACATATTTACAGATACATCCACATCAAATATTCACTGATTCACACGTTCACATATGCATTCACAAATTCATTCACACTTTCACAGGAAGGAGAGGCTGCCGCTGCCATCCCGGCGCCGAGATCAGTAAGAGAGAGGAGGGTGAGAGATGGCGAGGGAGAGGAGTAGGGAAGACGACGGGGGATATACTAACCTTTAATGTCGCCGGAGCTACCTCGAGCGGCCGCCGGAACCCTAGCCTCTTCCTTCCCGCTGGCTGCGCCGTGCTGGTTTCGCCCCTCGGCCCCCCTGCCTTCCCTCCCACCGCCTTCCCTCCCCCCAGATCTGGCGGTCAGTAAGAGAGAGGAGGGTGTCGCCGGCGCCACCGGGTCGCCATCGCCTCCCCGTCTTCCCACCCACCGGGTCGCCGTCGCCACTGATGGAGAGCAAGAGAGGCCGCCGGGCCGCCGCCGCCTCCCCTCCCAACAGTCCGCCAACGGAGAAGGAGAGAGATCGCCGGGCCACTGCCGCCTCCCCTTCCAACCCGCGCGCCAACGGAGAAAACCGAGAGAGTGAGGGACATCGATCTGGATCGGATCAATCTCCTCGCGTGGCTGGTGGCTGGCCTTATCTCCTCGCGTGGTGGGCCCCTCCAGCTGGGCTCCGACCGGCTCGGCTCAATTCTTTAGGTGCCGGTTTTTTTAGAAAACCGACACCTATACTATATTATAGGTGTCGGTTTTTAATTAACCGACACCTATAATATAGTATAGGTGCCGGTTTTTTTAAAAAACCGGTACTAATAGTATTGGTGTCGGTTTTTAGTTGTTCAAATATGTCGGTTCTTTATTTTTTATCACGCAGAAGGTGGGAACGCTTAATAGGTGCCGGTTTTTGTTGAACCGACACCTATTATGCCGATACCTATGCATGTTTTTGTAGTAGTGCTAATATCTAAAATTATTTATTTATTCTCTTTTAATTTGATGGCGATAAATAGAAAGACGAAAGGACATGGCCACTGTCCTTGCCCCTTTCCAGATTGGCTTCATGTTAAATAAATGAATCACAAATCAATTTTATGCTCCATGCTAACTGCCAAAGTGTTGTTTGGGGAGCAACTTTCTCGATTATTATGGTGTGTTTTCTGCAAAAGCTTTGTATATCAAAGTTAATAAACTTTTTAATACTTAACTAATCATATGTCAATCACTTGCTGCATTTTAGCTCAAGCCAAACATCAAGATCAAACAAAGCTACTCCATTCCTCTCTGCCTAGATGATAGACTGATTTTTTAATTCACTTAATATATTTTTGATGTTGATGAATAGATTTGTTTGTTTTTATTATAATGCTAGAGTGGTTGAACATTATGCTGGAGTCACATTCGAGTTCGAGGATATGATGTCGAAGACTATTTTGTTTCCCATCCACTCCACTTTAGATGCACTAAGGTCGTGAGTGAAAGCTATTTTTGGATGGACCGAGGAGAATATGAAAATTGGTACTTATAGGATACGATGTTAATCAAACACATAAGTATATCTTGAAGGTGCTAGATCACCACGGTGGTAGGGTACAACCCTGGTGCCAAGGTCGTTGGCGCCGAAAATGAGTCTATTTCTAGAATAAGTTTTTTTGAGAGATCTGTTTGTAAAATAAGATTTTTTTTAAAAAGAATCAAATTGTAAAATATCTGGCTATTGCAGCAACTTCCAATTCCTTCGGGACTTTGGCTTCATATTCCAGATGTTGAAAATGGACGGCTCCATTCCTATGCTAGTTAATTTGATTAAACAATTTTATTTGATGTCCCATGATGTTAGCAACGTGTTAGGAAGAAATCAATGGCAGCTTGTACATGCTTTGTTTTGCTTGGGAGGAGGTGAGGTGCGCGGTGGGCCTGAGGCTCCTTTAGTAGATTAATCTATTTTAACAGGGCTTTGGTTTTTTAAAAATAAATCCATCGGTCTAAAATAATGGACCCACTAATTTAAATGACACTCGAAGGTTAGATTTTTTTAGAATTTTAAGATCTTTTCTAATTTATTAGAGTGTCACATGACGGCTTAGGAGCGATTGTATTATGCCTGGGCTCGTCGCTAAGATTCAGCAATGCAATCAGCATCAATAAAGTTTATGGTAGACACTAAGGGTCTGTTCGGCACCTGGCGTTCGGAACGCGCACAGTGTCATACAGTGTTTTTCCTCCCGCGCACGCTTTTCAAACTACTACACGGTGAACTTTTTTGCAAAAAGTTTCTATATAAAAGTTGCTTAAAAAAATCAAATTAATCCATTTTTGAAAAAAAATTTAGCTAATACTTAATTAATCACGCGCTAATGACCGCTCCGTTTTCCGTGTTTACTGTGCGCGCCAGGAAATCAGTCTGCCGAACAAAGCCTAAAACATTAATCCAATTCAGCAAGGCAATCAACTTTAATGAGATTTATGACAGAATTAAATTTGAATCTTATGCCTAAAATTAAGTGATAGATCACGTGCTTGCTGATAGCGAATTGTCTGTGGTTACTTCGTTATTCATAGGATTGCTGGCCTAGTCTCTTAATGATATTCATAGATGTATGATGTGCGTGTATATATTGTATATATGAGTCACATTTGTGTACCATGTCTAGAAAAAAATATAATAAGAGTTAAAATACATGTATGGGGATCAATGGCTTTTAATTGATTTAAAGTATTTTTCTAAACCAAATAGTAAATACTTACTCATCGCCAAGGTTGGATGGCGAAACCAAATTAACTGAGGACTTCTGTTGGAGTTGGGTCGATCTATCCCATGTTAATTGGATCCGCATCCATAGATAAAGCAGCTACCAGGGAAACTTTACATCGACCATGCATCTTGGCGCGCTATCTGCTGCTATCCTTTGTCCATGCCACGCTATGGATGACCAATCAATTAAGTAGCCCGGCTGCCAGGGTTTGCACGTATGCACCTAATTTTCTTCTCCTGTATGCATCAAATCTCATAGATAATTATAGATGGAATCAAATCTTGATTGAGCAAACAACACTCGAGTTGTAAAGGATTCGTACGTAGCGGTCATAGGTCCTCTTGCACTCGTCGCATCAATATGGATAGATGAAGGGCTGGCATACACCAAGAAATCGTCATGGCCGTCGTCGCTAGGTTTAGAACAGGCTCCATCGCTGTTTAAAAATCCCACCTCCTGTGTTCCTATCTGCTAATGGCTGAACGATTGATACAATAATATATCTACGTCTGTACATGACAGGAGGAGCCGAGGAGGGGTGGTGATGTGGGCTTTTTTTTAATCTAACAAAAATATTAAATGATAAATCTAATGGTTAAAAATAATGGGTCCATCAAATTAAATTAAAATAGATGGTTGGATGTTTTGCTTTCCTTTTTAGAATTTATAGGACTTTCTTTAGTTTATGAGAGCGTCATGTGATGGTTTAAGAGGGTTTGTAAAATGTCACATGACGATTTAGGAGTATTTATAGAAAGTTTAATGGACTTTTAGTATATAATAGATAGATGCTCAATAAATCTTAACCATTGAAATTCAGACTTTCCATGATCAGCGGTCAATCCACATTCCAATTTATTTTTAAATTGAGTTGAACTCTCATTTTATTTTTTCTCTAATTAATATGATAATTTTTAGGCTCAACAGCTTGAACGTGTAATAATATAATCACGTACTTGATCACGTGACCACTGCATCTGGTTCCTTAATCCTTAGTTAGACCCTCACCGCACTGGCAATGAGGCGCATAACCTCTGTAGGCACTACTCATTATACAGCGGCAAGCAATGAAAAGCAGGGCAGAGCTCAGGCTGCAGAGCGCCTGAAAACTGCTTTGCAAATTGCAGGCGCAGCCGGATTTATGGCCAGATCGGCCACGCACAAATCACAGCCAGTAAAACTCCCCTGAGACCCGGACGCTAACTTTGACCGATCACAAATCCGGGCCCCAACCCAACAAGCGGCGCGACGACTGGAAACCAACGTGCCAATCCACACCAAGCAGAAGTAACCAACACCATCAAATGTACAACTATTTTCCCTTGCCTCGGAATTCTCGCAATTAACGTGACAAGTTACCACTAACAAAGCAGAGTTACATACAGATCAACCGACCCAAACCCACCACGCGCGCTCGTGCCGCGAGTTCAGAGCAGAAGGCAGAAGCTGCAGCACAGCGCCACGGCGACCGGCCGGATGAACAGAGCTGACCAGCGGCCGCCGGCGAGCCGGAGGGGTACATCTCGCCTGAACAATGTGCCAACTGATAGTACGTCGGTGGCGGCGGACACGGAGGTGATGTCCCCGCCGTCGCCGCGGCGGCAGACGCCGACGCCGACGTTGACCTGCACGACGGCGCGCTCGTCGACGCACAGCCCCGGGTTGCCGCTGAGGTCGAGGTTCCGGCCGAGCCGCCTGAGGAACGCGCCGTCGAACGGTACGACGCCGTCCAGCCCGTTCTTGCTCAGGTTGAGGTGGTACATCCGCTTGAGCCGGCTCAGCCCGGCGGGGATCCTCCCGGTGAGGTTGTTGTTCTCCAGCGACAGCGTCGTCAGGCTCGCCAGCCGGCCGAGCGTCTCCGGGATCGAGCCCGAGTAGCCGGAGTTCGCCAGCCGGAGCTCCTGCAGCCGCGAAATGTCGCCCAGCTCCGACGGCAACGGGACGCCCATCGGGTTGTTCTCCATGATCAGGTACTGGAGGTCGCGGAGGTCGGAGAGGCCGGCCGGGAGGTGGCCGCTTAGGCCATTGTTGCTCAATGCCAAGAAGGTGAGAGATGTCAACCCGGTGATGGTGGCCGGGACGCCGCCGGTGAGGTTGTTCGAGCTCAAGTCCAGCTTCTGCAGCATGGCGAGGTCGCCGAGCTGGCCCGGGATGGAACCCGAGAAGGAGTTGTAGCTGAGGTCGAGGCCGACCAAGCTCCGGAGCTCGCCGATGCGGCTCGGGATCGTGCCGGTGAGCGAGTTGTAGCTGAGGTCGAGGTGCACGAGGTTCTTGAGCTCGCCGATGCCCTGCGGGACCTCGCCGCGGATGAGCGCGTTCTGGGAGACGGTCAGCACCTGCAGCGACCGGATGTTGGACAGCTGCGGCGGCAGCGTGCCGGATAGCGACGGGTTGGAGCGGACGCTGAGCTGCTGCAGGCGGGAGGAGGAGAGGTTGGCGGACGGCGGCAGGGTGAACGGCGTGGTGGCCGCCGGGTTCTTGAAGCAGTCGACGAAGAACAGCGACTGGAGGTGCGGCAGCGCGAAGGCGAGGTGCGGGAACGCCGCCGCGTCCTTGCACGTCGGGTTCGGCGCCACACCAAAGTCCAGCCGCGTGACGTGTAGCCTCGCCGTCGACGACGCAGACACGTTCCCGGTGCCCGGCACAGGCTTGCACTCGAGCCCGGGCCACGGCGAGCCGCACGGGTCAGGGCCCACGGAGCGCCAGTCGCGGTCGGAGGACACGGCCTCCATGACGAGAAGCAGCGTCTCCCTCTCGGCGGGGTCCATGGCCACCGCCGCCGCAGCCGCTGCCACCATAGAGAGGAGGTGCAGGAGGAGCGCGACGGAGGCTATAGGCATGATGGCGCGCGCGCGTGTGGCGTCGAGGTTTCGCTTTTGGGAGGCGCCGATGTTATTCGGGGGGAGAGGAGAGGGGGGAGTTTATGTCGAAAGGGGAGTGGGGTGGTGGGGTCGGGGGTATCTGATGTGACGAGACTGGGGCCTACATGTCCGTACATGTACATGGACAGGGAAGTGTCTGAGCGTGCGTGCGTGCGTGTGATGGGGAATCAATCAATTGCTACCAACATTTAGACTGTGGAGGCACATAGTAGGGGCATTGTTTTTTCGCAAACATTTGTCATTTGTCTTAACACTGACAATTAAACACAAAATGTATGGTATTTTGGATAATTAGCACATTTTATTGCTCCCTTCATTCTAAAATAAGATCATCTTTGCACAAGCTCTATATACATTTTTACAGCACTAGAATGTGTCACATTTCGCATTATGTTTGTTTTTTTATGAAACTGAGAGAATATATGTATCTTCAAAATTTTCACAAGTTCTTTCTTATACTCCTTTTATCCTAAAATATAAAAAAAATTAGATGAATGTGACACATACTAGTTACTAAAAATTACTAAAAAATTTGAACGAGAAGTTTTGAGGCGGATGAAGTAAGATCTAGTACTCCTCTGTGTCGTCTAGGCTATCATTTTCCTTGTGGATTGTTTTGAGTTAGTGGCAGACCCTGAAAAAATATTAAGTCCATGTTCTTCCCCCAACTTCTCTAACTCGTCTCTCTTTTTTTCAAGCGCACGTTTTTTAAACTGTTAAACAGCGTATTTTTTTAAAAAAATTTATACAAAAGTTGTTTTAAAAAATTATATTAATTCATTTTTTTACAAAAATTAGCTAATATTTAATTAATCATGCAATAATACATGCTTCGCACCTCTTCCCGAGCATACCCTAAGTGGATGTATACCCTTTATGGAGAGGATTTTTATCTTTTATAGGAGCTCCTTTAAAGAATCATATCAATCTATTTTTTAAGTTTAAAATATCAATATTGAATTAATTATGCGCTAATGGCATATCTCATTTTGTGTAACTTATTTTTTCCTCTTCTCTCAAACACTTTCTAAATATTTAGCTAAGAAATTAAAACAATAATTTAGCAAGAAGCCAAGAATCATCCATGCAAAAAGGTTCTTTTTCATGGCTTCTTCGTGTTGTGATTAAATTTTCATACCGTTGATGCAAAATTCGTCGTTCACACGAAGGTTTGAGAGATCTGCTTAACTCCAGTGCAGATCCTATCAATTGGGTTCAGGACGTGTCAGTTAGTTTGATCCTGCAGCTAACAAGATAGATAGATCGATGATCAAAGAGTCGATTGACCAATAAGCCGATGGGATGTAGCGAAGCTAGCCGATGTTGATAGGGTTTTGATCAATCAGCTATAGACTCAATGTAGATTCAAATAATCAGATGAATAATGAGATTTATGCTATCATCGGCTAGAAGTAAACTATGCATAGTCATCAATAAACCTATTCTTTATCAAAGACAATCTTGATAGACCGGACTGAACTAAGACAGTATAATATTAAAGTTGATAAAGATAAATTTAACTAAAGGTTATACATATTTGAGGATAAGCCGATGTAGCTCAGAAGATACAACAAGATAATATGATGTGAACCAATCGACAAAAACTGATGTAATGTAATAGATGTAGATCCGATGTGAATAAACTAAAATGTATATCGGCTAAATAACCGATATATCCGATAAGTGAAGTCTAAAATAATGATAATATCGGCTAGTATTCCGATGATCGTTGCATAAAAATCTATTGGTTTGCTAGAATTTAAACTTATCAACAATAATATAATAGATCGGACATAACTGAGACAGTATAAGAATTAAGATAATAAGAAAAACCTATTTAGCCAATAGATCTATGCAAACGTGATGGATATAACAAAATTATCTAGAACAACAATATGATTAGAGAAACATCAACTTAGCCAAAATATCGGACCTAACCGAGAAAGTCCTAACTAAATTGATATGACTCTAAATAGTAATGCAATTAAAGATAGAATAGATATATCAAATAGGCAACACTTGCGTCAACCTAGATAGAATATCGGACTTAACCGAGAAAGTTCTAGCTACGTCGATACAAGCGAAGTTGACGGAACTTCTTCTCACCTGAGATCGAACTTAACCAATGCAGCACAACTCGATACTAAAAACTCATCAGGGTAAAAGGGTAGCGATGCACCAAAAGTAATTGTATTGATCTGTAGAGATAATCTACAAAGATCTTGGATGTGTATATTTATATACTCGGGTTGATACTAATCTTGATCGGACACTAGATATTTTATCTTAACTAATTAAAAAATCGGTAACTTTCTGATCGTCACCGAGCTCTTTCGTCCGTTGGTCCGATAGACAGTCTGCCTGCTCGATCGTCTTCGTTCGTCCCATGAGCCCACGTCCATGTACCCGCATCATTCCCTATCTTCACTGGCGTCTCCTCCTCCCGTCCGCCTCGAAGCCGGCTGCGGCGCCGTCCTCTACGGTGTGCTGCTTTTCCTCCATATCCAGTCGTATAAGCTGGTTGTCATGGAAGTTTGGATCTGTATGCACTCTCCCCGGTCCAGGTCAGGATTAGGCCATGTTACTTTAATTAGAATTGGGTGCTTGTTTTATTTTTTTCTGCAACAAAGAAGGCCTTTTAGTGTCTAATTGCTTAGCCTTAATCGTGTGGCAAATTATGCTTCAAAGTTCAAACTATCGCCATTGATTCGTAAAACAAGGCGGCTGTTGTGCTGCCCTGTCCGCCGGTTCCAGCTGGTCCTGCCATTCATCTGCTGTTATATTCATGAAAAATAGAACAGGGGTACTGCCTGTTATCTCTGGTAAACAAAAATATTGATATGTAAAGTATGTTCGAAGACATAATTTCTATTGATTCACACAAGGATGATGCTAAGACAAGTTTTATAAGTGATAAGAATATATTTTTTATGCTGAAAGGTAGAGAGACTCTACCTTATAATCAAGTGATAAGAATATCAAATGAGAATTGTGAGAGCAGGGGTAATTTTACCTTTTTATCTTTATCTTTATATATTTTTACCTATTTAAAAATTAGTAGTGTTTTTGTCTTTCGTTGGGCCTTTTCGAGTTGCTTTCGAAGGACTGGAATCCGTTTTTCAATCCTTCATCGTCGTAATCCCAGAAAATTTTCATGCTACCCGAGCATATCGCTTCCGACCTGATACATCCCTTCCAGATCCGATTTTATCTCCATGTTCGAGTTTGTTTCCATAATTTCCCCTCCTCGCTCCCAATAAGTACGTCCTATTCTGTTTCTGTCTTCATAATTGAGGTGAAGCGACTGTGACACTGTAGCGTGATAACCAGTCATAAGAACTAGCTTCCCAATCCGTTATGCCTAAATACTATAGATATGCAAGGGTGTCATGATCCTAAATCTAATATTTGTTTCTCTTAAATCTAATGTTTGTAATTACTACATCCGTCACATCAAAATTAAAATTATAACTAATTTATGACAGAATTAGAGGATAGACAAATGACCATAATAACCTTATTTAATGAACGTAATACATGCATATATTCCATATATAAAATTGATTAAAAGGAAATTTGAGACAATTAACCCACATAATTAGCATTGTTAAATGACATGCATAACAACCGAAATTACATGTATTAGCGCCAAATGAATTTGGCACCAAAAATTGGTTGCCCGTCAAATACATGTTGACGTCTATTTTAGTTTTTTCCGTTGCAACGCACGAGTATTTTGGCTAATAATTTCCTAAAGATAAAAGAAAAAAAAAGTGAATTGCATCTTAGACTAGGTATTATTACAAAAGTTTCACTTTAAATTAGGATACAACCAATATTTTTACTTTGGGCTAAGGAACATAACCTTTGTTTGAATTGTTTTAGCTTAGACCTCCCCAGTCTCCCAATCTCTGTCTTGGCCGCTCCTAGCTCCTCGCCACCGCAGCTATATCCAGGCCGCGTGTTCTCATCCCGTAGTCTAGATGCAACGACAACTCGATGAGGAATGGAGAAGCCCATGGTGAGCAGGTGAGGTCCATCTGTGCACAACCGATCAAGCTCCATCTGCCCATACCAATTGCTGCCTCCTGGACCTTTGCTCCTTGCTTCCTCTTCCTTCACCTGTGCTGTTGCTCTTCACACCTTGCGGCAGCAGCAACAATATGGCTTCACACATAGTAGTAGCAGCAGCAGAGGGTTCACGGTGCCGACGATTGTAGGATGTGCAGGCAGTGCCCAGCCGGGTGGCGATCTGAGAAGGGTGGCCCAATATGCAACGGAAGGAAAAAAACTCTAGGCAAAATGAAAATATTGACTATGCCCTTGACCAAAGTGAAAATTTGATAACTAAATCTGTCCCAATATACAATTTACTCAAAGAAAAAATACAAGTCCTAATCAAATATTAGATATAACTTTTAAAAATAAAATAAAAATTACTAAATCATGTCTAATTAATAGATATAATTAAATTACCATGTGTCGAAATTTGATTTCGGCAATAAAAATCTGGGGGTAACAGTCAAGGACCAAACACGATGGGTTAGTATGCAAAAGAATTTAGACAGGTTCAGACCCTCTCATAGTCTCTGGACCGAAGCGACTGCAGGCGGCTTCTGTCGGGCGTTTCGGCGACGGACTCGATGGGTTTCCGCATGGAACTAGATGGAGGGCCGTTGGCCGTAGCCGCAACGATGGTCTTGATCTTATCTAGGAGTGGTGTTACCGTCGCGGGTGCCGCTTCAATGACGGTGTTGATGAGGGTGAGAGCAGCGACGGCGTTTTGCTGAGGCGTCTGGAAGATGTTAGCATTGTCGACTCGCGTCTGTAATATAGCCTCGCGGGCGGAGCGCCCCGTCGCCCTCAAGTCTCGTTTCCTTTTGTCTGCTTTTTCTTTCTTCTTGAGCTCTTCCTTGTTGCGTTTGTTCTCCTCCTCCACACGTTTGCGCTCCTGCTCCAGCCTGACTCGTTCTTCTTCCATGTGCTTGCGCTCTTGCTCAAGCTTGACTTGTTCTTCCTCCGCGATCCTCCGGGTCATGGCCGAGTCGGTCTCGGCTACTTCAGCCATGAGGACGTTGAGGAGCGCCGGATCGTAGTAATCTTTATCTGAGTCGAGGCTGTTGATTTCGTCGGTGGAGATGTCGTAGAGGTCGTCGAAGTCGGCGGAGCTGAGGTTTTCGTCAAGGTCTGTAGATGAGTATGACCCTAGTCGTTCGAGGATGATGGCCACCTCCCTCGCACCCGGATCACAGCATGTAGATGATGAAGAGGATTCTCCCGAGTGGATCGGACCCAACTCGAAAGACAGGAGATTGTGGTAGATCTTAGCATCGTTTGGTAACCCGAACGGCGCCGAGTAGTTCCCCCCTCTCGACTGGTTCGAATCCGAGTCGAGGACAGAGAGCTTACCGAATTTGTCGGTGGTGAAGTCGAGGCCGCCGAAGCGAAACGCTTGCCTAGGGAGGAAAACGAAATCGTCGAAGCCTGATGTAGATCCCATCGCGCTTGTCGGCGAGATGAAGAAGAAAACTTGACGCAGAGCCCCTACCTGGCGCACCAACTGTCGAAACTTGGTTTCGGCAATAAGAATCTGGGGGTAGTAGTCAAGGGCCAAACACGATGGGTTAGTATGCAAAAGAATTTAGACAGGTTCAGGGCCTCTCTTCGAGAGGTAATACCCTACTCCTGTTTCAGGGATTCGATCCGTCGAGTGGTTTATTGATCTTGTGATATCTTTCAATATGTGCTCTCGTGAGTTTCGGTGCTTGTGCTCTTGTAAAAATCTCTATGCGTCTGTCCTCTCAAGGGACTGCCTACCCTCCTTATATAGTCTCGGAGGGTAGGTTTACAAGTCGGAGACCCTATCATATTCTACGCCGGACTCCTCAATCTTACCAACTATAGACTATGAGTCGTTACCTTATCTCAATGGCAACGTAACACTCAAGTCATAAGCCGGTTTACATAATTATGAGTCATAACCTATCCCCTATGGTAAATCGGATAAGCTAACAGTGAGGGTATCCGGTACCCGTAATCTCCACACCATGTTCGTGGTCTTCCTATTGCTTCTTGAACTTGTCTCTTCTGAATAAATTTTCATCGACTGGTTGTCTTGTCTTCTTAACCGCATCCACTAAACAACCTTACCAAATTTTAATATTACCACATACTAGTCAAATTCTACCTAGCTACATGCATAATCCCTCTTGGTTCCTGAAAATTTTGGGTGTACTTGTGCCTACCTGGAATCCTCATGGGTCCGTCCTGGTTTTGACTGACAGGTTCATATTGATTGACAAGTTATTCTATTGAAATGATTAAATTGCCTTTATTATATCTGTTTGTATCCACCACACGAATTCATATGCCGTCGGCACATCTTTCTTAAATTTGTGAAGGGGGGTTTGAGGATTTGGCACCTCTTAATATGGTGTGTTATGATTTGCCACTCCATCTGTCTATGAGACGTGAATTTGGTGAATAAAATATTGGAATTGAACCGTTTGCAAATAGACGGATATGCAAGACTTCAATGTTCCAAACAATCCCGAATCTCTTCTTTTCCCCAGTTACAGCAGTCCGGACTTTTGGTTCCTGTGCCAAGTACTACGTTTACACGGCCAGGAAATGTAATGTGCAGTACAGTAATACTAGCTCATGTGGTTTAATTTGCTCTTGTCATGCTTCAGACAGAGCACTGCACACACACACACACAGCAAAGCATGCTACAGCAATATGAACTGTGTAAACCTGACTAGCTCAAAGCTCAAACAGTGGTTAGAGAGTTAAGACATACTCCTATTGTTTGATCAGTGCACCCGTGAGGGGGACAAGAGCTAGATTTGTAGCCAAATAGCCCTTCTATTTCTAGCCCCAGATGCACTGTTGAATTGGCCCCTCTGAATTATTGCACCCGAAACAAGGAAGAGAGGGTTCCTTCTCTGTACTTCTGTAGATGATGCTTGGAGCTTGGCTCCACACACTTTTTGGAACCCAGATATTGATGAGTTGAACATTCGTCTCGAGCAGTCGCAGTGCTGAACTGAACTGCATGCTGACAGCAAGCGATGCACTTTGCAGGTGAGTGCTGAGTGGTCACCTTGATGAGTCCATGTAAAATGACTCCATGACTGCTGTTTTGGAGGCTCTCTCCTCCAAAGTCTCCAACCTAAACATCTTAAACAGCATCACTGCTCTCTACTAGTAGCACAGAACTGAAATGGAGCCATGTTTTGGAGAGAAAAATTTTAAGCATTCCAAAGAAGCCAATGGCAACAAGGACCAAACCAGAGACAGCCCCAATGAATCGCCCGAAGACAGACCGATGCACATGTGGTGTTGCTGATCGATCCTCCAATCTCTACAGCAAAGGCAAACAGTGCTTCCACTGCATCATCATCATCGTCATCGTCATCGATCACCATTCATCATCAGAGTTGCACTGCTCCTCACCTACTACGTACACTGCTTTATCGATGTGACATATATGTACACAGAGGTGATCGTACTGGATCTGAAGACCGAAGGCAAGAACAACAAAGTGTGTGACCGCGTGTGAGCACGAGAGGAGCAAGCAATGGGGGGCCATAGTATAATGGCATCATCATGCAATGCAAATGCAGAATTTGCAAATGCATTTGCGATTGCACGCATGTGTGGCGACACCTCGCAGTCCCAGGTGATGTGACAAAAGATACCTGACAGAGAGAGCGCCATTGCCATTGCTGGCCATTGCTGGGGAGCATGGTGTGCTTGCTAGGGAGGGGAGAAAGTTGACCGGAAAGCCACCACCCCCAAGCCTGAGGCCTGACTGAGATGACCGGTCGATCCTGTCGACGCATGCAGTGCCTCAGGCAATCAGGCTCCTCGATCGCGAGCGTGAGACGCTGTCGCCATGTGCGCGCCATGGACGGACATGGAGCTATGGGCTCTTGCAAAACGCAAAGGCAAAGAGATTCGATCATCCATGCATCGATCCCATCCACAGCTAGTGCTAATTGTAAAAGTCGGAAATTTGGAACTAATGCAGAACAAATCTGACCCCATTTGAATTTGATCGTAGGCAAGCTGTAATCTTCACTGCATCAGTACATAATTACAAATGGTTATGGGCTTATTGGCATGCCATGTGACTTGCAGCTGATTTTGCATCTTCAGGCAGCCTGCAGTGAAGTGACCATATATTTCCTACTTCAGAACTGGGCCAAATAACTTGATAAGTATATTAATGTATAGTTTTATCAGGCTTATCATCAATGGGTCAAACAGGCCGAAAGTATAACAAGCTATATATGTACATTATTATACCACATTTAAACTGTGCATTTGGTCTGATGTGATCGTGTGAGTCCCACGCCCTTAACTTTTGCAACGTGCGTTGTCTCAGCAACATTTGGAAAGCTGGGTCTGCAAACAGTTTCATGGCAGCAAGAAGTTTCACTAGAATAGTTAGAAATTGCACGTAGTTGGAATAGGGAAAGGAAATCAAGGGTGGCAAGTGGCAACTCACTACTCTCAAGCTACTATAGCTGTAGCAATGGAGAATTGCATATGCTGATTACACATACTATATTCATCTTCAAAAAGCAAAGTTTCAGCATTAAAACTTGTACAAATAAAATTTCTCTATTAGATTTGGTTGAGGCCTTTTGACAATGAGTTCCAAGGTTGCCACTGATCACTCCCTAGAGGCTAGCCTGAAAAGGGAGGTTCTTTTGCTGGTGCGGTCTGTCTGAATTGTAGCATTTGCTGCAACCGTGGCTTTGTTTTCTGTCATGTTTGACAGCGAAATAATCACAAACAATTCATGCCTATGTAGAAAGAGTTTATGTACAGCACGATCAGATAAGAAGATGTAAACAAAAACTGGAATGCATTTTTTTCAATCCAAAGTTCCAAAATTATTAACGTTGACGCTTTCCCCAAATCCCAATACTGTGCCGACCAAATTGACACGAGCGAGCAGAGAAAGCACAATCTGCTTCACTGAATCAACAGGTTTGATCGATTATTTTGCATTGCAAGATCAGCCTTGGTCACAAACCAGAGGGCAACAACCTGCAGTCTGCAATGTCTGACTATACAGGAGATCAGGATGATATGGCTCTGAACTTCTGCAGTAGCAGTGGACTAGTGCAGAGCCGACCGTATGCAGTCCACCGGGAAATTCAGTGAAGTCGCCGTCGGCATGTATAACTCCACGCTGCCGTCTCCTTGCCGTAATTTACCAGTGATAATTCAGGGCAACAGCGCAGGGTGCCATGGTCAGCGGTGGAGTTGGGAGCCACCACCAGGGCCGGCGGCGGAGGTGCCCTGGTGAGTAGCCGTCCTTTGCTTGGGCCACGCTGAGAACTGAATCCGCGGCCGTACTGGCTGCCGGTGGACGGCATCGGCTGAGGCCGCCGCATCGGGCAACCGGCTACGGCAGCGAGGAGGGGTCTGTTGTCTCGACCGGCGATGCGACGGCGAGAACGATGAGTCAATCGGTCTCCCCGCTCCAGGCCTCCGAGAGACGTTCGATCACATTCGTGTGGCTTGGATTGAGTATGGCAGGGCAGGGGGCAGGGGACGTGCTTTTTCAGATTTATTTACCTTTCGTCGGCTACCACGCCACCCCGCCGCAGCACAACTCGCCGGAACTCGCATGGTCTTGGAGACATCTACAGAAACTCTTACGTCCCTGCAGCTAGGGGTGCGCAAAAAGAGATCGAACCGAAAAGACCTGGATCAAGATTGAAACGGTGCGAAAAAGAGATCGAACCGAAAAGACCTGGATCAAGATTGAAACGGTCACTAGTTCGATCTAAAGTGTTAAAAGACCAAATTTTATTCGGTTAGTTAATACCTTCAGTTAACCGGTTTAGACCGAAAAACCGATTTTTGACTCAATACACTTGTTAAGGTGTAGCAACCCAATTAAACCGAATTTTGGAATAATTTTGGTCTTCATCCTGCTTAGATCTACGACCTATGACAGCGAATAGAGTCGATTTGTGATTTTTGTGTGTGTTTTATGTGTATAATTTTTTTATCTAGAATTTATTAAAGACTTGGCCTGATTATATTCTATCTTCTTAAATTTCGGTCATGACCGAGACCAAAACCGATTTTCTCGATCTTCATTATTTTTCAAGACCGATCGGTCTCCAGTTTTAGATGACCGAAATTTCTAAAAGACCGAAGACCGAGACTGTCATGCCTCAAACTAGCCCCGAACGGAAGCTAGAGTAAGGCGATCCAAATTAACCTGTAAACCTGTACCAGTCCCAGGAAACAGTGCTGGTACAACAGGAAGAATGAATATCACAGCGACAGAGGTCTCTTTATTAAGAGTAGAGTTACAACCAAGGTTGGAACTACGGGCAGACACCGAGTTCGCAACTGCATTACAAAAAGGCGGAAGCGGAGACTAGCCCAAAGCCACAAGCATGACTTGGGGACTAAGCCGAAACCCTACTGCAGCTCGTAGTCCGCTTGCTCCAGGAAGAACTCCTATTCAGTAGGGTCCATCTCTTCGTCTTCGAGAACTGGGGAGTTATTTATGTAAAGCAAGGGTGAGTACGGGAGTACTCAGCAAGCCAAGAAAAATTATGTGTTTAATGCAAGCTTTAAGGGAGAGCCAGTTATTTTCGCGTTCGATTTTAGTTTAAGACCTTCGGAAGCAACTAAGTGAGTGCTTCTCAATGACACGGACGAGAAAGAGCATCTCATCCGGCCGGAGTAGTGAAATGTATGGATCGATTTTGTCTGCACGAATGGCTCCCTGCCAATCGTTTTCCGAGTCCGGCTGTTACCGACAACCACAAGCCAAGCACTGAAAGGAAAACCTTACACCCACAGCAGTTCACAAAGTAGTAGTCAACAAAGCTACGCTAAGGAATCACCTCACATCCGCCCATGACCGTGGGCACGGCTATTCGAACAGTTTGTTAACCTCTGCAGAGGGGGGTACACTTTACCCACACGACGTTACTAACCCGGGTCATCCAGCCCGTGCAGAACAGCCACGTCTGGTGACTTTGAGGTTTTCACGACAAGACATTTCGAAAGCCGACTCAGGGTCACCTTATGCCAACGGGAAGGGTCCCACGGACCAACACCAGGTTAGGTCCCAGACCATACTGTGTCAGGAAGCCCAGGGGTCCTCCCCGACACCACCCCGGCGAATCCACTTGTCCCTTGGCATCAAGATTTCCCTGGCCTAGCTAGTTACTTAGCCAGGGATGTCCCATTCACCCATGTGGTCGCACTTTATATACTCGGATGCAATTCCCAAGGAATCGGTCCTTAAGACGAGAACGAGAAAACCGTACCTCCAGTACGTCTCTCGCACTGCGAGTTTGGAAACTCATTTTATTTTCAAGGCACCGACCCAAGTGTCGGGTTTTCCAAGGATTTTGCAAATCCAAGTTTTACCCAGTTGATCATTTTAAATTTGAAGGGAGCCTCGATATTCGTACGTGGGGTACGAATACCGAGACTTAACCTAACTGGCGACAAGGGGTGTTTAGGTCATTCAATAATCAAGGAAGTCAAATGCAACAAGTGGGTAGGGCCTGCCGGCTGTATCGCAAACCGCGGCCAAAGTGTCATGTGAAACCTAAAGAATGCATAATTTGCAAAGTGAAAATACTTAAATTCAAATTATGGGTTCAATTGGTCAAAGGTGGCTTGCCTTGCTCGAGATCTTGAGCTTCCTCCTCGAAATCCGCGCACTGCGAGTCTTCTGGCTCCAAAGCTACACGCGAAACGAGGCGCCTCGACTCAACGGTCAAAAGGAAGCTTTATTAATGACCACTCATTGTGCCAATAGATAGATCTCGATTTTTGAGGAATTTTGGAAGATGGATGAAATCAATCGGACGAACGGATGGAGAGATATGAATTTCCTAAGGTTAGTTGATTTTCTGACTAAAGGAAAAAGTATTAATAAATCCTTTGAAAGAGAAAAGGAGGAGGGACATGAATTGGACTTTGTTTTGGAGCGGCTAGGTGCGGCCCAATGCAAAGCACTGGCATGGCCGAGCAACACGGGCCGGCGCACGCACAAGGACGGCCCACGGCCGAACAGGCGCGCGCGGGAGTAACTGGGCCGGTTGCGAGGCGCGGCCCAGAGAGCTAGTGCGAGCGCGCCCGAGTGAAGCGGGCCGGCGCGTGGGGGTGACGGCCCAAGGCCGAGCGGTAACGCGGGGAGAGGCCGAACGGGCCGGCTGGCGAGGCGTGGCCCACATGGGTGAGGCACGCGCGAGGCGGGAGGCCAAGTGGGCCGGACCGTGGCATGGCCGAATCAGTGAATCGCGGTCCACCGCGCGGGGTCCTGAGCGGGTGCCCGCCTGTCGACGACCCGACTCACGAGGACTAGGTGCACGGAGGGAGTTGGCGCTAGGGTTGGGTGGACTCGGTGCGGACGCGTGCGCCGGGTGGACGCGTTCGCAGCGGACCCACGCGCAGCCTCACGGCTCCTGTGGACCGCGCGCACCAAAGGACGGAAAGGGAGGCGACGTGGCGCCGACGTGGCTGCCACAGGGGACGTCAGGAGGAGGAAGAAGAGGGCACCGATATTCGATGACGTGGGACGGCGGCGAAGCTTCGGGATGGCACAGCGCGAGTCCGATGAGAGGGAGAGCATCGGAGTGGAGGGGGGATCAAGGGGAGGCGAGCCAACGGCTCAGATTCGCCGGAGGGTGACCGACGACGACGAATTGCGATGGCGCACGTCGCCGGTGGTGAAAGAGGGGAACGTCGCCGGGACGGCTAGAGGCCGATTCGGCGAAGGGGGAACACCTACACGAACCCACGGTCTCGTTCCGAGCGACGGGAGGGGTGGTGTGGCACCGGGGAGCTAGGGCGACGGCGTGCGGAGCTCGGCACCGAGCAGCGGTGAAGCGGCGAGCGCAAGCGGCCAAACGACGACCTTGACGGCGGCTCTTTTGCGTCTACGGGCTCGGGAGGGCGGCAGCGAGCTAACTAGCGGCCTAGAGAGGGACGATGACGGAGAGAGAGAGGGGGAGTTACCGCAGGGAGGCGGTTCGCCGTGAAGAGAGGCCGACGGCGCGAGACATGATCGTCTCGGCCTCGGGCCGAGGAAGGGGTGGAAGCGGGCGCCCGGAGTCCGCGTCTCACGTCCACGAGCCCCGGCGGCGGACGGCGAAAGCGGCGGCAACGGTGCGGCGGCGGAGCGGCGATTTTGGTGGTGCTCGGCGGCGGAGAGGAGAGCGACCGAGTGGGGGGGAGTGCGGATTTATAGTGGCTCCGGCCCTTGGCTTCGCGGAGAAGGCACGCGCCGCGGTCACGCACGCGAGCCCGCGGTCGCCGGCACTGCGCGCAAGGGGCGGCAGCCATCGCCGGGCCGAGAAGGGAAAAAGAGGGAGATGGAGAGGGAAAAGGGGGGGAGTGGACTTGCCACTCCGGGGCGACACGGGCGGGAGAGCGAGCTCCGCGCCCCAGCTTGGCCGCTAGCGGCTTGGAGCGGCGCGGGCGCGAGGCCTCAAGACGGTAGCTGCGCAGCGAGAGAGAGAAAGAGCAAGGGGGAAACAGCGCGCGTGAGGGAGAGAAAAGGAGACGCACGGCGCGGCCGGGCTCTACCGTGGCACGTGCGCCGCACGTGCCCGGGAGCGGCCGACGCGGACTAGGCCGACACGGCCCAAGGGGAGGGGAAAAAGGCCGAGGGAGGGGGAAGCGAAAACGGGCCGATCGAGAGGGAGGCGGCCCAAGGAAGGCTGAGAGAAGGAGGCGGCCCAAGGAAAGCTGAGGGACGCAAACTAGACTTTTGCTGAGGAACTTGATTTGGATGGATTTGGAAGTTGGATTTGGATTTTGGGTTGGGGTTTTTTTCTCCGGGATTCGAACCGGGAGCAGAGAGAGGGAGACGAGACCTTGGCACACACGCGAAGCACGAACGACGAACAATTTTCGCAATTAGGGTTTTTAGCAAATTAGATTTTCCCGCTAACGCCACGACGGAACGGACGCTACAGAGACCGAATTTTTTTGTTTGACCGAACGTCCACCCGTATCCACAGCCCCAGTTTCGACTAGACTGAGATCTTACTTGCTTCTAACTTGTGTCACTGACATGTAAACTCTCTACCCAACGGACTGACATGTCAATGACTCAAAGACAAAGAAAAATAAGTCAAGGATCCTCTTCCGTTCTGACTGGTGCATCCTTTGGAGCGCCCTTCTTATCGTCCTTGATCCAACGAGAATTATGGTGTAGGTCTCTTTAATTTGTAAGAAAAACATCAGAATTTTGCAAAAAATATTTTTATAGATAAACATTTTTGAAAAAAAATGAATCCTATACTTTTTTTAAAAAAATACGGTTTGTTTGGCAACTTGAAGGAAGAGGATCGAGAATTTAGACGAGGGAATTGATGGTGCGATTAACGAATTTGATTTTTAGTCCAAATCTCTTATTTGGTAGAGGTGATGAGAATTGATAGGGAGTTTAGTTGGATATTAGATCTTAAATAAAAATGGATGGTTGAGATTACCACCTCCTACCTGGTAATTTTTTCGTCCTCATCTCATCAAAACTTTCATGTCTCAGCCCAACAGAAAACTTTCGTGTCTCTAAACTGCCAATCCCCTTGAAAACATTCCCAACCACATGGAGCCATAGAGATTTTGGAACAAAATTAGCAAGAGCTTTAATCTCTTAGAAATTTTTTTAAGTCTCTCTCATTCAATTCATATGTTTTTTCTATGTTTTATTTTTGTGCTTTTTTACATGCAATCCTATTAAAATCATGCATTTTTACTATTTCTTCGGTTTTTTAATCCTAAATTCCAAAGGCCCTTAGATATTGGTGGAGAATCATAATCAGTTGGCTGTAGTGCCTGTTGTTGTTTTTGCCTGGAATTCATAAACGAAAGAACTGCACTTGCCGACTTCACGCCATGCTTCATCTTTGGGAAGACAAAAATCCTCCCTGAAACCAGGGCAAAACCGCCCTGTTTGGCTGTTTTACATGGATGCATGCTGATGATGTTGACTGTCGCAATTACATTTTGACAGTCGGGGTAGCACAAGAAGATGTACTAGGATAGTACTCAATCTTTTTCATATTAGAACTTATAAGTCATTTTAACATTTTTTCTAATTAAATTTTTTAAAGATTCGATTAAGTTTATAGAAAAAGATAGCAATATCAACATCTGTATTTAGGTTTGATCAAACTGCTATATTTTTATTGACGGGCTATACCCACAGACGGTATTTAAAGAGTATGAGGATAGTTGGAACCAAGATATACGTGAAATTGAGGTAAAAGAGACGGGAGAGAAGGATTTATACATGTTCAAGCCTCATAACTAACAGGTAACAGCCCTACTCCTGCTGGCCGAAGCCGATGTTGCCTTTACATATCAGTATCATACAAGTATAATGATCTAATCTATTCGATGTCGGTTTAGCGGCATGGAGCCCTCACACGTAATCAACAGTTATTATAGTTTTCTTTCTCGAATATGAACTCGGCGAGATTGGAGGTAGCGCTAGATCCCTCATGTTGGTCTTTGTGGCTCTAGATTGGGTTTATCTAGACTTGTATTCTGACTTGGTATGTCCCCTCTCCTTTTAGAGGGTCTTATATTCATACTCTCGGATATCCTCTTATTTAAGTAGAACTAGAAAAATAAATATGAATACGATCCGAATAGTCTTTGTAGTGTCTGAGTAAGACTTCGCTTCTTCTTTCTTATCTGGAACATCTTCTATTCCGAAAAAATAATTTTTTTCTTTATTCGTCGTATTTCTTTAAGCAAAGGATACCTTCTCATATACTATTAGGTATATAAAGCAAATGATACCTTCTCATATACTATTAGGTATATAGTATTTTTATACCGTGAATTCACGTATAAAATGTATGCCTTATTTTTGACAATGATAATTTTGATTAGAAAAAGGGCAAAACAATTTGTAGTATAAAACAAAGGGAGTATTACACTGTACCAAATGCTGGAGTACTATAGCTGCCTAGTTGCATTTTGTGGATCCCAACTGCCGCAACCATCACTGATTACTGCCTGATTACGACCCCGGCCCCAATTAATCAACCATGCTTAATAAATTCATCACCTAACAAAAAATCAACCACGCACACTGTCAGTCACGTCTAAATGGCTCGCGTCGATTCCCTTGCAACGCGGCAACAGGGCGGCGTCGTGCATGTTGGGGGAGAGAGAAAACGTGTGTTCCCGTCGCCGCGTCCGGAGCCCGCGGCGCGATGGCGGCAGCGGCATCCACACACCTCTCCACCGCCGCTTCGCTTTCGCGGACGCGTGTGGAGCTCGCCCGTCGAGCGGTCGCTGTCGCCAGTATATCTCGCGATCCGACGCGGGCAGAATCCCACCAGCCAGGGCGGCCATCTCGCCATCTCGCCACGGTATATAGCCGGCGCCGCGCGCGGCCACAGGTGAGCTGCTAGCTCTCTTGCGGCCGGTTGCCAGTTGCCACTTTATCATGGCGATGGTGGAGGAGCTCGACGAGTTCGAGGTGCTGTGGCCTGACACCGACGCCGCCGACGACGCGCCGCCGCCGCCGATCTCGCCTGCGCCGCCGGTGCAGCCATACGAGGCACGCGCGCCCACGCCGCGCGTCAAGCTCTCTCGGCCGGTGGACGTCCCCTGCAGGGGAGCGCGCTTACACCGCTGGAGCTGGAGAGACGGTGGTGCCAGGGAGGAGGACGCCCACGGCAGCGTCGTCGGGAAGGTGGTGATCGTGCCGCCGCACCTGCTGCTGCTGTTCGGCGTGCGGCGGTCGGTGGAGGAGGAGGAGACGGCGCCGGCGCCGGCGTCGTGCGCGCTGCCGTCGTCGTTGGGGACGCGGCCATGCAAGCGGGCGCGCGACCTGCGCCACCTGCGCAACTCGGTGCTGCGGATGACCGGGTTCATCGAAGGATGATGATGCGCTGCTGCCATTAAGGGCAAGTTATTAAGTTAAAGCTGTGTATGCATCCATGGAAGTACTGAATTTGTATCAGGAATGAGAAATTGAAATGTAAGAAGATTATTTGGGAACTCGATTTGAATTGGTCTCGTTGCTTTAATTTTACTTGAGCAAATAAGTTTCGTGAAATTTTGTCATGCTTATGTATATCAAAAGGGATCAAACACAGGAGATTCCGTGGGTTGTAAATACTTGTCTTGCCGTGTGAAAATTCTGTTATTTGTCAAGCTAGGTTTACCAGGAGAAACGACTACCCCAGTTTAATCCTATCAATAGGGGGCACACAGTAGGCGACCTAGTCACACAGAGAGAGAGAGAGAGCGCAATATGATTAAACTTAGCAGAAATAATAACACAATATAAAATTGCCGTTTTGATGTGGCGCAAAAAAAAAAAGTGTTCATAGACACTATAGCCCATGCTATAACATTTCAGATTTTTTTTTTAAAAAATCAAATCCTAAGCACAAATCAAAACAATCTGGACAGAGTGTATAGTTCATTTCCAGACTTCACAGTGAGAGCGTGCCACAGTAATAATTATAATTAATCAATTAATTAACCAACACAACTGCATTAGCGTGTGCTATCCACGTGGCAGCCGACGATAGGGTGTACCGCACTCCACATCAACCCCGTTCGGTTCCTTCCAGCGTACAGACACACTCCGCTCGCTCATTGCCGTCTCCCCAAGGAATTGTGCTTGCTCACCAAGACACGCCAGCTTCTTCCTTCCTCCTCCTTGCAGCGCACACCACTATATATAAATACCCCCTCGCCGTCGCGCCGCCGACCTCTCTCCGTCCAGGACGGCCGGCCGGCGACGGCGACGCCATGGAGGAATTCCAAGAGGCTGACATCCTGTGGCCTGAGCCCGCAGAGGACAACTCCGATGACAGCGCCGGCGATGGTGTATCGATTGTCGCTGCGCCTTCGGTGGCTCGTCCCAACGGCTCGCCGGAGTCGTCGTTGTCTGCTCCGGTGGAGATCGCCTCTCGGCGGAAGCGGCGGTCTCGGTCGTGGGCTTCCGAGTACAACATGTTCTACAAGACCAACGACGACGATGAAAACGACGACGCTGTGAAGAAGAAGATGATGAATGGTATTATCGTCGCGCCGCCTCACGCCATTGTTGATCGAAGGAGGCTCCGAGGTAGGACGGCGGCGTACTCCATGTGCGCCGGCAAGGGGAGGACGCTCAAAGGGCGGGACCTCCGCAACGTCAGGAACCTCGTACTCCAGATGACCGGATTCATCGAGAAATGATGAACACCGAATTAAGATTACTGATTGATTGCGAATAGCTAGCTGAATAGTACATTGAAACCTGAAGAATTTTCAGCATGGCTGAAGGCTGAAGAAATTTGCAGAATGCAATATCTCTTTGTTTAATTAATTAATCATCTGTAGGATTGCAATTTGTTGGCTCGTGGAATAAATGTATATACATGTATTACCTAAGTAATTAACAAAGGAAAGGGAAAGGGAAACAAAAGAACTCCGCCTGCTACAGAGTTGCGGAATTATTGTAACTATGTAAAGCATTTATGCTGCAGTGGAAAAAAGAGTCATTTCCATCTAGCAAATTCAGAAAACTTTGATTGGGTCAAGAAACTAAACTAGTAGCTAGCAGGTATCTAGGTTGGTGGTTTTAGATAATTCAATCTTCTTGCAAAAATTAAATTTACTGGTTCACATACAGAAACATGGGCAACATTTCACGATACCGGAAAGCTTCGACGACTACCAGGTAATATAAGAACTACTCGCTTGAGCTCAATAAGAGCTAGCTACCAAGCTGTCTAAACTTTATTAATTTCAGCAAATGACAAGGTATCCTATTCCTATCAAACTGGGCGTCTTTCGGTGCTTCCTGAAAATCTAGTATTTCAATTTCTCAGAGAATAAGAACAGTTATCAAATCATAAAAAAATAACAAATCCTGAAGAATCATTTCCCCCCAGAAACCGGCCAAGTCCTTAAGCAAGTCAACTACAGTACAACAATTGAGCCAAAAAGGCAAAAACCGTCCTTAATCACAACTACACTATGTCACTATTTACCAATTTGGGGAAAATGCCACTACGTTTTCTGAAGAAACATTCTTGCGTTGAGTCTGCCAGCCTAT
This sequence comes from Oryza officinalis, assembly GCA_008326285.1. Lineage (NCBI taxonomy): Eukaryota > Viridiplantae > Streptophyta > Magnoliopsida > Poales > Poaceae > Oryza > Oryza officinalis. The sequence goes on from BDMV01000005.1 coordinate 39,624,657, forward strand.
GTCTTGCTTAGAACAGCTAGCCGTTAAACGAGCGATTCTTTTCCAGCATTACCAATCTCCTTGTTTTTCGCTTGATCAATAATTTGGGGGGACCCATAATCCAATTATACCCTGTTGTGCAGCGTAGCTATCCAAGTTGCGTGTACGAGAGAGAATTAGCGATGGATTGAAGGAATAAATTTTCCCAAAGCCGGAGGGAAAAGGTCAAGGATGATAGCAACCGGAAGCGTACTTCCATCGGCGCACATACTCCTGATGATTTCATGATTTCTCCCAGATTCTCAATCAAGAAATCTAGGTCACCGTCAATTTCAAGCTCAATATATATCACCAGGGAGAAGCATCTTCTCAATTACCTCCTCATCAAAGTTTCAATTGAAAAACAGGTTTGATGTGTCCTGATGTAGTTGCATCATGCACGTCAAGCCTTTCCCTCCTGCAAGAACTACACGCGAAAAGAGAACTACATGAGCTTTTGCATTACAACTGGAGGCCCAATAGAGGAGCAATGCTGTAGGCCTGTAAATTGGCAAGAGAGATGCCGAGATGGGCCTTTTCATCTTCCGCTTGCAGTCCCAAATGCCCATTCAATGAGTCAACCTGAGTCAAATTTTGTCTCGACTGAAAACTGGTCTTGCTGAAAAAATTAGACATAGTTTATTCCCTAGTTCACGCATACATTTGAATTTGATAGCATTATCTGTTCGTGTATCCTCACGTTTCCTCTGCTACAAGCATCCATTTCGTGACAAGTAATTGACCGAGTGACTAGTCATCTGCTGAGTGGGAAAAAAAAGTACTGACTAGTAACGATCGATGAACGAATTCAGTACCAGAAATCAAGGATTCAGGAGGGAAGCTTGCCTGCCTTAGAAGCAACTCTGCACAAATACCCAGCTCAAAAAACTACTCTATCGTTCGTTCATGTAGAAGAGTACAAACAGAGGTCGTCGCCGTTCAGCACGAACATCAGTAGTGGCCACGCTCTCCAATGACAAATCAGATTAATCTTTTAGCGCCCCGAAGAGCTATAGCTTCTTCTTCCGCTATCTGCCTAGCTCGATCTGAAACTTTCAGGGGTAAAAAAAAACACGAAAATCCAATATGAGCACGGTTAAAAAAGTGTCATGTTGGTGTAAGGATTGAATCCAATAAAAGGCTCAGACTCTGTCAAAGTAAACGCAGTGGTCACTTGGTCAGGTGTAGTATCTTCTGCCGATATTTGCAGTAAGCAAAAACTCCGAGAATGGATATGATGCTGAGATCAAAGGTGACAACAAATTGCAGGAGATGAAGCCAGGTAAAGAACAGTTGGCAGTTCATGAATTCGATCCTGCGTTGCCTAGCTACAGGCGTCAAAGACGTCCACGCTTTCATGCTTGCAGCGTACTGGAGTACTGTGCTGCATTTGTTTAGAACCCTAACGGACTCTACTGTCATAAGCCAACAACAGCATTAACTGCATGCATCCAAATGGAATCTTAATTAGCCGCTATCAATTGTTTGATCTTTGATGGCAAATTAAGCAAACCAACCAAATTACTCCAAACGGCAGGAAACCCTAGCCATCTCCCTCTATAAATTAGCTCATATCTGGAAGGCCTCCCACACTCGATCAGTACTGCTCATTTTTTCAGTTCCACTCAAGCTAAGTGCAGTACTGATTAACGATGGTGTCCTCCAAGATCCACTGCGCCGTTGCCGCGCTGCTCCTTGCCGTTCTCCTCCCGGTTTCTCATGCGTCGGGGAGGTATGTAGCTCCGGCTCCGGCTCCTGCTCCTGTTCCTTCGCCGCCGCCGTCGCCGCTGAGCCGTATCCAGCCGGTCGTCGTCGTCCAGGGCACAATCTACTGCAAGTCCTGCAAGCTCAGCGGCTACAACCGCTACATGGACGCGTCTCCCCTACCAAGTTAGTATCCCCAAAACGCCCTTGTGCTGTTCGGCAGAGGCCGGAGATGTAAAACATTTCCATTACGTAAGTAGAAATTAATCTTCACTTTGGAGATCACTAACGTCTATGATAATATTTTGTAGATGCGACGGCGCAGCTGGTGTGCTACGGAGACAAGGTGCTGAACATGACGAGCACGGCGACCGACAAGAACGGCTACTTCCTGGTGATGGTGTACAGGCTGGACATGTTCCGGCGGAGCAGGTGCCGGGTGTACCTGGGCTCGTCGCCGTCGCCGCTGTGCGCGGCGCCGTTCATCCCGTCGAACAAGTGGCTGGGGCTCACACTGGAGAGGGAGAGGGTCGCGTCGCTGCCCAAGGGCGTGCGCGGCGTGTACCGCCCCAAGAGCACGCTCATGTTCGGGCCCGGCAGCGGTGGCAAGTGCCCGGCCGCCGCCGACGCCACCGGCGTGCCGATGACGTGATGAGACGATTGACATGGAGAATTAATTCGAGATGCGTATCACGCATATCACCAATTTAATTAGTGGTTTGGATGATGCATGGTTTAAGTACGTGCATGTTATTTGGAATTAATAATGGGTAGAAATTAATGGTAGTTTCTCATGTGTTTGTCCTTTGATTAATTAGCTAGCTCGTCTTGGTCGATGGAGCGTTTGTTGTAGCCTTGTAGTAGCTCGTCGCTTAGGTTTGCAGTGGTTTTAGTTCGCTCGTCCGTGTAACGTTATGGGAAAAAATTATCTGAGTACGCCTATCCTTTATTCCTTTTGGTCGATTTATAATGAGTTTGTGCATCCGATCATGCGGTTGTTTCAGAGGGTTTTTTCGAATCTTTTCATCTCTTGTATAGTTGTATGCCAAGAGAAACGAAAGTACGCAACGCTGCCTCGATAGGCCCACCGCGCGCGGCCCTTGTTGTCTGGTAATGTGACCTCTTGGAAGTACTATTGGGCCAAATGGCCCTGGACTGGTTTGCATAGGCTAGGCGGGAAACGGGCTAGAATTGGCCCAAGATCAGAGGGTGGTTTTTATTTGTTTTTCATTTTAAGTAATTACTGAAATGATGTTTGTTTTATTAAAATTATGTCTTAAGATCTGAAAATTTCAAGAAATTCTAGAGATTATTTTATTACATGAGAAATTTAATAAAAATAAACTATGACACTGTTTATTAAGGCCATTTTACTTTCAATATTAACTTCACTTGTTTAATTACTTGCACTTTAATATAAAATTCTACAAATAATTTATTAATTCCTAAAAGAATTATGGCGTGATACCGATCACGATGAGACCTCCGCTTCTAGTTGCAAAATATCGTTACTCATATAAAACCCCAATTAATTGTTCATTTCCTAGGTACTGGTACAAGTACCTAGTACAAAATTGTAGTATAAAACTGGCAAAAAAAACCTAGAGTTAGGATAAGTAAAAAAAAGAGGTTTTCGTGTGCCCCACTTGCATCCTTATTGTGAACATGCAACACCTTAAAAAAGTTCAGAGAGCAGCCAAATACTGTCACGACACGAAATGAGCATAGCTTAACTGGTTAGATTTCTTGTGATAGGACCAATTCACCCTGATTCAAGTTATAGACTTGACACCGATGCTGGCATTTACAGCTAATTATTCTTCTTGTGATAAACAATGATCTCAAAACATGTCGATCCGGTTTTTCGAAGATGATCGTAGAGGTAGGATGTGCATGCGTGCGTTTATAGGGGTGAGTGCGCACGTTATAAGTGGTGTGTTTGTATTGTGTTTCTAAAAAATACCATGACATAATTACCATGATTCTCACTTTTGTGGAGAAAGTTTGATATACATGTTGAAATATTTGAAAGAAAAGAAATGATATGATTTTATTTATTAAGGTACAGTACCTTAGGTACAGCTACGGAGTCTACTTTTTTAAGGATGTTCTCCTTTTGCTCTCATTTCATTTAAATCATTTAGAGAGATCTTCTTTGTCCTTCATTGATTTGTTGTAAATAGGGTTCGTAACTGTTACTCTTATTAATATATAAAATTTAACCACGGGACTTCCGTGCAATGTTTCTTTAAAAAATATACTTCCTTGAAATGGCCGATGTACGTATTTGATAGTTGATACTGAATATTGTAACATTTAATGTGTTTTCAATCATCTGACATTTGTTTAGCGCATGCATTTGTCGAAGATTATGGGAGGCTGCTAATTTTAGGGGCATCTAGGATGGAGCATTTTTATTGTTCTCGGAAAGGTACTGAAATAGAAATAGACAAAATGCCTATTTGGAAGCCTAAGGCCCTCTTTGACACAGCCAAGCTCCGAAATTTTTGAAGCTGGATATTCATAACTTCACAAATATATGGATCTAGATTTACGACCATGTGGATAACAGTTAGATGAGTCAATTTGTTACTAATTTATATGAAATTTAAAATTTTAAACCACTATAATTTAACATATAAAACATCAAATCTATCACCAATCTAAGATTTGAAGTTCTGCTAATCAAGGCCTAAGATTTTGGAAAATTGCTAATTGGTAACTAGTTTATGAAAATTTAGAGAAGCTGGTTTTTCGGCTTTTGACCTTTTAGTTAATTTCTTGAATTCTACAACTATTTCTCAGAATTTGGCCGAAAAGCTAGACTGTTTGTGAGGAGCTTCTGATTAAATGTGCGGGTGGTCACGCTGGGGCGCGCCCACACGGTGCCCCATTGCCCCCTTTAGTCTCTCCTCTCTATACGTATATACATATGTATATAAAGTATATACATACGTATACAACATGTGTACGCAGATATTTTTGATGTATAAAAAATATATATACATATAAAAACATTGTATATATATATATATATATACACAAACTTTTTATATGTATATATACAAAGTTTACATATATACGTAGACAGTTTATATACATACATATTAGAAAAAAGTGAAAAAACAAAAAAAAATTGTAGTAGTTTGCATACGTACATATTAGAAAAAAAGTTATATACGTACGTATATAAACTTTAACTTTATATAAATACATATACATATACAAAGTTTATATATATAATATATTAAAAATAATAAAAAAGCATGTGCGCCACGTGTCCCCTCCCCGCGGCCCGCGGGGAGAGGGGGGGGGGGGGGGGGNCTTACTAGAAAACGCGCCAAAGACGTATCCCTTCTCCAACGACTCCACACAGTAACGAGCCGAATAACTATGGGCTGGGCGGCTGGGCCAATCCGAGTCGTTTCCAGTCCTTGAGAGTTATGGAACTGAATAAAAGTAGATGAGCCGTTTGTACAAAGTCTGAACAATCCCCCATCAAAACTTGGCCGACGCAAAGATGCCGAGGCGTTCTCAGGCGGCCCTTTCTTCTTGTGGAGCGAAGAGAAGAGCGTCCTGCCAAGTCCGGGCAGCCTCTCGGCGGGCGAAGCGACCGAAGAACCTTCACGATCCGGCGGCACCAAGCTCCCAGATACAGATCAGTAAGCCGGAAAACCATCCTCTTCGCTGCTCATCGCAGATCCCCATTCGGGGGGCTAACCTCCTGGGCTACCCGCCTTCCCCCTGATCCCTCCGATTTGGGGGGCGAAGCGACCACGCAGTGCCTTCATCAGGCCTAATTGTAAATGGTATGTACAAATTTCGCGATAAATTTATCCTCCAGTCTATACTCGAATCCAACACGATTATTTCTCGTCTTTAGGAGAGACTGGACGAACCTCGGGGAAGGACCTGCGGGGCTGATCGCCGAGCGCCTTCTCGCAAGCGACGTTGCGGACTACGTCAGCTTCCGCGCGGTTTGCCGTCCGTGGCGGCTCTGTTCGACGGAGCCGCGGGTGCACGGCGTCCTGGACCGCCGATTCCACCCACATCAGTGGATTATGCTGAGGGCTCCCTCCCCGTACCGGCGCTGTTTCTTGAATTCCTCTACCGGCTGTTCCAGGTACGTGGATCTCCCGGAGCTCCGTGGCCACGACGTGTTCGGCCCAACCACGGAGGCGCCAGGCGGCCAACCTCCCGCCGGCCACCACTCTGTTGAGTCAGAGAACACTGGAGGAACAACCCTATCAAGTAAGGTCTTTGTGTAAGATGTCAGGCGCAGGCCTTGCCGACGACTGCACCATCGCGGTCCAATTCGGTTGGAGAACTATTGCTGTCGCCAAGCCAGGTGATGCGCATTGGACGGTGGTTCATCGTGGCACTCGTTTCATGCCATCCATGTCTTTCGCCGGCCGTTTCTACTGTGCCACCAATTTTGATGTGATGGTGGTGGAGACTAGTGCAGACCAGCCACCGCGGCTGGCCGTTGCCGCCAATCTGGTTAGGCCATTCTCCACGATGATGTTGGATACTGTGCATCTGGTGGACAATGACGGGGAATTGATGCTTGTGGACCGGATATGCAACGGCAGCCTTGAGAACAGAAAATTCAAGGTGTACCGGTTGGACTTGGATGCAAGGAAGATGTCGCCTGTCCGTGCGCTTGGTGGACGTGCGTTGTTTATCGGTGTTGAACTAGCCCTTTCTGTCTCGCCTTTGGTGTTTCCTTCCATTAGTGCCGATGCAATTTACTTGGGATTCGACAGCCTCATGAGAGGCAGAATGGACAATAGCCCGATTCATCTTGCCGATGGAACCCCATATCTGCGCAAATTCAGGAACAGAAGGGAGAGCATGCCTAATCATGACAGGCTCACGGCAGGCAGATGGAACAATTTTGGTGATAGTGATTATGGCATGCCTATTTATGGACCTTGGAGTCTCGATGACTATCTATCCTGGTGTGTCACGGGCTTTGAGGACACCATAGAGGACACAGGGAGCTATAAGGGCTATCTCCGGGTCCCGATGACATCTTAACGGACATGTTGAAGCAGCTATAATGCATCATTCCGGATTTCCTTGCTCGATGTATTTCCCATTTTGCATTTGTACCAGGGAGCTATATGTGCCTCCTCTTGACACTTCTTGAGGTTCCATGTTATTCTTAAGATAGTGCAATATTTATTTCCCATTTCCCAAATCAGGGGCATGAGCTCTGTCATTTACTTGAAAAGGGATTGTACGTGTTGTTCTTATTTTCATCTCTTTTGTAGTAGTTGTTTGATTCTATTTGAATCAGTCCGTGAGCAGATAATAATTTCGATCTTTTCTTAAAAAACATATATTTACATTTTTGGGAGAGGTGAATAGTATAATTGTTTGATTCAACTAGTAATATACACGTACTAACGCCACGGTGATATTTCATAACACAGCGGTGATATATAGAAAAAACAGATTCATGTTGAGAATCAAACAACTTCATCATGTAAATGAAAATGATGCTGACCAACTAATTATACTTGTTCATAGCATACTGATTTAATACAAAATTTCCTGACACATAAAACCCATTGCACGATCAGTTTCACTTGAGCTATCACAAGGGTGTAGTGGAGACCAAACATAATTTATAGGGTCATTCACATCAAATTACAAGTGCAATAAACATGCTTTCTCCTTTTCTAGCCTCTAAAAATGGGAACATTGATTCAAAAGAACAAGATGCTAATAATTCACCCATCCCTACTCTCCTAAGTTACTCTAGGAAGGTTGACTTTGAAGATCATCTGATTTCTAAACAACATCCTTTAAGGTGTTGGAAAGTTTCTTGTAAAACTGCAGACATTAAAAGTTACATGATTCAGTATAAGAGATTCAATTTTTAAGCATCCTTGTCACGAACCAGCGGCTGCTGCATCACCAGAGTCAACTTCTGCTCCTATTCTCCTAATGTCATGAGCTATGAAGTAAAAATTGTCATTCAACTAATTAATGTGGAGAAGAGAGGAAACTTTATAATACCTTAATGGCCTAGTTTCAGAAAGGACAACTGCTTCTAGTGGCAGGCCACACAGGTCTTAGAGCAACTCCAACAGCTATTGTATCCATACTATGTATAATCCCTGTTTAAAGAGGCTATGTAAAAAATAGCCTTTATATTTAGATGACATCCTCCAACAGGTTTATCAAATTTGGTTCCCAATAATTTAAACCTTGGGCCTACATCAACTATGGGCCAAAAAAAAAAAGAGCAGGCCCATGCGCCTGGTGCCATCCAGGAATTTTGATCGGCATCCTGCTCCACGACTAGGGCTAGCCGCATGGCCGGTTCCGTCGTTGACCTCCTGCCCGCGCCTGGCCATCGCCGCACGGCTTCTCCCCCCGTCGTCGACCTCCCGCCGGAACAGCGGGCCATCGCCGCACGAGCTGCTCCCATCGTCGACCTGTCGCCGGAACAGCGGGACATCGTCGCACAGCCACCAGGATCACGAAGGCAGCCACCAGTTCGTCGATTCGGCAAGGTTTGCATAAGCCGGTCCTCCTTTTCATAGCCAGACGTTGATCTGTCCATGAGCTGGTCATCCTCTTCGATTTTTTTCAGTTTAAATCTGAGTTCATGTGCTGGCTGTCCTCTTCGATATTTTCTTTTTGGACTGAGATCATGCCTTTCCAGAGAGATCAACGATGCCTTGTTTGTATTATGCAGGAAACAGCACCTTTTATATGATCAACCGGACTACAATGAACAGCAGTCAATTTTTCTTTGAGGAGTTGTTGGATTCATCGTCATCGGATGAGGATATAGATTTTCTGATGTGTCATGTATTCGGAGAGGACGATGGACGTCGGAAGCATGGTGGTTCTATTATAGGTCATAAAGTAATTGATCGTGATAGAGAAGGAGGCCATTTTAGATTGTATGACGACTATTTTTCAGATGATCCGACATATGGTCCTACCTATTTCAGGCGTAGGTACGGAAATAAGACGTCTCTCCTGTTCTTTTCCTTAGTGTATTGTTTGATCACTTTTTGTAATATTTATTTTATTGCCATTGAACAGGTTTAGAATGAGTCGGCCATTATTTCTCCGCATTCTACAAGCTGTAGAAGGTCATCCTGAAAAATATTTTGTTCGTAATAGGAATGCGGCCGGAAAACTTGGACTTAGTGGGCTTCAAAAGGTTACCGCTGCTCTTAGAATTCTTGCATATGGAGTACCTGCTGATTCCACTGATGAATATATAAGAATCGGAGAAAGCACAGCACTAGAGAGTTTAAGAAATTTTGTTAAAGCAGTTGTGGAGATATTTGGTGAGCAATATTTAAGGGCCCCGACCCAAGCTGATGTTGCCCGGTTGCTTGAGATGAATGAGAAACGAGGTTTCCCTGCGATGTTAGGCTCCATTGACTGTATGCACTGGGTTTGGAAGAATTGCCCAACGGGATGGCATGGACAGTTTACTGGACATTTTCACAAACCGACACTAATTCTTGAAGCCGTAGCATCACAAGATCTATGGATATGGCATGCGTTCTTTGGTTTACCTGGCTCTCACAATGACATAAATGTGCTACAAAGGTCTCCGCTATTTGCCAGTCTAGCAGAAGGACAAGCCCCTGAGGTTAATTACACTATTAATGGCCATGATTATAATATGGGTTACTACCTCACGGATGGTATATATCCCCCATGGGCAGCTTTTGTAAAGACAATACCGATGCCTCAAGGAAACAAGAAGAGATATTTTGCCCAACAACAAGAAGCTGCAAGAAAGGACGTAGAACGCGCCTTTGGAGTTTTGCAAGCCAGGTTTGCTATTGTGAAAGGTCCAGTTCAATATTGGGATCAAGTCACGCTCGGCTATATAATGAAAGCATGTGTCATTATGCATAATATGATCATTGAGGATGAACAACATGAAGTGACCGACCTAACTTTCTACGGAGTTGAAGAACCAGTGGAGGTGTCCCGTGAGAACACATTGGGGTTAAATGAGTTCATTTTAAATCATCAGAGGATTAAGGACAGGGAAGTCCATACTCAACTTCAGAACGACCTAGTGGAGCACCTTTGGAAACGCTTTGGAGAGTAGTTTAGTTCTGCAAAAACTATTTGGAGAATGTTATTTTTAATTGCACTTTTATGCTTTAAAGACCCATGTGTGGTCATATGTAATAAAGTAGCAGCATGTCAATTTTGAGCCTAGTGGGCATCTCAATTTTGAGCCTAGTGGGCATGTCGATAAGCTCCCTGTATGTCATATTTTAGCTTGTCACATACAGGCAGTCGCCATGTCGATGAGCATACAGGTTCACATCGAACAGGTTCAGTAGGCATACTGAACTAAACTGAATTAAACAGGTTCACAAACTGAATTAAACAGGTTCAGCACAACAAATTGAAAAAAACGCTAAGCATGAAAAAACATATAAAGATTCTCAAGCTCCCCGGAAACGGCGATCCAAGATTTCGTCTTGAAGGCTCTTGTAGTATATCTGTCGAGCCTCATCCATGGAGCTAGTGTCCATATTCATTATCCTCTCTTCTTCTAGCATCTTCTTCACAATCTGGGCATTCTTTTTTATTGCCACCTTCTCACGTTGTATCTCCTGATCACCCCTTTTTATTGCCATCTTCTCACATTGGATGTTGAAGAATTCTTGGATCCTAGCCTTCTTGATGCCATCTTTCTTCATGTCGGACTCGTCCTTCTTCTCCCAATATCTATCCACTATCACAGTACCTTTTCCTTTTCCTTTCTCATACTTCCTGCCCCTACCCCTTTCAACATTGTACTCTGGAGAGGTTGCATCTACTCCATCTATAGGACTACCATCAGCAGGCAATTCATCTGCTGACCTAGCATCAGGCGTAGGAGATGTCTTCTGCTTCTTGTGGGAGTTTTTGGGTGCCCCATTAGCATTCCTCTCACACCATTTTTGGTGATGCCGAATAAGATTCCAGCAATGTAACAACGTGAACGACTTGTTCTTTTTATCTTCCTCCTTATACATTGTGCGTGCTTGCATAACCTGTTCAAAAATATCATGTACTTTAAAACATTAACGGGAATGTTATACGTAAAAAGATGTAAGTTGAATGTTTATTCTCTAAAATATACCCTGTCTTGTTCATTTACTCCACTTGGGTTTCTCCTCTCAATCTGGCAAAGGTACCCATAGAACCTGTTCACGCTTTCTTGGATGAATGACCAACGGTTTGAGAGAGAGCCTTCAGTACGGTCTGAGTCAAAATCCTTATTTGCATGGTAGTAATTGCAAATCCTCTTCCAATATGCATCTCTCGATTGATCTAACACCCCGGACTGCATCAAGGCTAACATTTAGCCATGCAGAGACCAAAAGCTTGTCCTCCTTTTCACTAAAGTTTTTGGTCCTTTTTTGGTTATGCGTTTTCTGGTTAGCATTTGAAGGTGCTTGCACATTTGGCAGTCTGGCCTCTTCACTGTTTGATTGTGTCTCACCGACATCCAAAAGGTTTGTGAAGTATCCAGTAGCACCATTAGTTTCTGCCACAAAACCGTACATGCATCAGGTTCTAGGTTGACAAGAACAGAACATACTATATACAGATGTTTGGTTAAAATCTTTGTACATCGCTGAAATCTAGAGAAGTTATAGTTCAGATTCATATCCTATAGATTTTCTATTGCTTGGTCAAGAATACTGCCTACAAACTGATTCAGGTATTTGTAATCAAAACATAAGATAAACTTGACAGCACTTCTGAATGTGTGTAGTTCATCAACAGAACCTATATGTACATCACATTGTTTCAGCAAAAATGATATTATACCTATATGGCATTGGACAAAAATTGGATTGGTAATAGGCAACTGTTTCCTGCAAGGATTATAAAATCATACCTGCCAAATCCTGCTGGTAGAGGCCGGAGGCATAATCCTGATACCATGACACCTCTTGAGAGCCAATATCGACGCTTTCGCTGAAGCCGCTTGCAGAATTACTTGCCTCTGGAGCAGCTGTCACGCCCCAAACTGGCCCCGGGCGGAGACCAGGATAGAGCGGTCCAGATTGACCTGTATGCCTGTACCAGTCCCAGGAAATAGCGCTGGTATAATAGGAAGACTGAATATCACAACAACAGCGGTCTCTTTATTAAGAGTAGGATTACAACCAAGGTTGGAACTGCGGACAGAACCCGAGTTCACAACAGCATTACAAAAAGGCGGAAGCGGAAAGCGGAGACTAGCCCTAAGCCACAAGCAAAGCCTTGGGGAAGGCCGAAACCCTACTACTGCTCGAAGTCGGCTTGCTCCTGGAAGAACTCTTCATCAGCAGGGTCCACCTCTTCATCTTCGAGAACTGGGGGGGGTTTAATTATATAGAGCAAGGGTGAGTACAGGAGTACTCAGCAAGTCAGGGGAATTAAGTGTTTAATGCAAGCTTCAAGGGAAAGCCAGTTATTTTTCACAATTGGTTTTAGTTTAAGACTTTAGAAACATCTAAGTGAGTGCTTCTCAACGACACGGATGAGAAAGTGCGTCTCATCCGGCCGGAGCAGTGAAAATGTATCGATTGATTCTTGTCGGCACGAGAGGCTCCCTGCCAATCGTTCACCGACCCGGCTGCTCCAACAGCCACAACTCACACACGCCGGTACGAGAGGCTCCCTGCCAATCGTCACCGACTCCGGCTGCTTCAACAGCCACAAGTCAACACATCGGTACGAGAGGCTCCCTGCCAATCGTCACCGACTCCGGCTGCTTCAACAGCCTTAAACCAAGCACAGAACGGAAAACCTCACACCAGCAGCAGTTCACAAGGTGTTCAATAAAACTACGCTAAGGAATCACCTCACATCCGCCCATGACCGTGGGCACGGCTGTTCGAACAGTTTTAACCTCTGCAGAGGGGGTACACTTTACCCACACGACGTTACTAACCCCGAATCACCCAGCCCGCGACCCTCGGTCACGTCTGGCGACCTTAAGGCTTTCACGACAAGGCATTTCGAAAGCCGACTCAGGGTCATCTTATGCCAACGGGAGGGGTCCCACGGACCAACACCAGGTTAGGTCCCAGACCATACTGTGCCAGGAAGCCCAGGGGTCCTCCCCGACACCACCCCGGCGAATCCACTTGTCCCTTGGCATCAAGATTTCCCTGGCCTAGCTAATTACTCAGCCAGGGGCGTCCCATATCACCCATGTGGTCGTACTTGACATATGCTTGGATGTAATTCCCAAGGAATCGGTCCTTAGGGCGAGAACGGGCAGACCGTACCTCCAGTACGTCTCCCGAACCGCGAGTTTTAGAAACTCACTTTAGTTTTCAAGACACCGACCCAAGTGTCGGGTTTTCCAAGCATTTTGTAAACTCAAGTTTTACCCAGGTGATCAATTTTAAAGTTTGAGGGGAGTCTCGATATTCGTACGCGAGGTACGGATACCGAGGCATCACCTGAGGGGTGACAAGGGTGTTAGGGTATTCAAATATCAAGGAAGGTGAATGCAGCAAATGGGTAGGGCCTGCCGGTTGTATTGCAAACCGAGGCCAGTGCCAAGTGTAACCTAAACAATGCATAGTTTGCGAAATTAAAATACTTAATTTAAATTATAGGTTCAATTGATCAAAGGTGACTTGCCTTGCTCGAGATCTTGAGCTTCTTCCTCGAAATCCGCGCACTGCGGGTCTTCGGGCTCCGAGACTACACGCGAAACGAGACGACTCAACAAACGATAAAAAGAAGCCCTATTAAAGACCACTAAGCGTGCCATTAGGTAGATCTCGATTTTTGAGGAATTTTGGAAGTGGAACGGAGTTAATCGGACGAACGGTTGAAAAGATATGAATTTCCGAAGATTAAAGGATTTTCTGGAATAAAGAAAAGGAATTAATAATTACTTAATAATTCCCTGGAAAAGAAAAGAAGGAGGGATGAAATTAGACTTTATTTTGGGCGGCTAAGGGCAGCCCAAAAGAATAGAAGGGCGCGGCCGAATAATTGGGCCGGCGGCCCGAAGGGAATCGGCCTAGGCCGAGCAAGGGAGGCCGTTGGGCCAAGGGGACGATGGACCGGCCGATGGCCCAAAAGATTGGCCCACGGCCGATCGGTGCGCGGAGGGTTGGCCGATGGGCCTAGCGGCCGATGGGCCGGAGGCCGAGCGGGCGCGCGGCCTGGTGGCGCGGGCGACTGGGCCCGAGAAGGGGAAAGAGGCCGAGGCCGGCTTTGCGGCGCGGCCCGGCCGACGAAGGGGGTTTGACCGGTCTCCGAGGGGCCGAGTCAGGCGGACGTGGCATCCACGTAGGCACGCGCGGGGGGGAGGGGAAAGAGAAGAGGGCGACGAGCTCGCCCGGGAGGGGCGGTTTCCCGGCGGATCGTCGGCGAGCGGCTCGTCCCGGCGGGCGGCGGTGAGACGGGGGTGGCGGCCACCGGTGACTAGAGGAGGAAGAGGAGAAACGAGCTAGCGGCTCGGCCTTGCCCGGGGGAACGCGACGGCGGCGGCTTGGGGCGGCGGACGCGTCGGCGAGGGGAAGGGAAACGCGGCGCCGGGCGAAGAGAGGGACGACAGCTATGGTGGCGGCCGGAGAGGGGCTCTATGCGGCCTAAAACACGAGGGGAAGGGAGAGAGGGATTTACCGCGGCGGGGCGGCAAGCCGGGATGGAGGCCGACGGCGCGGGCGCGGGCGGCGGCACGGCTCCGGGCCGGGGAAGAGGGCGGCGGAGATGGCGCCCGGAGCTCCTTCGGGCGCCCTCGGCTGCGGCGGCGGCGGACGGCAAGGACGGCGGCGGCAGCGAGGCGGAGTGGAGCGGGCTCGGGTGGAAGCGGCAATGGCGTCCCGGCGGAGGGGGAATTTGTAGGGGAGAGTTAGGTCGGTTTCGGACGGGGAAAAGCCGATTTTGGGCCGGGGAGAGGCGGTGCGGCAAAGCGGAGCAGGGGACCGGCGCATGCGGCCAACGCGGCGCGGCAGGGTGACGTCGGCGGCGGTCGGTCGCCGGGGAAAAAGGAAAAGGGGAGAGGGGAAAAGAGGGGCTCGGCTCCTAGACGATTCGGGTAAGGAGAAAAGCGGAGAGGGGAGGGGGCGCGCTCGGCGCCTTGGCGGCTTGCGCGCGCAGCGCAGCGGCGGGGCCGAGGCGGGGGACCAGCGGCGGGACGGAACGGCGCCGGCGGGGGAAGGCTTCGGGAGGGAGAAGAAACGGGAAAGAGAGAGAGAGAGCGAGCTGCGGACCGGCTCGGGCGCGGACCGGGCCAAGCGGCCTGGCGCGGGAGGGAGCTGGGCCGGGCGGCGGCCCAGGGAAGGAAGGGGAGAGAGGGAGCGGTTGGGCCGAGCGACGACCCGAAGAGGGAGGAGAGGGGACTGGGCCGGCAGCGGCCCAGGAGGGGAGGGAAAGGGAAGCGGCCGAGAGGGAAAACAGCCCGGGTCAGGGAGGTAGAACAGACTTTTTCTGAGGGTTTGGTTTTGGGAGGATTAGGGCTCGGATTTGAAATCCGATTTCGCGGTTTTCTCCGGGATTGAACTGAGAGGGGAAACACGAGACCTTGGCACACCACAAGACTCAACCGAAGAGCAAACTTTCGCAACTAGAGTTTTTAGCAGATTAGTTTTCCCGCTAACGCCGCGACAAAACGGGCGTTACAGCAGCGTGTCCCAGTGTCTTCGAAAATTCAGGGGGCTGCAGCGCATCTCTGAAGACAGTATGGAGCGGCGGAGGGGGACTAGGATGGAGCGGCGGCGTACCAGTAGGAAGTAGCGGCGGGGGATTAGGACGGAGCACCGGCGGAGGGGGACCAGGATGCTGCGGCGGCGCCAGACCGGGAGGGCGAGGCGACGCAAGACCAGGAGGGCGCAGCGGCGCCATGAGCGGACGCTGCTCGTCGTGGGGTTCCGGTGATGGAGGGGTCAAAGATGGATGGCGCTGCGAGCCTGTGCAGGGAGAACGACGCGACCTCGTGCTTGATTTGGGTCAAGGAGCGGTCAACTGTGCGGGTACCCGAAATTTTTTTGGCGCCGAAGGCTCCCGCGCGCGCGGAGGCGAGCGATAGCGAGGCTGCTCTGCCCGCTTCTTCTCGCCAACGGAAAACCCGGGATGAAAGGCCATATAAAAATAAAATGGCTATACAGGGTCTGTTGGACAACAGTTTTTTTTAGCAAAACTCTAAATTATTAGAATTGTGAAGCAAACAGAGGAGCTATTGGAGTTGCTCTTATAGCCTTTTCCTCTACTTTTGCAGCTAGGCGGAAGTAATTTTACAAAATTTTAACTATGTTGGTATAGTGCAGATGTTCAGTGCAAAATTACTCGTCTATTTTAATCCGCACCAGGGTACGTATTTCGTCTACCCATCAAACAGAAAAAGTAGTTGAGCCTTATAAAGTAGCTTAGATGCAGGATGTTGAGCATTATCACTGATTAGGTAATAGTTCCTGTTCTAAACCAGAGATTGAGCATTATCGCTGTTTACAAACTGACCAAAATCAAACCTATGGAGGTTTCCCTGAAATTTCAGAATTGATATGCTGTACACTTTTTTTCAAGAACACACGAATGTACTGCATGCCCTTCATTCAAAGAAGGAAGAGAGAGTGAGATATATCGTATTACTATATCTGCATCTCTTGCCCTTCCCCTTTTTTCTCCCTCTCGCTTGCCTTCTCTCTCCTTCTCGCCTCAGCTTTCCTCTCTGCTGGCGGCGAAGTTGAAGATGGTTGTAGGCAGCCGCAGCAAGGCTTCTCGCCCCCCAGCCCTCCCCTCTCTATGCTGGTGACGAAGTTGAAGGTGATGGAAGGTGGTTGCAGTTGCAGGGATGGGTCGTTGTATGGGCTGCTTTCGCTTGGTCGTGGATGTTTTTTCTTGGCCGTTCCCGTAGAGCCCGACGATCCTTGGTGAGAGCCGTGGCCCTGTTGTTTGGCAGGGATCTCCTCCCCTTCGGTTCTCGCCGAAGACATAGAAGAAACGACGTCGTTGGTGCCTCATTCCTCATCTTTCGGTTCCTCTTCCGATCAGCCAGGCCTCTCCCTCTCCTCGATGCTCCTCTCCTCTTTTGGCCGGTATGGTTCCAGACTATGGTCATGGCCCTTGGGGGGATGAGGAGAATGTGTTCGTCCATGAAGGTGGTTCGACATGTTGGTGATCGAGGGCCTTTGGCCTCGCCGGTGCTTCCTCGTGGCTCGTAGTGCCGGTTTTGGAGCGGTGTGCCCTCTGTGGTGCTAGAGTGTTGGTGTTTTGGCGGAGTCAGAGCTGCTGCATCAGGTTTAGCCGGTGAGCTGGGCAACGGTAACTCTCAACGCTATTGGTCTGGCACTGTTGGAGGTCTTGTAGCTTTTGAGAGAGTCGTGGGCGAAAGCCCTGTATGGCCTTCTTCCATGGCCGATGACATCGACGCTTGCGGGTGCTGTCTCCTCCTTGGAGGTGTTGCCTTGATGACTCTCTCTCCCTTCGGGTAAAAACCCAGTCCAGTTTATGGACGGGCGTTGGCAGTGGCTTCGTCGTTGCTTTCCTCCTCAGAGGCTTCGTCTTGAAGGTCCTGCTCTTCCATCAGTCACTCTTGTTGTTCGGAGTTGTTTCGCCGTAAGCCTTTTTGCCTTTTGTCTTTTGTGTGGGTTTTGCCGGTTTTTCCTTAGTTAACCGTGCAGTTGTATGGTTTTTGGGCCCGGTTTTCCTTATAAACCGGATCAACTCTTTTCTTCTCAATATATTTGGTAGAGCTCCTACCGTCGGTTTTTCAAAAAAGAAAAAAAAGAGGGCAATATAGTTAAAGCCCTTCATCATGGTCAGAAGTAAAAGAGAGAGCTGAAACTTACTGATTCAGATATTTGGATCACTGCAGGCTGCAACATGGGTTGTTCAGTTCAGAAAAGAGTACACACTTCAAATTTATCTGCACTGGCCACACAACCTAATGGGATATATTTTGACAAAATGTGTAGCAGAGAAAGTACTAATCAGTCATAAATCACATCATGAGCTACAAAACATCATGAACGTTGCTTACCAGGTAGAGCAACAATCGACAGAAAGCCAGGCTTGCACTGATGTTTCCGACTTCCTATAGATTTTCCTGCAAAACTATAAAAGGGGTGAATTATCAACACCAAACATGGCCAATGATATGTAGTCATGAAAAATCAGTAGAAATCTACAAGGCTAACCTCAAGAAATGAAAATCTTCATTGATCATGATGATATAAAAAAACATGATCATAGTTACTATACATAAATTAAAAACAATATTTTTGATAAAGAAACAATACTAATTGGTACATCCAACTAACATGAATAGGTAACTCAGTACAAGTAGCCCAGCAGCCATTTTTCCTAGCCACAACTTTCACCACAATGCATTTTCTACGATTGGCCTCATTTCTGTTTTGATAGCAATAAATGAGAACATAAAAAATTGGGAGCACAATTTACTTTTATGTCTGGAACAAATTACGACCTGGAAACATCAGAAATGCATTTGCTGAGCAAAAAAAGCCAGTGAAACTGCAGCCAGGTATTTGCCACGCCGCTGCCATAGCCTAGCACTCTGTAAGTATATGGCCAACAGAAACTGTTAATATAGATTAATTCACACAAGTATATATGACAGTCAATACTTTCATTGTAGCCTAAAAACAAACATATAAGAAAAGAATGCATCGACAATTATATTTTCTGGCATGTTCAGACTTTAGATATATATATATTGACAAGGCCTCACGTAAACTTGAAAGTGAGTATTAAACTAAGTTCACCAGTGATCTTAAAACAAGTAAAAAAAAACAGTTCGAGTGCGTTTGTAAATAATTCAAGAGTGTCTTTACTAATTTATTACAGCCTAGCATTTTTATGATGCATTTGCTCGCTTGATACCAGGTTAAATTTTAGTGATACAGTAGCAGGTTTCAACATTTAACTGAGTTTTAACAGTAAGGATATAACCAATATTTGTTACATTATGATCCATCTACAGCCAGATATATGATACAATAATCTAGTTATTTATTGTGACAAGCACACACTAGTTAAATTAGTTAAGTATTGTTTTAAATTGCAAGTACTGGACTGCCTGACTGCTTGCCTGCTTCGTTAGTCGTTACAGAGCCTAGCTATCTGATCTCACTCATGTGTGAACCTGAACCAATCATTGGCTCATTGCACCTGTACAGCTGTACTAATTTTACTATACTACTCTGAGCTCTCTCTGCTTCATCCCCATTTCCCACACTGGCGCGCCTCCAATATGTACCTCCAGTTTCTTCATTTATCAAATAGGTTAGATAACTTAAATTTGATTTCTCTGTTATGATAGATATGTTCAAAAAATTACAAGGCAAAAAAAATCAACAAAGAGATATTATATTGCACTGCAAATGAAGTATATTCCAAAAAGAGTAAAATGTATGGAGGGTCATCCAACTTATTTAGGTGTGTCATGTAGATCACTCTACTTTTAAAATACACATCTAGGTCACTAATGTGAGTTAAGTGAGTCATTTAGCATCTAACTATCCACATGAGCATGTCTTGTACACATAGGATGTCACTAGGGTTTCTCTTACCGCTGATATCCGCGCGGTTACCGCGGGGGTACGATAAGGGATATCAGTGGTAAGGTTTGGGTGAAATTTGAGCAAATTCAAAAATTTCAAAAAAAAATTGAAAAAACTAAAAAAAATTCATGGATGCAGTTCTTGATTTTTAATTGTAGATGGTGAAGGAAATTTTTGAAAAAGAGTAAGATAAAATCAAATTTAAGAGCAAAATCGATAATTGTTTAGGAAATGGAAAAAAGAAAAAAGTATTGGGCCTCATTTTTGTATTTTACATCCACAAACTAGGTATGTAAGTATCTTATATATTCTTCTAATTATCCCTAATTTCTATACATATTGAAGTGTTTTTTTTATTTTTTTTAAATTTTTTTCATGTTTTCTGCCAAACATGTCGCGGTTATCGCGCAAATATCGTGGTTAACGCGTCAAACTGCGCGGTAACCGTGACCAAACCATGAAACTGCTAATTTTTGAATTCAAATTTTTGGAGATGAAATTCGCACGGTTTTCGATGGTTACCGCGGTAACCGCCTTATCGCAGGGGAAGGGGGGCGATAACCTTCCCCAAAACGGTAAGGTAAACCCTGGATGTCATCTAAGATTGAAAAAATTGCATCTGGACATCCGCAGCCACTGCACACCCCAGTTGTTGACTCCTAGGATTTTGCCTCCGACACTGTTTATATTCATAGCTTGTCACCGCTGTCGTCGCCTAGGATTTTGCCTCCATCACTATTTATATTTATAGCTTGTCATCGTCGTCGCTGTTGGGTTTGATGGCAAGCGAGAGAGGACTGAGATCTAGAAGAACTCATCAAAACAAACACAAGTGAAATGAATTAGTTTCCCTAATTTTGTGTATTTTCAAATGATAGTGCTGTGAGAAAGGGAAAAAAATATACATGTGATTTTCTGCATATGTCCAAAAGTAATTTTTTTCAATCATAGGTGGCATGCCATGTGTATAAGGTATGCTCATGTGGATGGTTAAATGGGCAAATGACTCACTTAACTCACATTAGTGACCTAGATGTGTATTTTAAAAGTAAGTACTAGAAAAATAATTTGTTGCCACGAAAAAAATCATGGCATCAATGTTAAGATAGTGGTAATAGATACATGTTGCCACAATTTTAAAATCGTTGCTAACCGTGGTAATAGGTTATTGCAACGATTTTTATTTAGTGGTAATAAATTTTTATATTGCCACAAAATGGACGTGGCAAAAAATGATATTGCAACATTTCACATCGTTGCAATAAATAATTAATGCCACTACTCCATGTGTAACGCCCGTTTTGTCGCGGCGTTAGCGGGAAAACTAATCTGCTAAAAACCCTAATTGCGAAAATTTGCTCTTCGGTAGAGTCTTGTTGTGTGCCAAGGTCTCGTGTTTCCCCTCTCAGTTCAATCCCGGAGAAAACCGCGAAATCGGATTTCAAATCCGAGCCTTAATCCTCCCAAAACCAAACCCTCAGAAAAAGTCTGTTCTACCTCCCTGACCCGGGCTGTTTTCCCTCTCGGCCGCTTCCCTTTTTCCCCCCTCCTTGGGCCGCCGCCCGGCCCAACCTTCGGCCTCCTTCTTCCCTGGGCCCTTTTCCCCTTCTCGGCCTGTCCCCTTCTCTCTTTTCCCTCCTGGGCCGCTGCCGGCCCAGTCCCCTCTTCCCCTTTTCTTTTTCGGGCCGTCTCCCGGCCTGGTCCAGCCCGCACGGCCGCCCGCACGAGAGAGAGAGCCCCGCTCTCTTCACTCTCTCCCCGCGCGCGCCCTTACCCAAATCGGCAAGGAGGCAAGCCTCCTTTTTCTTCCCCCTTTTCCTTTTTCCCGACCAGCCGGCGTCACCGCTGCCGCCGTTGGCCGCTAGCGCCGGAGTGCGCCGGTCCCCTCTCCGCGCCCCAAACCGACCTCCGCGAACCGCCCTTCTCCCCCCCCGACCAAACCGACCTAACCCCCTACAAAACCCCCCCCGCCGCCCGGCCGCATTTTCTTTCCCCTTGCCCCGGCCGCCATTGCCGCTCCACTCCGCCTCGCTGCCGCCGCCGTCCTTGCCGTCCGCCGCCGCCGCAGCCGAGGGCGCCCGAAGGAGCTCCGGGCGCCATCTCCGCCGCCCCCTTCCCCGGCCCGGAGCCGTGCCGCGCCCGCGCCGTCGTCCCCGCTCCCGGCTTGCCGCCCCGCCGCGGTAAACCTCCTCTCCGCTCCCCCTCTCTTTTTCCCTTCGTCGGTTTAAGCCGTTAGCCAACCGTAGAACCCCTCTCCGGCCACCGCCGTGGCCGCCGTCGCCTTCTCTCCGCCCCGACGCCGTTCCCCCTTTTTCCTTTTCCCCCCGTCGGCGTCGGCTGTCGTCTCAAACCGCCGCCGTCGGTCCCGCTCCGATCCGAGCCGTGGGCTCGTTCTCTCTCTCTCTTCTCTCTCCACCGGCGCCTACCGACGCCGTCCGCCCCCTCCGACTCGCCGCCCTCGCCGGAGCACGCCGCCGCCACCCCGCCGCTCGGGCCGAGCTCTGCGTCGTCGGCCGTCGGCTTAATCCGCCGCTCGTCGGCTCCCGCCAAGCCTGCATCGGCCGCCTTCTTCCCGTCGGCTCCCGCCGGCCTGCATCGGCCGCCTTCTTCCCGTCGGCTCCCGCCGGTGGCATCGGCCGCTTTCTACCCGTCGGCTCCCGTCGTCGGCTTCGGCCGCCAGCCCGCATCGGCCAATCGGCCTCCGGCCCATCGGCCACTAGGCCCATCGGCCATTTCCCTCCCGCGCGCCGATCGGCCGTGGGCCAACTCTTTTGGGCCATCGGCCGGCCCATCGGCCCCCCTGGCCCAACGGCCTCCCTTGCTCGGCCTAGGCCGATTCCCTTCGGGCCGCCGGCCCAATTGTTTCGGCCGAGCCCACTCCAATCCTTTGGGCTGCTCTTAGCCGCCCGAATTAAAGTCTAATTTCAGCCCTCCTTCCTTTTCTTTTTCCAGGGAATTATTAATTAATTATTAATTCCTTTTCTTTATTCCAGAAAATCCTTTAATCTTCGGAAATTCATATCTTTTCAACCGTTCGTCCGATTGACTCCGTTCCACTTCCAAAATTCCTCAAAAATCGAGATCTATCCAATGGCACGCTTAGTGGTCTTTAATAGGGCTTCTTTTTATCGCTTTGTTGAGTCGTCTCGTTTCGCGTGTAGTCTCGGAGCCCGAAGACCCGCAGTGCGCGGATTTCGAGGAAGAAGCTCAAGATCTCGAGCAAGGCAAGTCACCTTTGATCAATTGAACCCATAATTTAAATTAAGTATTTTAATTTCGCAAACTATGCATTACTTAGGTTACACTTGCACTTGGCCTCGGTTTGCAATACAACCGGCAGGCCCTACCCATTTGCTGCATTCACCTTCCTTGATTATTGAATACCCTAACACCCTTGTCACCCCTCAGGTGATGCCTCGGTATCCGTACCTCGCGTACGAATATCGAGACTCCCCTCAAACTTTAAAATTGATCACCTGGGTAAAACTTGAGTTTACAAAATGCTTGGAAAACCCGACACTTGGGTCGGTGTCTTGAAAACTAAAGTGAGTTTCTAAAACTCGCGGTACGGGAGACGTACTGGAGGTACGGTCTGCCCGTTCTCGCTCTAAGGACCGATTCCTTGGGAATTACATCCAAGCATATGTCAAGTACGACCACATGGGTGATATGGGACGCCCCTGGCTGAGTAATTAGCTAGGCCAGGGAAATCTTGATGCCAAGGGACAAGTGGATTCGCCGGGGTGGTGTCGGGGAGGACCCCTGGGCTTCCTGGCACAGTATGGTCTGGGACCTAACCTGGTGTTGGTCCGTGGGACCCCTCCCGTTGGCATAAGATGACCCTGAGTCGGCTTTCGAAATGCCTTGTCGTGAAAGCCTTAAGGTCGCCAGACGTGACCGAGGGTCGCGGGCTGGGTGATTCGGGGTTAGTAACGTCGTGTGGGTAAAGTGTACCCCCTCTGCAGAGGTTAACAACTGTTCGAACAGCCGTGCCCACGGTCATGGGCGGATGTGAGGTGATTCCTTAGCGTAGTTTTATTGAACACCTTGTGAACTGCTGCTGGTGTGAGGTTTTCCGTTCTGTGCTTGGTTTAAGGCTGTTGAAGCAGCCGGAGTCGGTGACGATTGGCAGGGAGCCTCTCGTACCGATGTGTTGACTTGTGGCTGTTGAAGCAGCCGGAGTGGTGACGATTGGCAGGGAGCCTCTCGTACCGGTGTGTGTGAGTTGTGGCTGTTGGTGCAGCCGGGTCGGTGAACGATTGGCAGGGAGCCTCTCGTGCCGACAAGAATCAATCGATACAATTTCACTGCTCCGGCCGGATGAGACGCACTTTCTCATCCGTGCCGTTGAGAAGCACTCACTTAGATGTTTCTAAAGTCTTAAACTAAAACCAATTGTGAAAAATAACTGGCTTTCCCTTGAAGCTTGCATTAAACACTTAATTCCCCTGACTTGCTGAGTACTCCCGTACTCACCCTTGCTCTATATAATTAAACCCCCCCCAGTTCTCGAAGATGAAGAGGTGGACCCTGCTGATGAGGAGTTTTTCCAGGAGCAAGCCGACTTCGAGCAGTAGTAGGGTTTCGGCCTTCCCCAAGGCTTTGCTTGTGGCTTAGGGCTAGTCTCCGCTTTCCGCTTCCGCCTTTTTGTAATGCTGTTGCGAACTCGGGTTCTGTCCGCAGTTCCAACCTTGGTTGTAATCCTACTCTTAAATAAAGAGACCGCTGCTGTTGTGGTATTCTGTCTTCCTGTTGTACCAGCGCTATTTCCTGGGACTGGTACAGGCATACAGGTCAATCTGGACCGCTCTATCCTGGTCTCCGCCTGGGGCCAGTTTGGGGCGTTGTAACACCCCGACCCAAGGCATAATAGGATTGATAGGATACTCATGCCAACAAGTTGCAACTTCTTTTCCGGAAGCCCATCTCCAAAGAACTCTAAAGTTAAGCGTGCTTGGCTTGGAGAGATCTAGGGATGGGTGACCGACCGGGAAGTCTTCCCGGGTGCGCACGAGTGAGGACAAAGTGCGCAGAAAAGACTGGTGTTGGTTTGTGAGGGCAGTCTATGTCCTATTTAAGCTGCTAGATGTAAGCGGGCCCGGCCTCGTGGAGGCGGGACGTTACAGTATGGTATCAGAGCCGACTCTCGCGGTTTCACGGGCGCGTGTGTCGCAGTTGCGCAGGCATGGTGCGCATGGCTGGCGTGGACTCGGTGTGGTCACACAGCATGGCACATGCGCTGGCACTGGACATGGGTGTGTCGCAGTTGCGCAGGCATGGTGTGCATGGCTGGTGTGGACCCGATATGGTCACACAGCATGGCACATGCGCTGGCACTGGACACACGGACGTGGCCAAGAGAGGGAGTTCCTGGCTTGGGGTTGATCGACGAGGACGTCGATCTCTTAAGGGGGTGAGGTTGTAACACCCCGACCCAAGGCATAATAGGATTGATAGGATACTCATGCCAACAAGTTGCAACTTCTTTTCCGGAAGCCCATCTCCAAAGAACTCTAAAGTTAAGCGTGCTTGGCTTGGAGAGATCTAGGGATGGGTGACCGACCGGGAAGTCTTCCGACCGGGAAGTCTTCCCGGGTGCGCACGAGTGAGGATAAAGTGCGCAGAAAAGACTGGTGTTGGTTTGTGAGGGCAGTCTATGTCCTATTTAAGCTGCTAGATGTAAGTGGGCCCGGCCTCGTGGAGGCGGGACGTTACACCATGTGTGGCATTAGTTTTACGTACCAAATTAAAAGTTTAATCTATTATCCTAACTATGTCTTTTGATACCTTGTTATGGCTAGGATTCGAACCCAAGACCTCTTCGTCACGTGCGTTCTTCTTTACCAACTCACCTACGCATCAATTCTATTAGAAAATACAAATTATTTCATTTGAGCCTACCTAACTGATATTTGAATTTAAGATTTGAGTATCTAAAAGATTTCAAATGAAAAAGTTGTCACTTATAAAATTGTAGATCTCGTTGAGAGCTACAATTTTCATATAAAATTTGTCTCAATTCATGTCCATATGAAAAAAATAAGTTAAATTATGAGATGGTAAATTTTTTATTGCAACGAATTTGTTGATAGTGACAACAGAAAATAATGAAAAGTAACTTATAGCCACGTAATACACAAATTGCCACAAAAATTGAAATTGTGGCGATAGAGTAGTATTTTTTGTGGTGATAGCTCATTTTCTATTGCAACAAAAATACTGAATAAAACAACGATTGTAAATCGTTGTAATAAAATTTATTATTTGTCACAAAAAAACTATCATTGTAATAGTATAATATTTTACCATGACTTATTTAACTTGTTTAGGTGTGTTATATATGTCTTAGGTGTGTTATATATGTCACCTAAACAAGTTAAATAACCCTCCATGTATTTTACTCTTTTTAGTAAAGGTATCAGAGGTTTGCAGCAACTACTCTCATCCAAGCATGTAAACTTTGCTTAAACTCATGTCCAAGAAAAAGCAACTATACTAAGCTAACAAAATTGCCTCTACTTCCATCGCGAAACATGCTCAACTAAAATGCCTACACTGTGCTGATTGCTCTAGAAGAAAATTGAATGGATTATACATAGATCCATTAAAAAAGCAAGTTGAAAAAGCATCTATGCCCCTAATGGATTTTGGTTATTGATGATAAATGATTAAGGGACTAATACACTTATTGAGTGTATAAACAATGAATTAGTCCGATAAAAAACAATGAAAATGATGAAGAAGAAGATGCAATACAACAAAGTTTCATTGTGATCCAAGGCTATAAGTGACGAATGACGGCAAGATACGATGAAAAGTTGACAAGACTTGACTACGTAATAAACCATGCATAGAAGAAATGCATAGAAGAAGGACAAACGGTGGCTTGTGCCGAAGGACCTGCCACATTGCCTCAAGCCGCACGCCATGACCTGCAACTGCAAGAAAGAAGGAAAGACCAGCTACATGGCAACGCGGCAATACATACTATCGTTCGTTGTTTCAAAATAAATTGATTTAATATAAGACGAGATATATTTTAGTGAACAATTAACTTCTTTTAAAACGAAAAACATGTCTTCTCTACAGAAATCCATAGAAAGTTATCGAATTGACACATCAAAGAAAAGGATTATGGGCCACCAAGGTGGGGGCCGGGCGGCTGGCCGTGCGCCCGCGCGGTCAATCCGGCCCCCTCTAGTTTCTCCTATCTATACTTCTATGCATATGTATGTACATATAAAACTTATGTATACATGTATAAACTTTTTATACATACATATAAAGTTTATACGTATGTATATAAATTATATATATATATATATAATTTATGTATACGCATATAATTTTGATGCATATATATATATATATATATATATATATATATATATATATATATATATATATAAAGTTTTGTATACGTGTATATTGAAACAATCAAGAAAAAAACCGGGAAAAAATGAGAAAAAACCGTGCACGTGTCCCTCTCCCGCCACCCCCTCTCTCCACGTGTGCCACGTGGCGGCGCTGCACGGGGGGAGAGCGTTCGACTGATCGTCTATTTGGCGTTTCGCACCAAGTTTGAATTGATTGGCTTAGCATGCACAACAGCTTCCTGCCTAATAGGAGTATTGTTAATACGTCAATCTACCAGCACTGTAATTTTGGCACGATTTATTTTTCACGGGGCATCCTGGTTGCTGCTCCTATCCGTCATGGTTTATGATTTACTATCTTCATCTTAAAATATAAGAGATTTTATATGGATATGACATATTTTAATACTATAAATCTAGATAGGTTTTTTTTATATTCATAGTATTAGAATATATCACATCCATCCAAAATTTCTTATATTTTAGAATGAAGGGAGTAGATACTACTCCGTGTGTTGCTGCTACACTATTGTCTACTGCTTATAGTTGGCTAAAAGGCCCGCAGCCTGATGGCCTGGCCTACGGTATAGAGATTTGGCCCGGCCTAGACATGGCACGGCCCGACTATTGTCAGGCCCGTGCTGGTCTGGTCCGACCGTTGGGCTATGCCTGGGCCTCTTTCTCGGCACGACGTGTCGGCCCAGCACGGCCGGGCCCAACGATCAGAGAGGCAAAATAGTTGAGGAAGGAAAAATAGACTTAGTTTTAGCCAGACAAGGAACGGCCCAAAGAGATGAGGGATGCAAAATAGACTTATTTCAGCCATATAAGACATGACCTAAAGAGATGAGGGAGGCAAAATAGACTTATTCAAGTACGAGCACGATGAGATTGTCGTGCCTTCGGGTCGGCCTGGGACAGCATGAGTCTTATTAGGCCATGCCTGAGCCGTTGGTGCAGCCCGTGGATGGGCACAGCATGGCCCGATGTGTCGGTCGGACCATGCTGGCCTGACTGATCTCAGGTCGTGCCTAGTCGTGCCTAGGCATGGCCGGGCCGGGCGACCCATTCTACCATCTATACAACTGCTACAATTGCTACTAGTGGCTTTTTCGGTTGAGTTCGTTTCTTCACTTTTCCAACTCACCTTTCTCGTTTTTCACGCATACGTTTTTCAAACTACTAAACGGTACGTTTTTTTTTAAATTATATGAAAGTTGCTTTAAAAATCATATTAATTTATTTTAAAAAAGCTAATACTTAATTAATCTTGCGCTAATGAGTCATTTTACGTGCGCAAGATGTTAGTTCCCAACCTCAACCCAAGAATTAATCTTGCGCTAATGAGTCATTTTACGTGCGCAAGATGTTAGTTCCCAACCTCAACCCAAGAACTCAGCTTAGAGCAAGTGCTATAATGCTTGATACATTACCCCTACAAATGCCACAAGGATTGGATGATGAGGTGGAGGAGAGAAGTGAGAAAAAAAATGATGAGTCACCCCTCATGCTAGAAACAACCTCCACACAAACTCCAAGAAAAAAGAGATAAAAGAAAATATGGATTGGACAAACAAATAAAATAAAGTCATTAGGGTTAGTGTGCTAGAGGCAATATAAATGTGATGTATTATATATACTATCTCTTATCTTACATGAATAAAATTAGATGTGATAATCATCCTATCTATAAAACTTGCTCTAAGCGTGTTGCTCGACTGCTGCTGTCGCCAGCCATGGATGTTGACGCCGGTTGCGCTCCAACAAGCCCTAACCCCCAGCCCTGCTATCGTTGGTGTTTGCCCCCACGACCGTGACGCAGCTCAAGCCACCGCCGTGGTCGGCTTCCTTCTGCTCGGTGCCATGCCGCTGGCTAAGGTAAAACTGTTTACATCCAAATTTGGCACCTAGAGTCAAAATAGAAAAATATTATCAAAATTTGGAAGGCGTCGGGTTTCCTTCACGAGGCCAGTCTGACCAGCCACATGACCGGCTGAGTCCGAGTTCGAGCTGATTTTCATTGGATCTCGGGTTTCCTTGCATGAGGAGCTATTTTTTGAGTTTTAATTGGTTTCTATCCTGAGTTGGCTGTGGAGGAGGATCTGTAGAAGGCAAGACTAACCCCTTTATAAGGACCAAGGCCGGTTCGATTCGAGGGACACAATCTCAATCCCTACACAATTGAATTGTTCTTTTACTTCTACTTTTAGCCTTGTTTTCTACTTTACCTTAGTGTTGTCCATCTTTGTCGGTTTGCGTCGTAAACCGTCCGTCCTCGTCGCGAGAGTGCGATTATCCCTTTGTAGGTTTGTCCCTTAAATCTTTCGTTTACCCACGAAACGGTATTATCCTCATATCGATTTAAATCGGCCTAGTGGCTGATTTTGATCTTTAAATCGACTCCATTAGCCGGTTTAGCTTTTTTTTACAAAACCCATCTTGATTTAGTTTTTGCTAGATTGAGATAATTGGTGACTTCATATTACCGCAAAGATTTAGCTATCACGATCGTGATTGTTTTTCTCAAAAAAAAAAAAGTTGTCACCGTGATTTCTGACGACTCCGTTGGGGAAGGACGTCAAGATTTCGGCTATACAATCCGGCCGAAATCAATCTACACAAATCCATCGCTGCTGCCACGTAGTTTTCATCGGATCAATCTATTTGGCGGCGGTACTGTTCGGTCATCAAGTGAATTAATCTGACCGTACAATTTCCAATCTACTGCTACCGGCCAGAAGCAAGTTGGTCCGAGTCGGTTTAGATCTGCAACGTGGTTCGGTTTACATTGCTAAATTAATTTCCAATTACCGAACCACTTTATCAAGGCTTGCATTGATTTACTACTGTGTGCTGAAGCAACAAGCAGCAAATATATACTTCCTCATACTGTTGTGCCCGGTACCCTAGGAGAGATTAGCAAAAATAATTAAGGACACTTGCTGCACACAGGAGATCGGCACACCAAGGCTACTGATCTCTTGATTTTTGGGGCAATTTTGCTAACTACACATATCAAATACACCAAGATTTCGGCTATGAGTTATACGGCCGAAATTAATCAACAAACATCTTCATCAACCATGACAAGCAAGAACATGATCGTTGACAAGCTCACTAAGGAGGACTTGACTAAGGAGGAGCGATAGGACCTTGAAGAAAAAGTGACGACTTTCAAGAGAGAATTTCTTGCAAACTTCATCAAGACCGACCAAGGCGTCTTCTTGACGTCCCTCTACCTCAAATCATGGTTTCACATAAGGTAACTTTCGATTCGCATGATCCATCTATTGCTATTTGAGAAAATATTAATCGTTGTGTAGATGCATCTATTAGCACTTATATTGATAAACTTGATGATACGTTCAAAGATGCTTTGAATACTAGTTTGATAAGGTCATTAAGAAAATTGGCTCCACAATAGCTAATTATCAACAATCTAATGCTATATCTAGTTTTGCTCCTATACAACATGCCTATAGTAACATGGATGGATCAACAGGGTATTTACACAACTGATTACATGGGAATCGGCTACAGACAAAATTTAGCCAACGGTCAGACTGCGCGTGGTGCCAGTCATACCGTTTCCTTTGTCGATCAGACTGTGCCCACCATGACCGGTCAGACCGTACCATATATCGGCTAGACCGTGCCTCCTGTGGCCGGTCTGACCGCATCACTAACCACCGGTTAGATCGGTCCTTGGGCCAGTCAGACCGGGCTGCCTATAGCTGGTCAAACCAATGCCCTAATGCCTTCTCAAAATTGTTACGCTATGACTAATGGTACTGATATTTATTGTTATTCGCCTCATGTTAATGTTGTTAGTCATGCTATTCTACATATACATGCTATTTGCACCAATGATTGCTATGAGCCAGTCCAAAATCATCAGGTGGATGGATTGGCACTAAACACACGTTATGGCCAGCAGGAGATTCGCTCTCAAAACCCTGTTGTGCCCACACACTTTAGGCCACTAGATCAAGAGGGTAATCAATTAAGGCCTAAAGTTTCTGAAGATCCACGTGAACAGAAATGTGCTATAATTAGAAAAGCTTTTAAAATTGAGCCAAAGAATGAGGTTACTCAAAAGCCTTATCCTGATTACTACGATAGAGTCCCATATCCTCGTAATTTCAAGGTGCCTGAATTTGTAAAATTTAGCAGCGAGGATAATAGGATCACATATGAACACATAGCCAATTTTTAGCTCAATGTGGTGAAGCAAGTAGTTCTAAAGTTCTTAAATTACGTTTATTTCATTTATCTTTGTCCGAAAGTGCTTTGATTTGGATTACTTCATTGCCTATAAATTCTATTCATACCTGGACACAATTAAAGCAGAAGTTCCATGCTTACTTTTATACTAGAGAAAGTGAACTTCGGCTAGCTAATTTGACATTGGTTGAGCAATAATTTGATGAATCTATGACTGATTATTTTAAGAGGTTTATGTACCTTAAATACCAGTGTTTTGGTTTCATACTTCCTGACAAGTTTTTTTTTGCTAAGATTGCTTTTGATGGATTACTTGGCCCTATTAAAGAAAGATTGGATGGCCAGATATTTCTTGATGTTAATCGCATGTTGCATGAAGCTCTGGCTCAAGAAAGCCGAGTGAATGATAATAGTTCAAGTGCTAGTTTGGACAATGATGCAATAACATGTATAGCTGAACCAAGTGTTGGTTCGGATTGTATTACTAACTTAGATGATAATGCAAAAACAAGTATAGCCGAACCAAGTGATGGTTCGGATTGTGTTACTAATTTGGACAATGATGCAGGTATAGCCAAACCAAGTGTTGGTTCGAACAATTGGTTTGGATTGTCTTACTAGCTTAGATAATAGTACAATTGAAAATATAGCCAAACTAAGTGACGGTTCGGATTGTATTACTAGTAAAAATGAATTATCTTTGTCATCTAAGACCGAACCACAGATCGATCATGAGAGTATTGAAAAGGTGGTTGGCAATGTCTTGCGGGATGGTGATGAGATAGAGTCTAAAGCGACATCGCATACATATGAAAGATCGTATCCTAAACATATAGATTCGGTCTCGTACCCGCAAGGATTTGAGGTGCCCAACTTCACAAAATTCACAGGTGAGGACAATAGAACTACAATTGAGCATATCAGCCAATTTATTGATCAATGTGGAGAGGCCAGTAGCGATGATTTGCTGAAGTTGAAATTATTTCCCCTTTCTTTGTCAAGCTTTGCATTTCCATGATTTAGTTTACTTGTTCCTAATTCAATTTCTACATGGTCACAAATGGAGCGTGAGTTTCATGATTATTTTAAAGATGCGGGCTTAATGGAGCAAATACCGATTGATAATTCATCGGTCACCTCTGAGACTATTTCAATTACACCTATGCTTAAGACCGGAATTGGTAGTAATACCTTCCGTATTGCTCCTATAGATTTTGACAACAAGAGACTATTGATTCGGCCAAGTCAAGCCGAGTCTACAAGAGGGAAGAATGTTATTATTGGGGATCCTCGGCTTAGAGTGATTAGATTCAATAATGGTATGGCCGAAGATTCAAAGATTAATAAAGATGAGTCATCTAGTTCCAATAAGACTAAAAAGCCGAAGCTCACTTTTGAGATGCTTATGGCTAAGTACAAGAAGGGATTGGCCGATCAACGATTTGATAGTCGGCCGAGTAATTCGAAAAGACCAAGATCGTCTCTTAGAAAGAGATTTGGTCAAGTGTCAATGCAATCGGAGCCACCAACAATACCAACTCCATACAAACTTCCGGTTGTGATGCAATGGTATCAATACACAATGCCATCGTTCGATTATCCTTTCATGTATTATATGTTGTGGATGCCTCAACCACCAATGCCATTTCATCAAGAATGAAAAGAATCACCAAGGTCAATACCAAGTCATTCATGTAACTCTAGTCAAGACTATTTCCTACAAAAGAATCGGTCTGGTGAATCAAAGCTGAAAAAGATGAAGAAGGTATGGGTGAGAAAAGAGACTAAAGCTTTGGAGGTCGCTGCTGTCAAGGAGGAGTCCCAAGATATACAAGTACCTACTGGAGATGTGGCAGAAGTCATACAAACAAGGGAAACCAAAGGCGGAGTTTCGACAGCCGATTCCGTCGGTTTGATCGGGCCCCAAGGCCGATCTGACTGACAAACTCTAGCCGGTCCGACCAGGCCCTGAGTCTGGTTTGACCAGGAGCGTGCAGAAGCGAGGAAGGCAGAGCGGCTATGCGTCAATCCAACTAGACTTTTGGGCCAGTCTAACCAATGGCTTTCAGCCGGTCTGATCGGGCCCCAAGGCCAGTCAGACCGGGGGGCACTAGAGAAGACCAACAAACTTGAGGGCAACATAGAAGCTTCCTATTCGATGAAAAATATCAAGAATCACCATTTGGCTCCTGGAACACAAACAAAGCCAAAGTGGTTACCTTCTGGCTTATCTCGCTCTCAAAAGAGGAGGCTACAACGTCTTCAAGCCATAGGCCAAAAGAAAAAAGAGGCCGAAGATGTGGAGAACAAGACATGTAACAATTTAGAGCCTCAAACAACACTTAAGAGAGTGTGGAGACCCAAAGAGGTATAAGTTAAGAGACCAATGATTTCCCAAAGTAGTGATAAATCTAATTTGATTAGAGAAGAAACATTGGTCATTAGAGATAAGTCTCCTCCACATGATGCTTTTAATGTTAGCATGGTTTTTATCTTGCCTTCAAAATCAAGCACTAAAGAAAGCCGATTTTGCTCAGGGGGTAAGACAATTAATATGTTTTTAAGAAGATCGTGAGAGATGAACGACAATGGGTACGACATCACATCTTTGAGTTGTTGTTTGTTGAATGCTAAAGCAAGGTATGTGTTCATTATCATCGTTATATTATGCTTATGCCATGTTAGAACATTGCTCACTATTTAGCACATGTGTTTTTGCTTACAAAGATAATATTACACATACATGTTGCAAAGGCCAATTCTAAGTGGTAGAATTGGCAAATTGTTATGTAATTTATTCGAAGTATGATTTGGCTCGTGAGATTTTGATATTTATTAAAAGCCAAATCATGTATGTTTTTATGGATCACCATATAAGATATAGATTTCATAATTATTGCATCATGAAAGTTTTGCTTTTTAGTAATTCGGCTTTAATGCCGGTCTGACTGATGCCTCGCTACTGGCCTGACCATGGTTTCTTCATCGGTCTGACCGAGAATGAGACCGGTCTGACCTCAGCTTAATGTTGGTATGACTAGGGATTGCAGCCCACTGTGCGTAGCTGGGGGGCATGAGCTTAAATTTGATTGTATAGCCGAGTTGATATTGTGAAATTCAGTTGATGTATTACGACTTCAGGATTACTAATTGGAGGATTTCACTAGTTGAATATTTCAAAGATCTAAGGAAGATGGTTGATCGGAGAACGTCTATTGGAAAGTTCGGCGACAAGCATTTAGGTGCACTTTGTTTAATAAAGAATTATATTGTCGAACTATGGAGTTAGTACTTTCAAGATACAAGTTTAGGTGCCAGTCAATCTGAAATTGCTGTGGATAGAGTTGCTATAAGACATGGTGGAATTTATTAATCATCTTGGGGGACAAATTATTTAGCCGGTTGATTCTCCTAGTTTGGGTGAGGTGATTTATCGGTCAATGGTTATAAGGCATTAATAATGATAGGAAGACCAATAAATGTTTGAAGACTTTGGAAAGGATTAAAGAGATGAAAAAAGAAGGATAGCCAAAGTTTATAATTGGAGTGAAATCATTTCAAGATTAAGGACTTGACATCAAAAGACGATTTTATCGTTAGGGTCTAAGTGCAAAGTGCTCGGTGGGAAATCATCTAGTTGGAAATGTCTATACCAAGTTGTGTGAATCGTTCTTAGAAAATTGTTGATTTGTTAGGACAAAACAAAGAGAACAATTTACTATGCACTTGGAATCCCGTGTGGCAGGTAATTAGATTATTGCCCTAAGTCCTCGTGTTCTATGCTTTTAGGTTCACAAGTTCACCAAAAAGGTAGGGGAGCATGTGTGTACACCCAAATTTGGCACTAGAGTCGAAATAAGAAAATATTGCCAAAATTTGGAAGACACCAAGTTTCCTTATGGGGCCGGTCTGACCACCGCTTATGGGCCGGTCTGACCGGCGGCATGTGGCCGGTCAGACCGGCTGAGTTCAAGTCCGAGCCGATTTTCATCGGGTCTCGGGTTTTCTTGCATGGGGAACTATTTTTTGAGTTCTAATTGGTTTCTACCCCGAGTTGAACATGAAGGAGGACCTGTAGAAAGCAAGACCAACCTCTTTATAAGGGCCAAGGCCGGTTCGATTCTAAGGACCCAATTGTTGACACAATCTGTCCCGTCGAGTGTGCCAAAAGATGTGTTGATGTAGATCCTCGTGTGACACACGAAGGCCTGGGAGATCTATTTAGCTCCAGTGCAAGTCCTAAAATTGATAAGATGCGGGCGTACCGGTCAGTTTGATCCTGCAATTAACAAGATATATAAATTGAGGATTGCAGAGCCGATCGGCCATCAAGCCAATATAGTAATTCCAGCCGATGTCGATAGGGTTTTGAGCCATCGGCTATGTAGATTCTGATGTTTGAGTAAATCAAAAAGCAACCTAGAGATTATGGTTCTAAGCATGACTAGAGCTGATGCAGCGCAAAGTATAAAAAGAAATATAATATCTAGACAATCAAGCCTTCGACTGATTTTCAGGGTGGTAGATACCTTAACTAATCTAGATCGACAAAACAATTTAGCCGATACCGGCAAAACCCTGGAAAAGATCTGTCCGATACAAGTAAATTGAATAATCGACTTAGACTAGCTAAGATATATGATAAATAGGTAGGCAAATATATCAACCGAACCAGAGCAATCCAAGAGGTCAAAACGATGCAGCCTTGAACAACACCCATGTAGCTGATACAATTGCTAGGGTCGGCGGAATGTAGGACTTACCCCTTCGCCGGAGATCGAAAGCCGATGCAGCCCCGCGTCAAGTGCCAAGTTCCATCGGTTGATAAGTACAACCTCGGAAAAGAAGATGGCGATGCGCCGAAAGTTGTATTGATCGAGAGATAGCTTACAAAGACCTTAAGTGTATATATTTATACCCATGGGTAGATATTAGTCCTTATTGGACAAGACACAAACTTTCCTAAAGATAAAATAAAAGATACAAGTCCTATTTAGACTCTAAACAATCTTTCCTAAAAGTAAAAATAAACTAACTGACTCTACCTAATTAATAAATAACTTGTCATGCTGCACCTTGAACTCGGTCTCTTCTGGATAAACTTTCTTTAATTGATTAATTTCCTTAACTGAATCCATCAAGAATCCAACTGCTGACAACTTGATATGTCCATCGGCTAATCCAGGACTCTAAAGCTGATACGATTCCTTAGCCGATGATGACTTCGGGGCTTACCAAATTTTGGCGTTAACACCAATCGCAGTCCCTACACAATCAAATCTACTTTCAGCCATGTTTTCTATTTTACCTTAGTTTCGTCCATCTTTATCGGTTTGCGCTGTAAACCATCCGTCCTCACCGCGAGAGTGCGATTATCCCTTTGTAGGTTTGTCCCATAAACCTTTAGTTTGCCCACGAGACGAGTAGTTATCCTCATATCAATCTAAATCGGGCTAGAGGCTAATTTTGATCTCCAAATCGGCTCCGCTAGCCGGCTTGGCTTTTTTTCTGCAAAATTCATCTTGATTTAGCTTTTGCTAGATTGAGGTAGTTGGTGTTATGCCCCAAACTAGCCCCGAACGGCGGCCAGTGTAAGGCAATCCAAATTAACATGTAAACCTATACCAGTCCCAGGAAACAGTGCTAGTACAACAGGAAGATTGAATATCACAGCAACAGGGTCTCTTTATTAAGAGTAGAATTACAACCAAGGTTGGAACTGCGGACAGACCCCGAGTTCACAACTGCATTGCAAAAAGGCGGAAGCGGAGACTAGCCCAAAGCCACAAGCATGACTTGGGAGTTAAGCCGAAACCCTACTACAGCTCGTAGTTCGCTTGCTCCTGGAAGACCTCCTCTTCAGCAGGGTCCACTTCTTCGTCTTCGAGAACTGGGGTGGGTTATTTATATAGAGCAAGGGTGAGTACGAGAGTACTCAGCAAGTCAAGAGGAATTATGTGTTTGATGCAAGCTTCAAAGAAGAGCCAGTTATTTTCGCGTTCGATTTTAGTTTAAGACTTTCAGAAAAACTAAGTGAGTGCTTCTCAATGACACGGACGAGAAAGTGCATCTCATCCGGCCGGAGCAGTGAAATGTATGGATTGATTTTGTCGGCACGAAAGGCTCCCTGCACGGTTGAGGAGATATGAATTTCCTAAGATTAAATGATTTTTTTGTCTAAAGGAAAAGAAATTATTAATTCCCTTGAAAAAGAAAAAGAAAGAGGGACTTGAATTGGACTTTTAGTGAGATGGATTCGGCCCAAGGCCGAATCGGGCGCGGCCGAGTAACTCGGGCCGGCGCGCGGGAGAGAAGGGGGAGCGGACTGGGCCGGAGAGGGGAGGAGGCCGAGTGGGCCGAGGCGGGGTGCAGCCCACGCGGGCGGACGGACCGGTGGACCGAGGTCCACCGCGCGGCGCTAGGATGGGACCCGCCCATCAGCAGCTCGGTGCACGTGAACGAGGCGCATGGAGGGAGGGAGGCGGTTGGCACTCGCGTGGCGCCAACGTGGCTGCCACGGAGGCCGACGGGAGGGAGACGAAGGGGGAGGCGCCGGATCGACGGTGGGCGACGGCGGAGGGGCTCGGGACGGCGCGACGCGAGCCCGGCGAAGGGGAAAACACCGGAGCGAAGAGGGGAGAGAGGGGAAGCGAGCCAACGATTCGGATCGGAGCGAGGAGGCGCGACGGCGGCCGGCGACGGCGCTAGGCGGCGGTGCCCGAAGGGGGTCGATGGCGCTCCTAGCGTCCTAGGCCGAGGAGAAACGGAGGGAGATGGAGGGGGAAAGGGAGTTACAGCGGGAGGGGAGGCTCGCCGGGAACGGAGGGGGACGACGGTGCGCGGGCGGCACGGCACGGCACGGCTCTGGGCCGAGGGAGAGGGGAAGGAGGTGCTCGGAGTCCTCTTCGGGCGTCCTCGGCTGCGGTGGCGGACGGCGAGGGCAGCGGCATGGCAGTGGCGAGCGGCGGACGGGGAAGGTGTTCGACGGCGGAAAGGGGAGGAATGGCAGTCGAGAGGGAGGAGGAGGATTTAAGGGAGGACGCAAGGTCGGTTCAGGGGGAGAAGAGGCGGTTCGGGGCGAGAGGCGGTTCGGGGTGAGAGGCGGAGAGGGCACTGGCGCGGCGCTAGCGATCGAACGGCGGCTACCGGATGACGTCGGCGGCGGTCGGGTAAAAGAAAAAGAGAGGGAGAGAAAGGGGTGCGGCCCCCTTGTCGAAACGGGCAAGGGCACGCGGGGAGAGAAGGGAAGGGCGCGCTCTCCCCATTGGCGGCACGCGCGCGCAGGGGCGGCGGGGCCGGGAGTGACGCCGGCGGCTCAGCGCTGTCGGGACGGAGACAGAGGAGAGAGAGAGCGAGGGAGCTCTCTCCCGCGCGGGGCGTGCGGCGCACGTGCGCGCACGTGCCCGGCGCGCTCGGGCCGAGCGGCCTAGGCCGGACGACACAGCCCAGCGGGAAGGGAACGAGGCCGAAGGGGGAAGGGGGACTGGACTGGACGGTGGCCCAGGAAGGAAAGAGGGAAAAAAAGGGGAAGCGACTGGGCCGGATGGCGGCCCGAGAAGGAGAGGGAGAGGGGAAGCAGGCCGAGCGGGAATCCGGCCCGAGGATAGGGGGAGGTGAAATGGACTTTGGCAGAGAGGGAGAGGGGAGGATTTAGGGTTCGGATTCGAAATCCGACTTCGCGATTTTCTCCGGGATTGAGCTGAGAGGGGAAACACGAGATCCAGGCACACAACAAGACTCAACCGAAGAGCAAAATTTTCGCAATTAGAGTTTTTAGGAATTAGGTTTTCCCGCTAACGTCACGACGAAACGGGCGTTACAGTTGGTGATTCCATATCACCGCAAAGCTTTAGGTGTCGCGATTGTGATTGTCTTCTTGCCAAAAAAAAGTTGCCAACAAAAACCCTTGCTCCTCCCCTGATCTCTCTCTCTAGTCTACTCTACTCTGGTTCTCCACTATAAGTTGTTAGTTTTCAGATCAACTGAAGAATTGAAACTGAACTAGAAAAATCGAAAGACAACATACCCTGTTTTATTCTTCGTCAAAGCACAAAAACATCAATAACCTTAGCAAATCAGGAGACATAACAGCAGTGTGAAAATGTAAGAAGCACAAAAACATAAATAACCTTAGCAAATCAGGAGACATCCGTGCTAACGCTAAGAAGAATGCAAATCAAACAATCAAAAGACAATATATATTTGTGAGGAACAGTTACAAACTAAATTGTACATCTATATGGACCTCTGCAAATTCACTGAAATAACATTGTTAACTCCTATAAATTGTTTTCTAACTACTTGAAATCCTTGAATCTGTCCATAAATTTGTACATACAAATATTGATGCATAACCATCAGCTTGTTGATCTTCACATAATTCTGTAGATCTTTTCACATCATTATGTAGATTGTCTTTAATCTCTCATCATCCAAATTCCTACAGGATTTTTTTTGTAAGACTCAAACAACTTTTCATAAGAAAGCAATTCAAAATTGTATAGGTACAATTATCCATTCTTATTAATCTGAAATTAAACATGTACATGCTGCAACAATGTTCTGCTTTTTCAGGTATAACATAGCCTGTAGAAACCATTAGTTCACATTACTTATCAGATTATTTCCAGAACAATTGCAAGCAGCAAGCCCCAGCATCCTTGAAGTGCACGGCATCCGTGCAGCTCCACTTTCTTGAGTTCATCTTGTCCCGAAAGTTAAATATGATGTCATCATAATTAGCAACTTTATGTTTAATACTTGAGACTGATATGTGTGGAGCTGCGAGGACATGATATATAGGAGTAATATTTGCTGTTGTAGGAAATAGGCTTCATTGCTACACAAATAACAGAGTTAACTTTGAGTTGTTTGTCAAAATTGCAGACCTGGTTTATAACATATATGTACAGTGCTATAATAGAAGACGCAAAGAATAGGCATTACTCAGCTCTGCAATAGGTAGGTTAGGTCCCCTGATGGCCCTTCAGCCTCTTCCATAATTATATAAGGGAGAAAGATATATGTGCAACAACATTTACTATTAAAGGAAAGAATTGACGAAATAAATGTGCAGTGAATAATATGAACATTTTTTTAAATTTCATGTAAGGCTTAATTGAAGGAAATAACAGAAGAGTCATTTCGCAAATATGAGCTCCTAAACAATTTAGAGTGAAATATGAGCTCAATAGGTTCGATCAAAAAAATCAACAGCTACATATGCAGATCAAAGGCTCCAGGTTTCTTTAACAACACAATGTTCACATCACAGACTTGTCATTTTTTAGCTTAAGGGCTTCTTTGGAACATAAGATTTTACAAAAATTAGTTCAAATCTGGTAAAATTCCTCATAAATTCCTCCTTTCCAAAGGAGGCCTATATGGGGATTGAAATGGAATTGTAAGTTAATTTTATTGAATTACCTAATGTTATCAATGATTGTTGATTAGAAAGGAAATTTGTGCTAGATGCATCCCTTCATACATAAGTGAAAGGAAATTTGTAGTGAAACTGGACACATCATGCCAGTAATCTTCCTTGCACACGCCTACAATGCTTCCACTGGGTCCATCTTGCATATGAGTAGACAAAAGTGCAGAAATGGTCAGAGAAAAAACAAAAAAAAAAGAAAAATCCACAAACCCTAAATGTGACCAAGAGTGCACGCGCTGAGCCAACCATGCTAGAGCCCACCACCGTCGCCGCCTAGCTCCTCTTCCGCCAGTGGCTGGCTAGCGCTCAGCTCCCCTCCCACGAGCCCTCTGAGATAGCCTCGCCCCGCCGGCCATGGGTTGTATCCTTTCTCGCCTTGCCCTGTCGGCCTCCCCATCGCCTCCTCCCACTACTACACAAACCCCTATTGGTGCCAGTTGAAAACTGGCTATAGGTGCCGGTTTCCTAGCCGACACCAATTTGTCGGCACCTTTGCTCAACCGCAAGGGTGCCGGTTCCAGAACCGGTACCTATAGAGATTATAGGTGCCGGTTTTTACCTCACAACCTGCACTTATAGTGCTCAACGAAACAAAAAAAAAGCCACAGCCGGGACTGCCACACTACGCACTCGCCAGCCTGGAGGAGCCCCGGAGGTCGCCGCCGACCGCCTCCTCCACCTTGGCGCTGTGCGTCTTCACTCCCTTCCCAACCTCATTCAGGAACTCCACCATGCCGACCTTGGCTGCGCGCACGAATCGGGCCTCCAAATCCAATCAATCACCAAGAAAAGAAGCGCGGAAGAGAAGAGGGGGAATGGGTACTTACCTTGGTACGGATGCGCGTGGAAGGATCTTGCCGGAGCTCCAGCTCCAAGGCGACGCAAATAAGACGCACATGGGAGAGCCATGGTGTGTGGCGGTTGAAGATGCTGCTGGAGGAGGAGCTACTACCGCGACGCTGCTGCCGCGCGTGGTGACCGGATCTGGCGGCCCCGACCTCCAGGTGGCCAGATCCGACACGACGCGAAGGTGAAGGGGCACGCGCTACAAGGGGATAGGAGGAGATAGAGGAGTGGTGGCGAGAGGAGAGGGAGGAGAGGTGGGGCGGAGGCCGCCGCCACGCAAGGAAGAGAAGGAGAGGAGGAGGGGCGGCGAATGGAGAGGAGGACGGTGGAAAGAAGGACGAAGAGGAGTGAGAGAGACAGAGAGAGAGATAAGGACGGAGAGGGATAACTGATAAGGCTCAGACGCGCAAAAAGATAAGGAAGAGAAGGGGAATGCCCGATCGGTTTTTTAATAGGTGCCGGTTTTTTAAAAGAATCGATACCTATACTTATTTTATAGGTGTCGATTCTTATAAAAAACCGGCACCTATAGTATTGGTACCGGTTTTTTCTCTAGTACCGACAGCTATAATATAAGTATAGGTGCTAGTTCTTTTAAAAAACCGACACCTATAGGATTGGTACCGGTTTTTTCTAGAACCGGCACATATAGTGTTTAAAAGTGTTGGTTTTATTTTTTTCATTGTGCCGGAGGTGGGAAAAGGGGCATAGGTGCCGGTTTTAAGTAAACCGACACCTATGGGCCGGTCCCTATGAGGGTTTTTGTAGTAGTGTCCATCGCTTCGCCCGGCGATCTGATGGAAGGAGAAGGAGATAGGGAAAAATGAGAATGAGGATGACACATGGGCCTCATCATTTTTTTACTTTTTAGTGTAACTGACATGTGGGCTCCACGATTT
This sequence comes from Oryza officinalis, assembly GCA_008326285.1. Taxonomy (NCBI): domain Eukaryota; kingdom Viridiplantae; phylum Streptophyta; class Magnoliopsida; order Poales; family Poaceae; genus Oryza; species Oryza officinalis. Next base: position 39,666,691 of record BDMV01000005.1, read on the forward strand.
TTGTTTCTTTTCCGAATCAGATTGTCACGTAAACGCCACGTCAATGCCACATGAAACGAAGACCTAGTCAAAAGAGCCACGTAGGTGCCACGTCAGTCAAAACCGGAGACAATACCGTCGAGGGACCTAGTTTGCACTAATTTTATAAGTTGAAGGATATGTTGTATTCGGTTTTATGGTTTAAGAATAATTTTGTAATTCGATGACAAGACGAGGGTTCTTCGGTGTACTTTTTTCTTACGAATAGTATCTCCTAGCTACCTCTTTCCCCGTTTGAACATGTTGAAGATGAAAGTTAAATACATACACTAAAAAATTAAATTTTAATTATTTTAAACTTAAAAAGTAAATTTATTTAATATTTTAAAGCAACTTTTATATAAAAAATTTTCACACGAAACATACCATTTAATAGTTTAAAAAGTATGCTAACAAAAATCGAATTAAAATCTTTATCTTAATCAGATTTAAACGGGGTGGCCTTGGGATCTAGCTAGGCGCAATGACTTGGCTTATTAGAATGGCGCCATTGTTACTGGTATTTACTTGCTCCAAGTCTCCAACTTCATACCTTGGACTCGCCGATTAAGCAGGTTACATTCCCGATCGAAACAGATCCGATGCCTTGAAAGCTACGTATGCTGCAGTTATTCTGATGTCCAGGCCCAAGATATATATGCACTCTTGTTCATTGATCCCATGCATCCTCGATTTGCCTATTCAGGTGATTAATTTTACCAAGGAGTGTAGACTACTAAACTTCGATCAGATCATACTAGACGAATTAAAACGGCCGATGTACGTGATTCCCTTAAAAAAACAGTGTGTGGCCGGAGTAATGTGTTACAGTGGTACAATGCCATGTAGTATTTTAACTTCAAACACACCTGGAATCAAGTAATTAAACACAGGTGATGCTATTGATAACGAAGTACTCGATCGCTTGCATTGCACTCCAGCTCACATGCTAGTTCATCATTTCAGGCCCTCGATTCCCTGACGCCCTCGTATTTTCCACACAAATTGGATAATCCAAAACAGCAACCACGAGCCATCTTAAATTCTTAATCACTATGCCCTACTACGTACGTACGTGCATGCTATAAATTGAACCATCATCTCTCACTTCTTGACTTCGCCACGTATCCTAGTTAACCCAAGTGCTTAATTCTATCTGGCTTCTATCTGTACTATAGACTATAGTACTATACCATACCTTAGCTGTCTAATCGCAACGTATTATTTGATTACGTCGACTAATCGTGAATTTATCTTCGTGATGGTGCTGTTTGTCAAGTTCGTTGTACTGTCGCTCGCCGCCGTGCTGCTCGCTCTCGACGGCGGCGCCTCTGCCATGGGCCTGCCCCCGCCGCCGCCGACGGTGAACTTCAGCATCGGCGTGCAGGGCATGGTGTGGTGCAAGACCTGCAGGTACCCCGGCTACCTCGCCGCCATGGACGCGTCCCCTCTCGCAGGTAAGCTCACACTGCGACTACATTAATTTCTCGACACATGTCGTCGTCGTAGCATCGCTTCCTCCTCGCCGGCGGCCGGAGGTGACGACACCGTGCGTGTGCGTGTATATGTGTGCAGACGCGGTGGCGTACCTGCGTTGCCGGCACGGGCACCGGCGGGTGGCGTCGATCAGGGGGGTGGCCGGGAGCGGCGGCTACTTCCTGATCGAGACGTCGCAGCTGACGTCGTTCACGAGCCAGGAGTGCAGGGTGTACGTGCCCCGGTCGCCGTCGCGCGCGTGCGTCCTCCCCGGCCACGGCAGGAGGGGCCTGCCGCTCAAGTTCGAGGAGTTCGTCAAGCGCGACAATGGCCTCCAGGGCCTCTACTCCGTCGGCAACTTCGTCTTCTCCCCCAAATACCCCAACAAGTGCTACTGATCCATGATCCATCGTCTCTATCCATGAGTGTCAATGTTGGTGTGTTCGTCGTCGCCAAGATCAGAGATCGGACCTGAATAAATCTCGACTAGGTTAATTAATTCAGTGACTCGATCTTGCATGGGGGAGATGAATTAGTTGCTGTACTACTACGTAGTTGGTACTGGTTTTGCATTGGTTTACGATGCTTATATAGTTGAGTAATATGGCTGTAATAATTAAGATGTTACGCATTTGAGACAACTTGTAGTATGTTTATTTCACTGTCGTTTAATTTTCTCTGTAACCATCTTCTTCCTATCACGAAAAATCATCTCGGTGAATCCGTTAATTTCTTGATCTGAGACAGTCTCCCATGCTGACAACTTTGCTGGATTGGACTTGTATAAGTTGTAAGTAGACTCGATTGCGAGTCAAATAAAGAATTGGTTTTTCTTTGCTGCTACCAGGCCCAGCCCAATAAAGAATAGCAAAGCAGAAAAAGCCCACGAAAGGCAAGATAAAGAGCCCAATCTGTTGTCAATCTTTGGTCCATAAACCCGTCAAGATCATAGTCGACTAGTCACCGACGATCTGCACCCAACGCGGTTTGGCTTGGGCAAGCCGGCAAGACCGCACACAATCACACTAAATCACTAATCACACATGCTTGTAGCTAAGACAAGATCATATGGGGAGCCATAGGCTGAAAGGAACTATGGTTGCTAAGACGTCATTTCAGAAAGGTGCAAATCCATTATAAAAAGGGAATCGAAAGGAGATTGTATCATGGTTATGCTCCTCCCACTTTCAACACCTTTTCTCTTTCGCATTAATCATCCAAACGTGCTCTCAGCCACTCTCACTTGCCAAACACTCTTCTCAGTTCTCACACATCTCTCTCCATTTTTTTTAAAAAAATCTTTTGAGAATCTCTCCAGGTATTTCAATCTGCCAAATGGCAATATGGCATCAATCATTATCATGTATTTCTTCGATGATATGGTAGTAATCTAATATTAGATTAGACATCCTCTAATATTAAACTATGTGTGTCTAATTTAGTTGGATGATGTCGTTGACTTTTTAAACAATATTTGATCATTTTTCTAATTAAAAAAGTAATTTAAATATGCTAAACTATAAGATAAATTTAATGTTTTTAATGATAAAATATGTCACAACAAAAAGAAATGATATTTATATAATTTTTATAAGACGAATAATCAACTTTATATCAAATATTAATGGTGTCATCTATTAAAAACAAAGAGATGGTATTAGGTTGCTATATTTTAGAGAAAAAAAGAATAAATAAAAATTGTAAAAGTTTCGTCCGTTAGCACCAAGCTCTGACGTGCACCGACCCTACTGAAACTGAAGATCGCGTTGCCCATCACTCAACGTCACTAGTGATGGCGTTTAACCGAAGCGGCTTGGCTGCTTTAACCGCCCGACTTGTCACCACGGGGCGGCACACTACACTACACTACACGCGAGCGCGAGGCGACTCGTCAGGCAGGCGAGGCCGCGAGAGCGCGAGGAAGAAGCGAGCAGACGACGACGACGACGACGAGACCAGCGCGTCGCCGTCTCGTCAGTGAGTCGTCACGCGCGCGCAGGAAATCACATGCTGCTGGTGGTGTGGTGGTGGGAGGAGGGAGTCGCAGTAGGTCCAGCTCCGAACCGGCAAAATCCTCCCGTCGCCGCCCGCCGCGCCGCGCCTCTAACCCCCACCCACCCACCCCACACGCGTCGGTGCTCCACCTGCAGCCCTCTATTCCCGCGTGTGGCGCCTCCCCCCCTCCTGTGGTCTGGTTCCCCCCCCCCCCCCCCCCCCCCCAACACGCCGGCGCGGAGCCAGCTCGCGGGATCTCGCGTGTTCGGTGGGGAGGGGTAATTGCGGCTGCGGCGTCGTGATCCGGCGATTGGGATGAGAGAGGGCGGCGGCGATGAGTGGCTCGGCGGCATCGCTGGGGATGCGGTGCGGGAGCTACGGCTCCCTCGCGTCGGCCGGCGGCGGGAGGAAGGCCGGGGCCAGGGGGTGGGGGTGGCGCGGCAGCGGGGAAAAGGAGCGGCTGCAGCTGCTCCACCGCGCGCTGCGGCTGGTCGGGCGCCGGAGGGCCGGGGTGCTGCTGCTGCTCGCCGCCGCCTCCGCCGCCATCTTCTGCTCCATCTTCGCCGTCGTCAAAGGTTTGTGCGCGTTGGATGGATCCGCTGCCAATTGGCTGCCTGCTCTGAATTCTGCGCGCGCTTCACTCCCTAGCTGCCGTTCGTAGCGAAATGGGCACCTTTTTTTGGTACTAACAGTTTGTTCCGGTCACGCAGTTCACGTTTGCAAAAAATCCAGATTAGTTTATGTCTTTGTGATGCTTTAAACATTGGGAATCAGTAGCGCGTGTCATTCATTCTGGTTACATATGGCCTATGCTGATCGTGTGATCTCCTCCCATTTACATGTCTCAGTTTTGTGGTGTTGTGAATCAGTTGGACCAATTGGATGTTGTAGTCTGTGATCTGGTCTGATGGGAGTGTCCTGTATCTTTGTCCAGGTAGAGTACCTTTCTATAAACCAGGTTTTGATGCATACAAGTGGTACATACTCTCAGATTTGAAACGCTAGATTGAATCTTGCAGAGCTGTATGGCCTCCGTCTTGATCACCGAATACCCTCCCACTTAGTACTAAAATTTGTTCTGTTACTTAGGAGCCTCAGATATGATAATTTGTCTGCTAATCCGAACTATCAAGGGACATCTGCTGCTCATGCCATATGCTTTTGCTAGGGAATACCCAAACACGTACTGTATTCAAGGAATTCAAAAGAAAACGATGTTTCTTTTAATGAAAAATAATATATGTTTTTGTTAGAAAGCATAGTCACTGACTTGTTGGTTTGGTGACTTGTTTCAGATGATAATGCTTCAATGATCATTGCAAATAACTATGAAGTCGCGAATACCATACAGAACTCTGTGTATCCCAGCATGACAAGGCCTCTAATGACATCCAGCGACCAATTCTCTGCTAGTAGTGTCAACAAAACTGAACTTCCAAATCGACTTCATCTTTCATTTGCAAACTTTACACATCATCCTTGTGAAGGTTTCTCAGTTGCCCCTCCCCTGGTTGATCCGAAACGCACTGGACCACGACGTAAGCTTAGTTCTTTACATCTTTTTGGTTAGTGTTGCAAGTTCTTTTGTGTTTGACTTGTCACTAATCATAAGATATGTTCTCATTTCCCCTGTAGCATGCGATGTTTGCTACGTCTCTGTAGACCAGGCATTTGCTCTTATGCCTCTTCAACCTTCACCATCTCCTGTCCTTAAGAACTTAAGTTATGTATTTGAAGACAGCATCACTGCAAATTTCTCAAATCAGGGCTCTGTATTTGGTGGGCATCCATCTCTGGAGCAGAGAAATAAATCTTTTGACATTAATGAGTCGATGACTGTCCACTGTGGGTAGGTTACTTGCATCTTCTTACCCATATTCAATCTAGAACTTCTCCTAAAATTTAATGGCTGAAATGTGTGTGCTGAAGGAAATGCTGTGTGCTATTTTGTCAGTTTTGTTAGAGGAAAGAAACCTGGCCAAGCTTCTGGATTTGATATCAATGATGATGATTTGTTAGAGATGGAGCAATGCCGTGAGCTGGTTGTAGCTTCTGCTATTTTTGGTAACAGCACTGTTCAGTAATAGTATTAATTATGATTGCATTCTGCTTGTCTGCTCACACTTTGATACCATTTTCCAGGGAATTATGATATGATTCAACATCCAAGGAATGCCAGTGAATTTTCGAAGGCAAATGCATGTTTTTATATGTTTGTAGATGAAGAAACAGAGGCTTATGTCAAAAATTCTAGTTCATTGTACAGAAACAATAAAGTTGGCTTATGGAGGCTAGTGGTTGTTCGAAATCTTCCATATGAAGATCCAAGGCGTACGGGGAAGGTGCCATTCTTATGACTTGTAATTTCTGTCGACATTATGTCCTTGTGATGCATTACTAGCTCTCGGTATATTTACAGGAGAAAAACAAACCTCATGAACCTAGTGTACATGAACCTCATACTTGATGCTAACATAATATAATGACGTGAGGCTTCTTACTATATTGCTTAAGTGGTTTGGATCCAAGTAGAAAATTGTTGAAATGTCATGTGCAATTCAGGATAAATTAAAATACTAATCCATGATAAAAATGTATAAAAGTGATACAGTCGGTTTGAGTGGGCACTAGGCAAACTTGTTGTAGGGGCCACTGAAGAGCGTTTGTTGCAAACAAATGTTTGTCACTGATATTGAAGTTTCCAAACTGAAAGTTGTTTGCACCTTAATGTGTAGGCCCACGTTATATGTTGCCCTTGTTTTGTGCTTGTTAATTGAACAAACATCTAATTTGTGCAGATTCCTAAGCTTCTGCTCCATAGGCTTTTTCCAAATGTGAGATTTTCGGTTTGGATAGATGCAAAGCTTAAGCTCGTTGTGGATCCTTATCTACTGCTTGAGAGGTATGATTTATGTGAAGATCTTGGTTTATTATATGCTATTTCTTTAAGGAGAGAAACCTGTCATGAGCTATAGTTTTGTCAAATTAAAATTTGTGCTGTTCTGCACCTTGGCAGCTTTGCAACAATTTCAACAGCCACCATATGCCATTACTGCTATCAACTGATTACTGCATATTTGAGTCTGTTGAGGATATTAGACTAGAAAGATTATCAATGGCTTTCTCAATTCTCACAAGACGCTTATTTAGGCTGTGTTCGGCAGTCTAAACTCCCAGCGCGCACAGTAAACACGGAAAACGGAGCGGTCATTAGCGCGTGATTAATTAAGTATTAGCTAATTTTTTTTCAAAAATGGATTAATTTGATTTTTTTAAGCAACTTTTGTATAGAAACTTTTTGCAAAAAAATACACCGTGTAGTACTTTGAAAAGCGTGCGCGGGGATGAAACACTGTAGCGCGCTGGTAACACGCTGTGCCAAACACAGCCTTATAACAGCTACTCACTCGATTTCTTAGTATTTTGTTTATATTTCCTTGTTGGTCTGCTGACATTAGAATTTGAAACTTACCAGCTTTTCATTATTTTAAGATCGCAATATTTTAAATATTTGACTACTGTGTTGAGTCTGACTGTGCCATATCATGGCGATTAGGTTTTTGTGGAGGAAGAATGCTACTTTTGCTATCTCTCGGCACTACAAACGCTTTGATGTATTTGAAGAAGCAGAAGCTAATAAAGCTGCTGGGAAGTATGACAATGCATCAATTGATTACCAAATAGAGTTTTACCGAAACGAGGGCCTAACATATTATACACCTGCTAAGCTTCCTATTACAAGTGGTCAGTGATCTCATTAAAGTATGGCGAAAACAGTTCAGTTACTTTCTGAGATTTTAACTTTGTCCTTTTTGCATTGGTTTAGATGTCCCTGAAGGTTGTGTCATCATCAGAGAGCACATTCCCATCACGAATCTCTTCACATGCCTTTGGTTCAATGAAGTTGACCGTTTCACCTCCAGGGATCAAATTAGTTTCAGCACCGTCCGGGACAAAATAAGGGCTAGAGTTGGCTGGATGCCTGAAATGTTCCTGGACTGCGAAAGACGCAACTTTGTTATTCAGGTTTCTCATCTTACTATATAATTTTTATTTTCACATACTTTATAGGACACAGCCACACAGGCACACACTACGTAACCTGCAGAACTAAACTGCCAGTTACCTGTATTTCCTGTGTTAGGCAGCACATGTTGGACCTCATGAGCTTACTAGGGTATCTGTTTTTGCTGTTTGACATCTCACTAGGGATACCACAGGGAGCTACTCGAGCAAATGATTGCGTCCGGTTGGAAGCCCCCTCCAATGGCTAGTGAACAATCTCGAAAACTCAGATTAGGTAGCAGGAAACCTCCTCCATCAAAGAAGCCTTCCATGAAGCGGAAAAGGATGAAAAAATCGAGCTCACGGAGGCGTCTTCCCAAACCAATCACTGGGATGACTGATACTACTATCTGACAAAAGTTGGGTGCATGATGATCCAGGGCTCTTTGTTGACACAATTCACTTTGCTGGAATGCGAGCTGATTCTATTAGGACACATACTTGTATTTTTTTTTCTTCCGAAGAGATTTGTTCATAGTTTATTCTTCATTGTTGGTGTAAATAACAGCGGAAAGCAATATAATCAAATATTTTCAATGAGCAGCCATTTTTTCTTTGTAACAACAGTTGCTACCACAAGGTGACCGACTAAGCTAAAGGATTATGTTATTTCTCAAGCTGGGTACCAAATTACCAGGAGATCTCTTGGTGATTTGTCTAGACAGAAGAATAGCAGCTAAGAGATGTGCTGATTTTTCTGTTACTCACTTGGGATGTCAAGTTGGCAATTGCATGCTACTATTGTAAAGATGGGGTCTGATTTTGGTCTATATGCTGCAAATGCAAGTAGAAAATGTACAGAAAATAGAATCTGATAGAAACTCCCAGCAAATGTTGGCTTCAGGACACAAGCGCACTTAAAACTGTAACTATTTGCATTGGCACAAGAGAAAAATATCAAACTAGTAATCGAATGCTCTGTTTCTGTATTTCTCAGAAATGCCGATTAGTAACTGGAACCCTTCGATTGACCAAAGCAATTCATGATTGCGATTAGTAATTTGAACCCTTCGATTAAGCGGTTCATGATAGCTAACTAACCAATTACGCATCTCTGAAGGATCTGCGACTATATCATGTCATTTACCTACACAAACTTCGCGATCTGGTGGCCATGTCGGTTGGTGCTTACTTGGGGGTGACGTCGGGGACGTTATGAGGCAGCGTCGCGGAGGTACACTGGACGCTCGTCTTCTTCCGATTCAGCCGTCGGCGGCGGCGGGGGAGGTGCTCCTCTTGGTCCGAGGCAGAGCCGGGAGCGGCGGGGAAGTGCTCGACTTCAGCGTCGGCAGCGGTGGCGGCGGGGAGGCGCTCGTCTTGCCCAGAGGCGGCGTCGGGGGCCGCGGGGAGGTGCACTGGACGCTTCACGAACAGCTCGATGTCCTCGAAGAGCTTGTCGACCTTGACGAACCAGTAATCGGACACCAGCTTCTTCCGCTTCGTGCGGTGCTCCGCGTCTTCCCCGAGCAATTCCTTGCAGAGGTTCACGATGCGATCGCCCATGGCGCGTCCGGCTTGAGGAACCGGGTCGTGAGGAACCTGCCCGAAGACAGCGCCGGTGATGCCGCCGAGCCCCATCGATTTGAGCCTGTGAACTTGAAGGAGAGAAGCTGGCGGGCCTGTTCCTTCACAGCAGGGAGCCCGTTGTCGTCGTGGCGATGGCGCATGATCACCTCGAGACTCCCGTAGGACAGGAAGAGGGGCTCGTAGAGGGAGGAAAGTGCCTCGACGACGCCGAGGTTTATGACCTCCCAGTTGTTGGTCTCCTTCAGGTCGCCGAGCGCGTCGGCGATGTATCTGGCGTGGTGGACGCCGTCGACGGCGCAGATGAAGACGAGGACGCCGTGCTCCTTGCCCTTCCTCTCGGCCAGCTTGAGAGCAGCCTCCAGGGAGTCCACCCTGATCTCGAGGCTCTCGCGCTCCATTCAGGCGAGAACCGCCTCCACCCTGCTCTCGCCGCTCTCGCGCTCCATTCCGACGAGCTTGATGGAGCTATGGAAATGTGGTTCGGGGGCGGGGCCTTCGGGAGTATAGATGGCCAAAAGGCCCGCCCGGCACGGTCCGGCCCAGGCACGGATAGGCATGGCCCGAGAGCGATCGGGCCGGCACAGCATGATCGGAATTTCGTGCCGTGCCGTGCCTGCTCACGGGCCGCAAGTCAGGCCCAGGCACGGCCCAGTAGCAATTGGGCCGTGCCGGGCCGGCACGAAGGTACGATCAGCCCATTGGGCCTGGGCTAGCCCAGGCACGGCTTAGGACCAGTGGACCAGTGAATCAGTAGATCAGTGGATTGACAAATTCAATGGATCATTGGACTGAACATGCAAAATTTAAATTTAAACATGCCTTAATTAACAAATTCAAATTACACAACTTACAACTTAGTTGACAAATTTAAATTTGAACATGCCTTGGTTAACAAATTCAAATTACACAACTTAGTTGACAAATTCAAATTTGAACATGCCTTAGTTAAATTCACAGTTCTAGTTTCACAGATCCAATTGACAAAAATTCACAATTCACAGACATCACAGTTGTAGATTCAAAAATTTCACCAAGTCAAATTACCCAAAATCACAAACTTTCACCCAAAAAACTTGACTCAGATCACAAATCACATGGACAATTCATAGAAATCACAGTTCTAATATTCAAAAGTTTCACCAAGTCAAAAATTACCCAAAATCACAAACTTTCACCTAAACTTTCACCCAAAAAACTTGACTCAAATCACAGATCAGATTACATGGACAATTCACAGAAATCACAGTTCTAAGATTGAAAAGTTTCACTAAGTCAAAAATTACCCAAAATCACAAACTTTCACCCAAACTTTCACCCAGAAACTTGACACAAGTATTTCAATGAATAAAGTAGCTGTGTAGTGCAATGGCTGCCTCGTTAAAAACCTTTCTAGGTAAAAACTCACACCTCGTGAGAAAACCCTAGAAAGGAAAAAAGAGTGCAGCCCACAGCATTAATCAAATGTTCATAATAAAGTCCAAGTCCAATACAATCATCTAGTCCCAGTGACAGTGGCAGTGGTTACTTCATCAAGAAACAAATTGTCAAAAGAGTTCATAAGCTCTAAATTCTCCATGGTATGTTGCATCTTTGCATCTACTTGCTCCCAATCTTTGATTAGTGCCAAAGCTTGCACCATGTCAGGAGCTAGACGCCGTCGTCGCTCCTCGATGATCCTGCCAGTTAAGCTAAAAGCAGATTCCGATGATATGGTAGAAACAGGAACAGTCAAAACATCCCTAGCTAATATGGAAAGAATAGGATAGGTGTGATTGTGCTCATGCCACCAGTTAAGGATATTGAAGTCATCATCGTATTGATTGACAGTGTCACTGTCAAGATAGGCAAACAACTCAGATGCATTCATGTTAGCAGTAGAAGAAACAGCCTGAATCAAAGCGGTAGCAGAAGTTCTCCTAGAAAATGCACCAGCACCAAGTCCAGATCCTGCACTGGCACCAGCATCACCAAATCCAGAACCAGGACTGGCACCAGCACCAAATCCAGAACCTGGACTGGCACCAGCACCAAGTCCAGCACCTGGACTGGAACCACAAGCAGCAGCACCAAAAATTTTTCCCCAAGCTGTCTTTTTCTTACCAAAAGAAGAGCTTGGGGTTGCCCTTTGTAATCTCACAGCACCAAATTTACTTTCATACTTAGCATACATGTCAGACAATGCAGCCCTAACCTCATTTAAATATGCAGATTAATCACAACTAATAAGTTGTCCCATAATTTGGAGAACATTGCTAAAACCCCTGATCTTGGCCCTAGGATCCAAGATAAAAACAAATAAATACAGAAATGGAATCTCAGACAGTATGACAAGAACTTATTTTTCATGGGAACAACAGTTCTAAGGTTCCTATCATTCTCATAAGTATTTAGATGTCCAGCAATCTCAAGAATGTGATGCATAATTAATGGAGATGTTGGATAATAAACACCAGACAAAATAACAGTTGAATCATAAAATTGTTCAAGGAATAAAAGAACAGTTTCAGCAATTGTCCAGTGTAAATCAGTCAGTAATGGATGACCATCAACCATTGGATGGTGAGATGCAATAAACACTGAAAAAATGACCCTATGTGGCAAGAGATGCTTAAGCATTAGATAAGTTGCATTCCATCTAACATCCATGTCCAAACCAAATTTACGAGGACAAATACCTTTAGCAATGCAGAAGTTTTTGTATAAAGCAATGCGCTGATTAGATGCATTTATAAATGAAATAGCAGTTCTAAAATCTTGAAGCATGGGTTTGAAGATTTCTAGACCAGCCTTAACAATTAAATTGATGATATGACATGCACAACGCTGATGCAAATATAAATCACCAACATAACCAGACAGAACAGGTTTAAGACTATCCATTGCTTTAGAATTAGCAGATGCATTGTCCAGAGTAATAGAGAAAATCTTATCAGTCAAACCATATTCTTGAACAACAGAAAGCACACGTTCAGAAATATTTTCAGCATTGTGTGACACATCAATTAGCACCAGTCCCAAAATCCTCTTCTCTAATTGCCAATTAGAATTAACAAAATGGGCAACAACACTCAAATAATCCTCCTTAGCATTACCAGACCATATATCAGATGTCAAAGCAACAGAACTAACAGACTTCAAAGTCTCAATAAGCATAGCACGTCTCTTGTCGAAGACCTTAAAAACGTCCCTACTGATAGTTTGCCTAAAGACAACACTAAATCTAGGGTTGTGAGCATTTTGAATATACTCCTCAAAAGCAGCAGACTGACCAAAAGTAAGTGGAAGATCCTCTCTAGCAATCAACCTAACCAACTCAGTTCTAGCCACATCCGGTTTATATTCCCATTGACTAACAGAACCATCAGCATTAAACCTAAGCATGGACTGAGACAAAGCACCAACATTTCTAGGTTTGCACGACTTAATATGCCTAAGCAAATGACCAGTATCACCAGTTGAACGAGCAGACAATGTTTTATGACAGTAATTGCATTTAGCAGAAACGCGAACCTGAGCGCCATTGCGTTCTTCAAAGAGTTCTTCAAAGTCATCCCATACCTCAGACCTGGACCTCTTGTTGCTAGCACTTGAGCCAGACGGAGCACCGTTGCCATCGGCACCGGTACCATCATCGTGTGGCTCCGGCTACGACAGATCTCTCAGAGGTGAAGCAGTGTTGCCAAACACCTCAATGCGTTCCTCCTCCAAGTCATCTTCGTCATCACCCCGCGTCCCCATCGTCCTCGTCTCGTAGTTGCATGAGGTTGGATCACCATCCATCGCAGGCACTCCGGTTCCTCAACGGTGGCCTGCCGCTCAGCGACCTGCAAAAGCAAATGAAACAACGCAGAGAGTAGTTACGGATCTGATCGAATAGAGAAAAATAAACTAAAAAAAAGCTTGTACCTGCGCATCCGGAGCACCGGAGTTGCCGTTGATGATAGAGGTCCACAGATCTACGAGAAGACAAGAGGAGAGACTAGATTTGGGGGGTGGATGAGTGGATCTGACGAAGAGCTCACAGATTTGGGGGGTGGATGAGTGGATCTGAGTATCTGACGAAGAGAAACGATGAGGGTTGCAAAAAAAAGTACAGAATGGAGAGGAAATTGACAATGGGACCGTCGATCCGACGACCGGAGAGGCGGAGACGAAGAGCTCACGGTCACGGATCAGCCAAAGAGATGAAAGAAAAGGATAGAGAAGAGACGACCCTCAAGCCCCCAGTGGGAGCCCGCTGACCCTCGGTGCTAGATCCGGCGAGGCATCCATCGGAGGCGTGGAGGGCTCAGGGGTCGGGGACTCAGGGCTGGAGGCTGGAGCCTGGAGGTGGAGCCGTGGAGGCGGAGCAGCAGCGGATCGGTCGAGACTCGAGACTGATGTGGCTAGGGTTAGGGTTTGTCGGTTTGATGCGGTTTGGGGTATTTATACTCGCCCGGCGTAACAGGCCTCGGTCGGGCCGTGCCTGCTGTTGGACCGTGCCGGGCCGTGCCGGCCCACCGTGCCGACCTCTTTCGTGCCGGGCCGTGCCGGCCCACCGTGCCGAGGAAGCGGCCCAAACACGGCCCGGTTGTCGGGCCGTGCCGTGCCTGGGCCGGGCCAATTTGCCGTGCCTTGGGCCGGGCCATCGGGCCTCGGGCCTTATGGCCATCTATATTCGGGAGGGAGGAGGTGGTTTCGTGAGGAGGGAGATGCCGTATTATATAGACAGACAGGTGGGCCCGAAGGGAGAGGGGTTGTGAATTTTCAAAATTCGAATTTGTCTCTCCAGCTGGCGGCCTGGCTGGTTCCCATCCGTCCGATCGAGATGATGATATCAACGGACGGATGGTATCGGAGTGAGGTTGGCTAGGCCCTCGCCGCCGGCGGCGTCGCCGTGTTCGACACGACAACTCTCACCGCCTCGCGCGCGGAGCCCCTCCGTTCGCTCGCGCCTTGCGCCTCTCCGCTCCACAACCGCCGTGCTCTACACGCCTCCGACGAGGAGGAGATCGACCTCGCCGAGGCCGCGACCCTCACCCTCCACGCGCTCCACTCCAACCGCCTCGCCTCCTGCTTCACCTGCGCCCAGCCACCGCACCGCCTCTGATTTCCTCCCGCGCACGTGTTCTTCCTCTCCGCGCGCCTCCGCTCTCGCAACGCCCCGATCCCCACTCCCACTCCCAGTCCCACGGCGACGTGCCACGGCCGCGGCGGCGTGCTCGCCACCGTCTCCGTGGCCTTGCTCCCGCGCGCCGCGGCGCCATGCCCGTCACCGTCGCCGTGGGCTTTGCTGCCGCGCCACGCAGCTGCGTACGATTTTCGCGCCGCGTCTGATTTCCTCGCGCGCAAGATCTTCCTCTCCGCCTCCGCCCTCGCAGCGCCCCGCTCCCCACTCCCACCGCGCCACGTCCAAGCTCCGTCACGGCCGCAGCGGCGTGCTCGCCACCGTCGCCGTAGCCTTGCTCCCGGGCCACGCGGCGGCGTACGAAGCCGGCGCGGGCGCGGCCGTGGGTGTCAACTGGGGCACGATAATGCCCCACCCCCATGCCCCCGGTTGGCGATCGGGGTGCGGATGCTGCTGGCCAATGGAGTCGACCGGTTATATGTTCGACGCCGAACCATGGACGGCCGGCGCGCTCGTCGACACCCGCATCCAGATCGTGATCGTCGTTCCCAACGACCAGAGATCGCCTACCTCTCCAGCGACCCACGCAGCGCCCGCTTATGTGTTCGCGCAGAACGTCTCCTACTACCTCAAGACCAGCATCGACGTCGGGGTCAGGTACGCCCGCACTGCTTCTCTCGTGAAATGGGCAATCGCGCTCTCTCTACGGGCTATGGATTGGTGAGAGGGATGTCTCGCGCGCATGTAGTTCGCGTATGCATGCCAAATGTTCGGTGTTGTGCGCGGGGCGAGACGATTCGGGGCGTGTAGGGGATATCTGTTCGGGCGCGTCGAAAGTGTTCGACGGAATGCCTCGTAGATGGTATGGAATTGTGAGATGCAGTATTGTGTGGTTCATCTGAAATCGATGGTTCGTGCAATCGTACTGCTGTCGCTGCCTGCTGGGTTCAGGTCTGTCCTATCGCCTGAAAGACTTCGAGTGTTACTGTTAGTTAGTTAGACATCACATAAAAATGTGTTAATTAGAGGCAGTCCGTCATATGTATCCTGCAACCAGCACCATGCAATAACTAGTTTCATTTATATTGGTGCATAGTGCCAGTTGCTGTGCCGAGTCTGTTTTTGTGCATGATACCTCACGGTTTTTATGAATTCAGTGACATCACACTATGATTTTCATGTTTGTTCAGAGTGGAAGTTGTATAAGTTATGGCTATGCAAATGTTAGAGAAACATGCTCTGATTAGTTTATGATTTATGAAATGTTGTCTGTAGACTGTAGACTCTGTTTATATGCTTCTGCAGATGCTGACTGAACTAGTTCATTCAAAACATACTCAAAATGTGGAGTGGATAAACGCAGAACTGGGCTGATCAATTGGACTACCATTTCTAGGTTTCTAACTGTAGATGCCATTGGAAGCCAGGATGCACTTGTATGTTGTGTCATTTAGATCATTATAATTCGTTCAAACAAAACAAAATTAGATCATTTTAATCCTAAATTGTGTGGAATTACTGTGGTGTTTCCTTATTGGTGAATGTTTGGACTTTGGAGAAACATTGTGGATTCTACTGATTTTAGTCAATTCAGATTCTAGATAGCACTTCGATTGAATCTTGATTTTCTATAACTCCCAGCTAATTAAATTGAATTGTTGAGAGCTTTGTTTGTAGGAATTGTGTAAGAACTTTTTGGTACGAAGAGCACTTCTTGGAACTTCTGTTCGGGCGCACAGAGTCGAATGAATGCCGCTCTAGGACATGGAGTTTTGTGTAATCGTTATCTCGTAGTGTTTGATGGGATGGACTGTGATACATGGTTGAATTTTGGTTTATGCGAAATGGATGGTTCATACTGTTGTTGCTAGCTTGCTGGGTTCAGTTCTCTCTTGTTGCTTGGAAGACATGAGTGTTACTTATCATCACGTCAAAATGAGGTTTACTTACGGGCAATCTACCATATGTATCCTTCATCATGCAACTGGTAGTATGTAAATATTACGGGCATATAGCATCAGTTGGCAGAGTCCATTTTGTGCATTATATATCATGGTTTGTATGAATGTTGTGGCATCACACCACGCTTCTCTTGTTGGTTTAGAGTGGAAGTTGTACAAGGTATGTAAATATTAAAGAGATATGGCTTGATTGGTTTCTGAAAAACTCTGTATAGATCTCCTCTGTTGATGGTGTTTATATGTTTCACTGTTGACTAAACTAGTTTATTGAGGGAAAGTATTGAGTATGTGGACTGTGGAGTGAATATACAGAGGAGTGGGTTGGCCAATTGGATTATCATTTATTGGTTTCTGACTGTAGATGCCAATGGAAGCCATAATGAACTTTTATGTAATTCAGAGTATTTTAATCCTATAAACTTGTTAAGGAGTTTACTGGGGAAATTTAGGCGTGCTTTTATTGGTGAATGTTTGGAGAAACAGTAAGGATTCTCTGGACCTCAGTGACTTCATATTCTTGCACTTTCTTTTGTTGGTGAAAAAGCAACGTTACTTCACATTCTAGTGCTAAAGTCACAATGTTCTCACGTGAAAGTGGTTCATTGTATTCAAGATGATACTTGAAAACAAGGTGAATTCATGTTTTAGAGGTACAAGAGGTGAGACTTGTGCAGTTGATGTGTCTAACTGACCATATTATCTACATAAATCCGATGGCATGTTGCATATAAAATTTATCAAGTGCAGAACGCCTGGGGATCTAGGAACAAGGTGCGGGACGGCGGGTATAGAAGGATTTCGATAGATGGAGGTTTTTTTCTTGGGCAATTTTCGCAGATTCACCCTAGAAAGTTGAGAGTATTCTGTACATGGTACTTCTGTGGTCAACAAATCAAACATATATAGCGGATGTCGCATGTTATAACTTAACTATATAGCCCATGTAACATGGCATAGCAGAACAGTGGCGCATGTCAGGAGTCTAGGTTATTTTTAGTTCTGGCATTCAGAAAAACTGTCTGGCACCTGGGAAGTTTAAAAACCTGAACAAGTCATGTAATAGCAGACCTGTGTAGGAACTTACTTCATTTCTATTAATGGAAATGGGAGGCCATGCCTCCTGCTAAAAAAAAAAAGCAGAACAGTGGCGCTTGTGACAACTTGAGAAACAAAGCATGACCCATGTAGTATTCCAAGACACAAAACAACGGGTAGATGTAAAACAAGCCACACCGAGCTTAAGCAACACGACGGTCTTTTACACCTAAACCTTCATTCAGTAGCATGGCACCAGCTGCAGGGTTTCAGAACAACTAACTTAACTGTGGAGGGGACTTGCCCCACAATGTATCTTTTGATAGCCAAGAGCGCGTTTTCGGCTTCCATGACCATAGGGCTACCTATACGGCCACAACGACCAACTTCGTGAACAGATAGTCTATCAGGATTAACATAATCATCATGTATTGTGTCTAGTGTAAGGCATTCAAGTGATGTTGCATTCTCAAGAATATGACAAGTTAACTCGATCATGCTCCTTGCAGAGCAAAAGCCAATGATCTTCACATTCTTTATGTTGCCATGGCTGGATCTTGGCATCTGCCTCAGATGTGAGGAATCTTCAGAAATCACATCATGCTCCATGCGAGTCTGTGATACCTGCATAGGAACAAGTAAAGCACTTTAAGAAATGGTTCCACTATAGATAATAGATATATTTGCCACATTAAATTCCAAAAAAGAAACACATGAAAATTTACTTACAATCAAAGTGAAAGTCTCCAAGACAGGAGACGCGTCAATAAAATAAGCTAGAGAAAGATAATCATATGCTGGGGAAAAGGCCCCACAGTATCCGTTAAGAGAAATCGTCAAGCGCTTGAGGTGGAGGAATCTGAAAGGTGCAACTACTGTATTGATCTTCTGCACAAATAACAATATTAATCATATTTCAAGGTAAGACTATTGCTATAGTGGTATCTAATGAGATCATAATATCATAATATACCTCACCAAATGAAGATATTCTGAGAGTTTCAATAGTCGGTACAGTGGATGGAAGATTGGCACAGACATAATGAACAACATTATACTGATAAACGGATGATATGTCTAGTTTCTTCACTGCCAGTAAACCTCCATCTGATAGTCGTGCTAGATTACCATCATAACGGAAGGTGGAAGGATTTGGAGCTTTAACTTCCATCATTTGCAATGCTTTGCGTTCATACACTTTCAGGTCCCTGAGCTGCTGTAGCTGGCAAGGTATCCTGAGGTAGTTGAGCTCTTTGCAATATCTGAGTGTCAACTGCTCTAAAGCAAAAGAATTAGAAAGAAGGCACCCTAATTCGTCACCAGTAATATGCACTTCACCCAGATGTAGTCTTCTCAAGAAATTAAGTCCACCAGTAGACCGGAAGGCACAGTAACTGAGATGAATGTGCTTAATCGAGTTTCCACCCCTATCGAATAAAATTGAGCAAGGAAAGTTGTAGTACTTTGTCTCGTACTCTGGAAACAGCGTAAGGATGAGTTCTTCAATTGCTGGTGTAATAGCAATCTGGAGCCAACGGTCGAGATAACAGGTGTTGACCAAGTTATAAGATTGAAGCCCAAATGTCCTCAAGCCAATGCCTGAGTGGTTTTTCATAATGTGATCAACTTTGTCGATGAGTTCCCTAACATTTTCCAACCAATTGCCATTCAGCCCCAGTGTTTTCTTACTGAAGATGAGGTTGTGACGGCATCTCCAGGAGCATAGAAATGTGCTAGACACGCATGCAGTACGGGCAGCATCTCGCAGTGGCAATAAGGAATGTATATGATACCAGATGTCCTGAAAACACATGGATGGGAGAAAAATTCAACACCACATTTGTAAAGGCAAGTGAACCAGGATGCATGGGATGATGTTCCATTGTACAACAGAATCCTATAAAGTTAATATAGCAAGGAAACATAAACAAACATATAATTTCGGAATAGGGCATAAATAGTGCGTCCGAATACTTGACCAGGTGGAAACCATGTAATAAGAACGTAAAAACTAAAATAAGTAGTGGTTTCATGCACATAACAAGTATTGTTTACTTACAAAAAGGGGCGCTATGTTTCAGTAGATAAGATGAATCAAAAGGCTCCCTATAAGAATATATACTAAAACCACCATTTGTAATGGAATTAGGAAGCTTGGTAACAAAAGCAATGCCCTAGTGTGAACCACAGAATCAACGAAAATGGGTAGGAGGATCATTTTCTTGTCTTGTGTAAGTCATGGTGGATTTTTTACTTGCAATTAGCTAAATGGCTTGTGTTTGCTGAATGTAAATGAACAATAAGGTCCTAATATTGTTTAAAACAAATAAATGTGATCTTTTGCATCAAACGCATGCATCACTACACTTTCTTTTATAATGGCATTTGAGAGTGTTCAGGCATGCTAAATTTAATTCATACATAACAGTAATCTAGTCATATTGGAATCTTCGTCTGAAAATTTGATTTTAGAAAGCCATATAAGAAGAAAAACAACATGTGGAAGTTTTATATTGTGCATAAACAAACCCGGGATCCAGGGAGTAGCCTGTAAAAGATGTAGTGTAGAGTTCTTTTTTCGCAGGGTCAGCCCAAGGTTGGGTGAACTTTATTATAAATATGGGAGGAGAAAAGAGCTGTACAAACGAAAGTAGTACTGACAGAAATGCAGCATAGGGTGGCTGGTGGTATATTCACCACCTTCTTTCTAAGAACTAAAGGAGATACATGACGAATTTATACCTCTGGAAGGAAGGTCCATGGATTTCTCATTCTTTTGACATCTTGGTCATCATCTTCTTGTTGGCAGGGTGAGCCCTTTCGTTTAGCCAATGAAGTAACCGATCCATCTGTTATGCACATTATGTTTATGCTAGGTACGGATGATAATAGAGTATAAAATAGGTAATGCAATGCCATGCACAAAATCTGCCTCTGTTATGCAAATATTGGGCAAGAACCACCCAAGTTGTCCTTCTGTGAAAGAGTGTGAATTGAAGCACTCAGGGCTTGTTCGGATCACGGGATAGAAAAACACAGGAATAATATAAGATTGTATGTGCAAAATGTAGGATTGAAAAATGTGGGAATTTGATGGTATGGAGCGTTAGGAATACAGGAATATATAAACCACATGAATTTTCCAATTAATAGTAATCTCATAGATTATAGTCTAATTAAGCAATAAAATATAGTTTCCATCTAGCCACTCCAACGTGATTAGCATCCATCCTACGGTAGCTAAATGAAAAAAAAAAAGAGGTTTGAGTGGATGTTCAGAATCCTGTGAAATTCATACGTTTTCACATGGTTGCTACAGTATTCCTACGAACTTCATACACATGATTCATGTGAACCAAATGCATAAATAGTGCCAAATCCAAAGGAATTGTCAACCCTACAAAAATTCTATGAAATCCCTCCGTTCCGAACAAGCCCTGAATAGAAACTGAAGGAAGCAACGTTCTTGATACATGTTGATGCCTACCAAAGTACTGTAAGACTTTTAAGCTAGCTAATCTTAAGGGATCAGTTAGCTGCTCTCAGCAAAGAAAAGACCCAGCCTTTTCTTCTATCTCAGAACAGCAGTAGTATCCTTCATCTACAAAAAAGGAATAGCAGTATATACTGCAGAAGCTATATATGCCAGCCAGGACATGTACACGATGCGATGCAACGAAGAAGCCACTGGAGCTAAGGGAGGGCTTACCACGGGCTTGGACCTGCCGCCGCCGCCGCCGCCGCTGCGTGGACGTGAGCCGCTTCAGCGACAGCAACCCCATGACCCTCTCCCCCTTCTCTGCTCCTGCTCGATCTCTGGCTCTCCCCGTGTTTTCCGAGACCAAACTGGGCGCGGGAGCGCGGGGAGGAAGACCGCCTGAATCCGCCGCGCTCCCTCGACGGGAACCGACCCGGACTCCGATTCTCCCAAGTCCGCGGAGGTGACGACCAAAAAATACGGCAGGAAAATTAGGAAACTAACCTGGTGGGCCACGCCGTGGGCCGAGGCCGAGGTCGAAGGCCCATCGTACAAGGCCCAACCAGGCAACGACCAGCTCGCCTATCTCTCCAACGATGGCGGGGGTGTCTGCTTGCCGAGTGCTCGGTACATGAGCCTGAGGCCTGAGCGCGTGTTGCGTATGGCGAGACGATCCGTCTGAGCGCGCGTGAGATGCATAGAATTTCTGTTCTGGCGCGTACTGTTCGACGGAATGCCACTGCAGGACATGGACGCATGGAGGTTCAGTTTAATCGTCATACTGTAGTATTTGCATTTTTGGTTCATGCGAAATGGATGGTTCATTCTGCTTTCTGGGTTCAGGTCTCTCTACATGTCAGGGTTTTTTTAAAAAATTCTTTTTAGAACTTTTATGATGTGGTTTCCACGTCCTTAATTTGTGGTTTCTATGGTTACCTCGTATGTATGATGTATCCTGCATCATGCAACTAGCACTCTTCCTACTTTGTGCATTTGCGCGCATAGTATCAGTTGCCAGAGTCTGTTTTGTGCATGATATATAGCTCATGGTTTATATGAATGCAGTGACACCATGTCACGCTTCTCTTGTTGGTTCAGACTGGAATTAGTTTTATAAGGTATGTAAATGTTAAAAGAGATATGGCTTGATTGATTTCTGAAAGACAGTATTATATGCCTCTTGCTGGCTTATTGAGAAATGTATTGAGCATGTGGAGTGAATAAACAAAGGAGTGGGCTGACCAATTGGACTACCATTGAATCATATTTATAGCTTTTTGATTGTAGATGCCGGACTCCCAAGTGGTGACCACCAAAAATACGGCGGAAACAAGGAAAATAACCGACTCGGACACTCCTAGGCCGAGATTGAGGCAACGAGGCCTACCAGATAAGTGGGCTTTCATGTTGAACTCATGAGCTTATTACTGGTGTACAAAGGCAAGCAAGCCAAGCCACTGATTCCATTACAAAAGACAAAGGCATCTGATTTTGCTGTTGACATCGTACAAAGGCAAGCAAACCACTCTCCCTTGACACAGTTCACATTGTTGGCATGATTCCATTAGGACACAGGCTTCTTGTAGTTTATTCCTCATTGCAAATAACAAAATCGCTGCTACCTAGAGTCCATCTTCTCTAAGGGTCGTCTGTCGTCTACAGCCGGCGTTGCTGCTTTTGGGAGTTTTTTGAGAGTGTAGGATGACTCTGCCCTATCCTTCTGTTGCTTGGAGTAGCGTTTAGCCAGTTTTTGTAGTTGTAGTTTCTGATTTACTTTTCTCCCTTCCATCTGGCATAGGCCTGTCTGGTCAATTACGTTGTGTACCAAAAACTCTTTTTCTTCTAATATGTGCAATCCTTTTGCACGTTTGCGAAAAAATCGCTGCTACCTGATATGGATGGTTTGACGACAAAACATGTAAAAATGTAGATGTAAAACTGATATGGTTGGTTGGATGACAAACATGTAAAAATGTAGATGAAATGGTAGGAAAAAAATGATCGAAACGCCCACCGTGGGGCTCGAACCCACGACCACAAGGTTAAGAGCCTTGCGCTCTACCGACTGAGCTAGACGGGCCTGTTGAATTCGAGGTTTGGAAATTGCAAAAGATAGTAATAATGTACCATTTGGTCTTGAAGCTATTTCCTGAAGTTCTGCTTTGGGAACAAACACCAAGGGCGATGTGAAAACACCTACTCAAGGAGTATGTTGATTCTTGCAGTGTAACAATTCTGTCATTTTTCTCAAGCTGGGTTTAACACATAAACAGGAGGTCTCCGGGTAATTTGTCCTGACAGGAGTAGCAGCTGAGATTCGCCTCATGTGATCCTGGGTTGATCAAAGTAAATAGCAAATACAGAACTTGGAACAAAGAACGATTTTTTTTTTAGATAATGGAGGAGCAACGAACGAATACGTCACACCAGCATTAGCGCCGCAGCTCACGGTAGGGTGCAATGCACTCCTCCCATCAACTGCCCTCCTTCCAGAGTACAGCCACAACGATATACTACAGTTATGAACATCCAGCATTACAGTAAAATGGCAAAGTAGCCTATCAAGCATCAACCCGCCGTTCTTGGGCGCTTCCAGAAATTCTTGTTACTCTTTTGCACCATAGGATAAGAATACTTATCAAGATGGCGAAAAATAACAAAACGAAACCTTGCTTATGTGCCCTCCTGCTAAGCTGCTACTATGGAATCATGAGGCCTCCTCTTCAAGGATGTCTATGAAACGCCTCCCATCTGATCGTTGGAAGACTGAAGTGTCAAAGTGGAGCTCGTTGGTAGAGACTGCCTCAAATCTAGTCCATAGTTCTCTCTTGAGAGTTGTTTCTCCAGCTTGCTTTCCCTTCAGGTTGGTGCTTTCCAAGCCTTTCCAGGGAGTACCAAGCAATGCCCTGCTATGCAGTGCTGGAGTTTGGATGGGCTTATCATCTGAAATTCCCTGTCCCTTCTTCAGGATATTGCTCTCCAAGCCTTTCCAGGGAGTACCAAGCAAGGCCTTGCTGGGCACTGATGGAGTTTGGATAGGCTTGTCATCTGAAAGTTCCTTTATTTTCTGAAGGTTATCACTTTCCAAACCTTTGCACGGAGCATCGACAAATGACTTGCCATCTCTTGCTGGAGGTGCAATGGGCTTTTCATCTGAAGGATCCATTAATACACAGGTTTTGAGTGGTGATAAGAACCAGTCAAGAGTATCATCTGCTTCTCTCCTTCGGTATGTAGTTGTGGTAGGTTGATTGAACCCATAAAAGTCTGGATACCTCGAGGCCAAATCCTTTGAGATCTCATCAGATGACATATCACCACTGGCTTCAGAAGGTTTGCCGCTCTGGGTTGGTCCGGTGCTTGGAATTTCTTCCTTTCTTGATCCCTCTGATATTGGAGAGAACCTCTGTTGCTTGCATGACAATGCTGTCCTCAGGCATGGACTAGGTAGTGCTCTTCCACTCTTCTGAACTGAGAAACTGAAAGGTGAGAAGAGACTGTTTCCTGATGAACCCTTCTTTGCTTTAATAAAATCAGATGTCATGACACAAGTATTGACTTCATTTGCTTTCACACTTTGCTCCAGATAGAGACAATCATCATCAGAAATGGTCAGTTTCAAAACAGGTATATTGGGAAGATTTAGCTGATCTAGGCCGGTACTTGTCTTCAACTGCGTTGTTGATGATTTTGGGCATCTGGATGAGCATGTCTTTGTTTTTGTCAATGGTGTTAAGAGAAACAACTGCTTTCCACTATCGACCATACATGCTCCAGCACGCCACGATACAAGAGGTGAAGGCGAGACAATCAAGTCGGGCTCGTCTATGTTGCTGCAGAGCAACTTGTCATTCCCTTTTGTAGCAGGTACTGAACAGGTTCCACTGGTGAATTTCGACATATTCTTGCTTTCCTCTGGAGAAGCTTGTAACGCTAGTTTCAGTCTTGAAGACCATTGCTGTTTACAAAAAAATAAATGCTCAAGCCTAATGTTTCGAACAAATGGAAAAGATTATGATGAACTAACATAAAGTGAGCTCATGCCTAGAAGTTTCAGAACAAAAGGAATATTTTATGGTGAACTAAAATAAAATTGAATCGCATGTATATGTTTCAGAGAAAAAGAAAGATTTGATGATAGTGGTACACACCTTCAAAGAAGAATTAGTGTCTGATAAGAAGCAGCTGAATGATTCTATTTCTTGCTTCCCTTTTGTAGATACAGATCGACATTTAAGGGCGGCGCAGACCAATTCATCAATCTAATTGAGGGGTGAAAAATAAATAAAAAATGTTATTAGAACCAACAAGTCAGTAAGTCCATGACAAAGGAAAACGTTGAGATTTCAGATTATATATTCAGAATATATACAACAACACAGATCTACATGCTACATAACGGATTCAGGAACTCGGCAAGTGACCAAATAATTCAGGAACAAACAAGACACTGACATTAAAAATTCAACAACACAAGCCATCCTCTCCACCGAGGTCAGCCAGCAAAGTGTCTTGTACTAGTCACTACAAACATGAACTCACTGCCCCAAATCGCTACCCAGAATAACTAGTACAGCACTACGACCAGGGGTTTCGAGCGAGGGCTGAGGAGGAGAAGGCGGGGCTACCTGGGAGACGAGCCCCGCGAGGTCGGAGCGCGCGAGGAGGAGCCGGTCAAGCGCCGCCGCGTCGCTCGTCGTCGCGGCGGAGGCGGGAGGCGGCGGCGGCGGAGGGCAAGCGGCGGGCGCTGGGGTGGCGGGCGGGCAAGCCGCCGCGGGAGGCGGCACGGGCTTGCGGAGTCGGGATCCCGGCGGCGGGTGCGGCGTCCTGTTGCCGGGGAGGACGCGGAGCGGGCGCCGCCGCGCGGTCGTCGGACCCTGGCTCTTCTGCATGGAGAGAAGCGCAGAGAAGAGGAGAGAAGAGAGAGAGAGAGAGGACGCGGCGGCGGCGGCGTAACGGTCGGGAAGGCTCTCTACGGGGAATGGGGAATTTGAACCTGTCCACTGCTCACCGCAGTTTCCAGAGACAACGGGTGGCTCGTGGCTCAGGCTCAGGCTCAGCCGCAGCCGCTCGGGCCTGAAGGTTGTGCTTTGAGATTCGTGCAGAGGGTAACGGGCTTGGATCCACCCTTGCTTAAAGGAGACAAATTCTTCGGCCCTTCGTTCAGAGAGAACCATTTCAGGCTTCCCCCATTCTTGGCAGAAATTTCAAATTTTGCTTGTTGCTTCGGATAAATTTAGCCGGAAATTTGTTGGAAGGACAATACTTGTGATGGTGTTCGTAACTATCGAAGATAAAGGTTATGTAAGGGCACGAAATACAAGAAAATCATTCATGCATGATTAATTGAGTAATTTATTTTGAGCAGGTTTAATAGTAGAGCATGCCGACGGCAGTAAAATTGGCCAGGTCATCTAAAGCTTTAGATGAAAATACTTCATCCAATAGGAAGTTGTAGTATATGGTGTGATTATTTGACAGTACTTTGGACAAGCCAATTACTATCGAATCTTGCATACCTCACTGACCTATCACAGTTCGCATGCAAACATATGCCAATAGCAGCAGTTTGCCTTCTCTCGCAGCTCATGTACAGCCGACGACAATATAAGCAGCACCCGTTCACACTCTCTTTCCTTCAGCTCATTGCTTTTGCTAACCTCGATAATCTACCGTTTTGACAGTTTAAAGAACATGCTAACGAAAATCGAGGTAAAATCTTCATCTTGATCAGAAAAGAATGGGAACACAGGCGTTCTGTGTGTTATGTGTTTATACACTTGCAAGCTACTACAGGCGGGTTCCTCCATCTAAATTTCTGAACACCTGCACGGTGCTGGTACAACTCTATAGACTGAAATGACCTGAGGATTCAGAACCTCAGGAACATACCAACAGCACTGTGAATGGCCGAAGAGGACCACTACAACTCCTCAGCCTCACGGTATTGAGAATGCGCCGCAGCGAGGAGGGCGGCGCCGATGCCTGACCCGTCCTTGGCGAGCTTGATGACGACGGTGGAGGACACCTCCTCCCCAAGCATGTCCCTCAGGGTGCTCTCTAGGCACTCACCGAAGATGGTGTAGTGCTCGTAGAGCCCACCGTCGACGGCGATCACCGTCCTCTGCTTGTCAGTGTTGGGGATGTTGCGCCCGAGCTTCTTCAGGATCCCGTGTATCCCTGCAGCGGCGAGGCGAGCCGCACGTTTCGCAACGATGTCGCAGACATCCACCACAAGCCTTCTTGTTTTAAGCGAGGTGCTTTGGACCTGCAAATTTGTATTCATATGCTTCGGTGAATCGATTGGAAAAAGATATGCCTGAGAAACTTTGAGAAAAGGTTAAGGTGAGTACCCCCAGGATATCTTTCAGTTTTGCTCCAACTGTTCTGAGATCAGGTGATCTGTCGCTGTGCATCATTGACATGTATGGAGTCCTGGAGATGAAAGCCTCAATCTATTTAGTTAAAGATAATCTTTCGGGGGAGGACAATGATGGGGACGGCAGACATTCTTTGGTTCAGCTTCTTCAAAGAATGAAGTGAACAACATAATAACCAGGCTCTAGATTCAAGCATTGTAAAAGGAATGAAATTCATACATTAATTATTAAACATTGAATTCGTCTACCACCTTATTCAAAGATCAATACACCACTGCACTGCTCTGTATAGGATGCCATGATTATGGCTTTGTGTGGCTACTTTACGGGGTACAGCACAGCAATCAAGCAATATGTTATTTTTCTCTTATGTATGTGCATGTTTGGCTGTGATTTTTGAAGCAAGGCATATTTGTTGATGGAATATTGGAAGTTCGCAAATGAACCCAAAACTAAGTTTACCTAATAATAAATGGAATCTTGAGTTTCGGTGGTACTTCTTCGCCAAAAAGAGAAGCTTCTTCAGCCATCTTTAAGAGGACTCTCCGAACAATTTCCCCCAAATACATACCAGAGATCAACTTTTCGTAAACCTACAAAGGGATGAATGGAATGCTTGGTCCTAGTTGGCAATGAAATACAAGATGAATCTTTTTTACGTTACCTGTTCACCAGGATTCAAACTTTCAGCATCTAATGCTTGATCAAATTCAGTCAAAGGAAGATGGGATGACCTGAAGTTCCCCCATTCCATATTTATTACCTGTGACAGAGCACAAAATCTGCTGAAAACTCTGAAAACCATCTAAAGCTTATGGATGAACTAAATATGCACAAATGACTCATGCTAACAATAGACACAATGTTGCTCTCCTTTTGCAGCTTTTGTTTTTACTTCATGTCTTAATAACACAAATCACATGACCCCAAATTTCACAATTTCATATCAATTATCTAATGCCTCGTCACTCATGAGCTAGGTAGAAGCAAAAGCACTCACCATATCTCCTGACTTGGGCAGGAGGTCGTGCCATTTAGGAATTGCATTGGCACGTTCCACGTATGCTGCATTAGTACCCGTACCCAGTATAACAGCAGCAATGACATCATTATCATCGTATCTCCCACCAGCCAATGTCCCTATAGTATCATTTATCTGCATAAGAAAAAGAGCTGTGTTTGAATTTCGGGTTACAAGCATATCTTCACACACAGGGTATTTAACAAAGTTCTATGATAATTTGTCAAATCAAAAGAAGCTTACCAATGCTGTGACCTTCATATCAAGCCCCTGACGTTCTAGAGCCTTGCTTAATTCAGTCACAACATCTTCATCAACCTGACTTTACAGCAATAAGCAATGATTCTTACGTCCCAGAGGAATATGTAACAATCATGAGCAAGAAGGTTTTTGAGTGAAGAATTAAATAGTTTCCAATGGGAAAAGGAAATTCTTGTCTATCCCTTGTAAGAGTATATAGAACCTATGATGCATAGTAGTACTTGTTAAGATCATAGTAATAAGATCTAACCGTTTCATCAATTGAAAAGCCCTTAGTCCACTTAATAAGAGTGCCAGATGCAATTGAAGTTTGCTTTACTGGGAAAGAGAATGTGAAGCCAAGTTCTCTCTGCCTCCCCTCAGCAAGATGAAAGTCTTCACCTTCTGAGGCAATAAATTTTACTAAAGCAGAAGCAATAAAATCAAATAGTTCCTGAAACAAAAATATACGACAACATTCATACTTAGCATTTAGTTGGAATTTGGAATCAACGAACCAGATATGATAAATGGAGCAATTCTTACATTTGAACCACCGATCATCAGATGCGGAGGAATTGAAATCTCATCATGTTCTTGCTTGATAACTCTTCCTTCCTTGCCGCCTAATTGAACACGTAAAACACGGAAATTTGTACCCCCAAGGTCAAGCGCATAAAATACCCCCTTCTCTTCCCTGTGAATGCAGCCTTTGACATATCAGAAGTCAATCCAAAGTACAACTTGCTGGAGGGTGCGCCTCAGCAGTAATTTTGAACTGTCTGGTACATGCTAGAACAATAAACCCCTTTTTTATTCAGCCTTCGGACAATCTAAAATATTTAACAAATACCAGAATTGTTACTGATGTACATGTGAAGTGATACAATAATTGCATGGTTATAGTAACCACATCAGACGCAACTTAGAAGTGCATAGAAGTTGGCTTTCCACCAATAGACTCAGGAGAGATTCATGATAAGTTCAATAGGGTTGGTTTCTTATCAAATGCCATAACAGCGGAATCCACAAAATTTTATTCATTTTCAAGTAAAGAGAAGTAATATATACACACCTTAGTGGTAGTCAGTACTATCAATTAGCAAAGATTTATGACTTGGTTTGTCAAGTTCACATCTTTAAGATCAAATCAACATTACTGTGACATCAAAATTATCAACATAACCATGTCCAATTTCACTAAATCAGACACCTGCCACTGCAACCAACCTAGCAGCATCACATTACTGTGACATCAATGAGCGACAGTTAAACGTTGCAGAAGACGCAGCTAGACCGCGATACTGTTCACGGCAACCAAATCTTTTCAAAAAAAAATATGCATCACTTAACATTTCAACTTAGAGGCAGATGTACTGGGCTTCACACTGCCATTATCCAAACGAATCAAGCGAAGAAACCAATCTTCAGACTACGCCTCCCATACAACACAATGATACATACAAATTGCGCGAGAAGGGGCAAGCCATTTTACCCGGATGGGAGAGCGTCGACGTAGCTGATGATCATCTTGAGCTTGCTCCCGCCCTCGGAGGCGAGCCCGGCGTGCATCTCGACGGCCATCGCGTCCGCCACCTGCCGCAGCCGCGCCGGCGGCGCCGCGCACCGCTCTTCCAGCTCCCGCAGCACCGCATCGGCGCGCCCCCACCGCTTCGACTCCCGCAGCTGCCGGCGCACCAGCAGCGCCACGCCGACCGCCGCAGCCGCCGCGACCACCGCCGCCGCCGCCTTCCTCATCGCTCGCCCAGCCTCCTCGACGAGATGGGGCCCTTACGTACATATGTGGGCCTCACGTCAGGCCGTCAGCCACCATCCCTTTCCGGCCCAATATACAAAGGCCGCACGGAGCTGCAGTGCCGTTCCGGCCCAACTAAAAGCGTCATGTGGTTGCTCAGTTGGAAAAAGGTCCACTTTAGGTTCCTCAACTACGGATTAATTTTCATCAACCTAAAAAGATATACAGCGTTCCCTAACTTGTAAAACCAGAACAAATCGAGTCCTTAACAGTATAAAGGACGTTTTTGAGTGGCGTGACGTCTACATGACTTATTGACTTGTCTTGTTTCATCTATGTTACGCTTACATTATATTCTAGTCAACGAAAAATAAAAAATAACTTAAAACATATGAGACCCGCATGTAAGCCTCGCGAGAAAGAAATGAAAATCCAATGAGCCCCACATCTCGGTGACAATCTCCATCCCCTTATCTGCCTGGGTTGAGCTCAACCATCGACGCGAGCTAGTCCCCTCCGTGTGCCTCCCGCTCCATGTCCCCGCTCGCCACGGGTACCTCTACATCTAGCTCTACGTCGGCAGTGGTCTGAAGGGGACCCCCTCAACTGCTGACACGTAGGTCCTATTGAGTTTATTATTATTTTTTTATTATTCTCCTAATGATTTGTAAGTACTATATGAGATAAAGGCCAAATCAACACATCACATGAACGTCACGGATGAGGAAACCACCATTCAAACCATTGAGGTTTGAATACTTGGGAGATATTATATTAGTTGATTTTGTGGTTGAGGGATACAAATAAAACTCAAGGGATGTATAGTGGACTTTTTCCTGCTCATTTTTGTGGGTGCTTACTGACGATATTGAGCTGAGTTGAACTACTTGGAACAATCTCATCAGTAATCACATTTATCTAGGTTTATAACAATGTGACATTGGAAGTTTCATCTCACAAAATGGCATGGGAATTGCTTAGCCATTTGGAAGCTTTCATTAATCGCGGAGAGCGTAGACAAACACACACACACACACACACACACACACACACAACATTCTAAATCTAACCAGAACCTTTATTAGAATCAAGAGCTCAACAATTTCAGTAGCAACATTGCCCATCTGCACTTCTGATTCATCAGTAAGACAGTAACAATGTTCTATGAAGAGGACGACATGCATGCTCAAGTCTGTTGGTAATGTTGAAGTATTTATTCAGCGACAGCGCCGTCTACGCAAGATTGCAAGAAAAATGCAAAGGTTGCAGCTCCGCTACAAGCTGCACACAAGGTGTTCGACAGAATGGCACAACCAACCAAAGCTGAAGGCACCAACCGCTGCGGAAGGTTCGACGAGCGGCCTCAGTCGCGAAGCACGACGGCCGGGTCCTTGGACGTCGCGACGTCGTCTTCTTCCCCGGCGTGGTCGGGCTGGGCGGCACCGGAGGCGGAGTCCGTGGCAGCGGAGTCGTGGGTGGTGTCCATGGCCTCCCGGGCGCGGTCGAGGTAGGGCTTGAACCCGACGCGGAAGGAGAGGTAGCCGAAGGCGGCGGCGCCCAGCACCACCAGCCCCGACCGCCTCGCGTTCTGCCGCGCCCGGCTCCCGCCGCCGAGCGCGCCTCTCATCGCGATTCTTCCGCACCCACTCTCGTGTGCGCTTCGTTGGAGTGGTGGATTCGAGACAGGAAGTGATTCGGCTTGTGAATCGTAGCTGACTGGCTGTTGCTGATGTTATAAAAGTTGGTTGGTATGGCGGAACGACTATTAATTTTTTCGATCGCTTCGATCATTAATCATTTAAATCACGTCAGATAATATAAAAATGTAAAATATTTGTTAACGAGATTCGACCGAAACCTATATCCCTGGGTTTTTGATTATAAGTGTTTCTCCTCAATCAACATAGCACCTAATCGTTACGAGTCTATGGTCTCCTGTCATCATCTCTCTGTGTGTCTACGCTATATTGTAGTCGTCATAGTTACATTATGGTGCCCCCTCTCTATTCAAGAGAGAACCTATGACAGAGTTCGACTATAACTTTATCCTACACCTATTTTAACTCTAAGTTCAATTTTTAATGGGACAATTTTGTTTCTGCCCCTGCTTTGATTTCTAATATTGATTTTACCCCTACTTTTTAGGGTTTTCGTTTTTGCCCCCACTTTTTTGAACCAAAAGATTGTTTTGCCCCTACTTTGGATGGTGAAGTTAACGGTGTTAAGTAATTGACAAAAGGACATTTATACCCTCTCCTATTTGTATTCATTAATTATGTTTTTGCCCCCATTTTATACATGTAGCTTTGAAACTTATTTTTGTGAATATATTTAAAATTAGATGACACACATTAACTAATATAACAATTTACACAGATTTTGAATTTGACAAAATTTCAACAAAATTTCAGCAGCATTTTGACGGAACTTGAACAAAATTTTGATAATATCTCAACAAAATTTCACACAATCATATAGTCATATAACAACATCACAAAGTATCACACGGTATGACAACATAGTAGCCAACATAGTACCACATATTATTGGTTCAAATCATAGCCAACATAGCCAACATAGTACCATACAATCACAAAGTGTCCAGATCATGCATTCAAACAAAAGCACCACTAGAGCTATTAAATATGAGGACCAAACCATTGAGCTAGCCTCCCTCCTCTTCCTCCCCTTCCCCTCCCACCACCACCACCTCTACCTCCACTTCCACCAGCGCATGCACCTGCACTTCTCCTTCCACCACCACCACCTCCACCTCCACCTCCACCTCCACCAGTGCCAGCATCTGCACCAGCACCTGCACCATCACCATCACCTCCCCTTCCCCTTTCCCCTTCCCCTTCCCCTTCCCCTTCGGGGTATTCCTCCTGCCATGTCACTTGTAGTCTCATTTCCACTAGCACAAAAATTGAATAATTCAACAATGAGGAAATAAACAAAATCAGCAATGGATTAGTTAAAAACAAGGATAAATGTTAGTAGCAATGAATGACTCACATTGATGTGGGTCCAACACTTGGGTCATTGATCCCCTCTCCTGTTCCACTTTGTGAAGATGAGAGCTTCCTTTTTTGACTTGCTGTGAGACCACCCTGGTAGTACTTGGCTGTATGGCCTAGCTCATGACATTCACTGCATCTTTTTCTTTTACTAGTGCCAGCCTCGTCAGAAGCTCTTATCCTAGCCATTCTTGGTCTTCCCGGTTTCCTTCTCAACCTAGGCTTTTTGATTTTATAGCCTAGATCAACATATGCCCACCCATCCTTAGATGCCATTGGATTGAACTTTCCTGCATAAGCCTTTTTTAACATATCGACAGAGAAGCAGTTATCCACAAAATCATCCATTTGTACCTCCCTACTAAGCTTTGCAATGAAAGCCAAAGCATGATTGCAAGGCTTTCCAGTCACTTGCCAAGCCCTACAGGTACATGTCCTTTCCTCCAAATTTACTGCATGTGTAATGGTGGCCACGGTTACTTCAGCAGTTCTAGATCCACATATCAATACATCATGGTCTTTGAGGGTCTTGCTTTTTGCATTCAGAGTCGTAATAATAGATGGGATTATCTTTTCCTCCATTTTACTAGCAATCTTGGCTCTTGACACAAACTTGCCTATAATCATCTTTCTTATGGTGTCATGCATGTCAACAATCTGACGATCCTTGATTTTTGACACCCAACTATTGAAACTTTCAGAGAGGTTGTTATTGATGTAATCTACCTTGCAATCTTCAGAGAATTTGCTTCTGCTCCAAATGTATGGATGGTTGTCATCCAACCAGGCCATTGCTTCAGGGCACCTCTCCTTTATCTTGTCCATGTGGTAGATGAACTTCACAGTTGTGAAGCTTTTAGCAGCTGCCCACATATGTTGGGCAAACAGAGGACCATGGTACTTCTTCTTCATGTTCTTCCACAAGTGCCTCATACATTCCCTATGTTCCACTCCTGGATACACATCATCCATGGCCCCCTCTATTCCTTTGCATGCATCTGTACTGATAACCAAACCTGCAATAGTACATAATGTTCTTAGTGATGGAAAATGCAAAATGCAACATGAAAGATGGAAGATAAATACGAACCTGCAGGAGTACCAATAGCTTCCTTCAAGTTCTGGACAAACCAATTCCAACTTTCCTTAGACTCTGTCTCAATCACTCCATAAGCGACAGGAAATAGCCAGTTATGACCATCTATTGCAACAGCTGATGCCAACTGCCCTCTGGACCTTCCTGTCAAGTGAGTGGAGTCCATGGCAATGTATGGCCTGCATCCTTGCAAAAACCCATCAATGCATGGTTTGAGAGCTACAAAGAATCTCCTAAAACACACATCACCATTACTTTCTTCAGTGTCCAACTTAACTACACTGCCTGGCACTGATCTCAGAAGCTCATCTTGATAAGTAGGAAGCAGGTTATAGCTGTCATCCCACTTCCCATTTATCATATCAAGTGCTCTCTCCTTGCCTCTGAAAACCCTTAAATAAGGGACATCCACTGTGTATTTCTTCTTAAGCTCATCCTGTAGTTTCTTTGGTCCTAATGAGGGGTCATCTCGCAACAACTCCATTACTCGATCAGCTACCCACTTATTTGAAGCCATTGTTTCACCACAATTGTTGAAAGAACCACAAGTGTGCTTTGGTCCACTTGTCTTAACCTGCAGCCAAAGAGTGCATAGACAGAATTCATGTCAAATAAGGACAAGGCTGAAATTACTTATTGCAGAAAAGAGCTAAAAAAGTACAAATCTGAATTTACCTTACATCCAACATACTTGGTACTAGTAGATGCAAAAAAAATCCACTTGCAGCCTTGATCTGCACTCTTGCATTTGGCTCTAAATCTTTTCTTGTCTTTCTTGATAATTTCAAAAGCATGATCATTCAAGATACAATGATGTGTAACTGCGGACTTGCACTGATTCACATCTGGGAACACCACACCAACATCAATACATGGATCATGAACATCATATGCAAAGACAGGAACATCATCGTCATCATCCTCATCAACTATTTCTTGATCAGGATTAAACTCAGGGTCAGAGTAGTCAAATTCAGAATCAGATGATTCAGCCAAATCAGAGTCATAGCTGCTATCACTTTGTGCCACAAGTGATTCGGTATCAGAGTATATGCCCTCGTCATCAACTCCGACTATCTCCTCATCACATGGACCCTTTTTTTTGGATTTCTTGGCTCTCTCATTAGTGGCTATCTCATTTGTGCCTATCTCATTTGTGGCTCTCGCATTTGTGGCTCTCTCATTAGTGGCTCTCTCATTAGTGGCTGACTTATTCCTCACTGAAGGATGACACCTACGTTTTGTGGGTGAAAATTGCAATGGACCATCAAAATCAATTATTTTGGCATCAATGCATACAACCCCCTTCTCTAGGTTCAACTGAAACCAATCTAGCATTTCTTCGTCTGATTTAATCTCAACAGAGTCACCATCCAGAGAACGCCACAAAGTCATATATTGCTTAGAACCCCACATGAAGTGTTCAGATATGAAATTAACTAATTCTAGCAAGCCAAAGTTATGCATGTCAACATGTTTTGTCGGTAATGTTTTACCCTGGACATAGGTCTTTGGCCCTCCATCTGGCAAACTGAAAAATGACCCGACGCTAACAACTAATTTCAACACACTGTGAATTGTCCTACAAATCACAGCAACAAAAATATGCATTTAGCTGATTGTTGCCTAGAAACAATTAGCTAATTCGTTGTACGAACCAAACTGAGAGACTACTGCACTCACAAGAATATCACAAAGGAGTTACCTGTGGGCCTCTTCCATGAAAATCTCCTCCATTTGCATGATTTCCTCCATGGCTCCCCTTCTCAAATCCAATTAAAATAGGTTCACATCCTCTGCTGCCTCCTAGCCCCTTCCAGCCGTCGCCAAGCCAACTCCACGCCGCCGCCTAACCACCTCCAAGCACCATCGCCGGCAAGCCTCTTCCCCGCCGCCTAGCCCCAAACCCTCAGCCCTCG
Source organism: Oryza officinalis (assembly GCA_008326285.1). NCBI lineage: Eukaryota > Viridiplantae > Streptophyta > Magnoliopsida > Poales > Poaceae > Oryza > Oryza officinalis. Next base: position 39,702,782 of record BDMV01000005.1, read on the forward strand.
CCGCCTCCAAGCCCCCTGCCACCGCCGCCGCCGCCAAGGCCCTTCCCCGCCGCCAACAAGCCTTCTTCCCACCGCGCCGAGCCTTCTCCCCGCCGCTGGCGAGTCCTCTCCCCGCCGCCACCTCCCTGCACGCTCGCTGCCGCTTGCCCTGCCCGCGCCGACGCCCGCTTGCCACCGCCTACCGACGCCCGCTCGCCGCCGCCTGTGGACCCGCTCGCCGACGCCCGCTCGCCGCCGCCTGTGGACCCGCACGCCGACGCCTGTGGACCCGCTCGCCGCCCCTGCCGCGCCGCCGATGAGATTTTTGTGGGAGGCGTGTGCTATGCAACCGGATAGAATGGATAGAAGGGAAGGGGCAAAAACGATAGAACCAGATACTTCCCAGGGGTAATGTCACGCCCGGAAAATTTCCCAAATTTCCAGACCATTTTGTGTATTAAGTCCCTGTCCAGGCATCAACCAGGGTACACAAAACGACAAATCAATAAACAGATCCAAACGTAAATAAAGCGATAAATACTTACAACAGAGGCACTTAGTCCTCACACCAAAAAGAAAACAGCAGCGGAAAGAGACGATCCTAGCGGGGCTTCAGCTCCACTCCACAGGCAAACTCAACTGAGGTCTGAGCCTTGGTCCTCTAACTTCATCTTCAACTCAGAAGTACTAAACTTCTGAAAAAGGGGAAAAATAGCAAGATTGAGTACAACCACCGTACTCAACAAGCCACACCAACGATGCAAACATGCACAGGGGAGACAAAGGGAGGCTTGTGGCTATTTGCAGAAAAGCGGTTGAAAACCTTTATATTTTAAAACAGTAAAATAGTTGTTTAATTAAGACAATATTAAATCTCCACTGAACAACGCTACAACCACGTTGAACAGGCCCAACCATTCCACCTGAACTACACCAGTTCATTAAGTCAAATTAATTAAACATGTGGGACTAATCACGGTGAATCTGGTCGATCGCCCATAACCGCGGGCACGGCTATTCGAATAGTTTTACTCTGATCAGAGGTGCGCAACTGTACCCACAAGACACGATTCCACACATGTTACCATGCCCCGAAGTATCACCACGATACTGCAAAGGGGGAAATCGTGACAAGACCTTTCGCTTAACTCCTCCTAACCAAGCGCACCACACCGCAGGTTTCGCCCCCACCCCTCAAAAGGCAGTGGGCAGCCCCCCCTCGTGCCTTGGTGAATCCGGTAGCCAAGCAACCGGTATATCCCCGGCCGACTCAACTCCATCACGCCCACCCTTTCCGGGGAACGTCGGCTAGGAAAGAGCTATGCTACGAGTCCAGCAGTTGCCCATTCTTGCTTGTGGTAAGCACTGTTATTCTTCCAGGGTTTCCCATGAACCGGTCCTTAATTGCCATGGGTGCGACCAGCAAAACCATGCACCCACAGCCCACCATTAAGTCATATTTTAGTTGGATAATTACGACCAATAAAACCTGGTCAGATGTTTCGAGCTCACAGCTCAACTAGAAGCTAAAAGTAAAGGTGTAATTATCCCATTAAATGAGCTAGTGGTAATTAAGCATGGCTAAGCATATATAATTCTAGCAAAGTCAATAAAGTGACATAAGCTAGTCAAATTATCCCCCACAGTTAACAAAGGAAGGTAAACAAGAAAACATGGTTCAAGCGAACAGATAGGTAAACCCTATTCCCATGTAATTAGCAAAACATGCACTTTATTTGCAAATGTAAAACATTTCGTAAAATAGGTACAACATGCTCAAGGGGGAATGTGTGACTTGCCTTGCTTCTTCAAACAATCTTCCGGACTCTTTCCTCGCGAACGCGAACTTCCGAAACGACGGAATCTACACGCTAGCACGCAAAACGAGGAAAAACTCTAATAAAAACCAAGTAAACAGTACATAAAAAGTAAACAAACAGGTAGAGCTCAATTTTAGATGAATTTTGCAAGTTGAATGGCTCAATTTGGAGTTCGTATGAGTTAGATATGAATTTTAGAAGTTTTGAGCCATTTAAATGAATTTCTGGAAATTAAATCGATTTATTGCGCAATTATTAATTAATTTTGCAAAGGAAAGGACTATGCTGACATCATCAAAGGGAATCGGCGCCGGAACGGCGGGTCCCACGTGTCAACGGGTCAAGGGCGGACAGTCCACGGTGGAAAAGCACCACGTGGCACCGACGTGGTGACCACGGTGGACGAAAGGGAGAAGGTAGCGCCGACGTGGACGCCAACGTGGCGAAGCCGCGGGCGGCCACGTGGTCTGGGTGTGGATTGGAGTAAACAAAGGGGGCCCACGTGTCGGCGACACAAGTGTCGGCGAACCGGGGAGGGAAAGGAGGTGAAAAAAAACTTTGCAGGGGAAAGGGGAAAATTAGGCTGAGAGGGAGGTAAACTGGACTTGAGGAGATGAGCTGGATTTTCCCGGGAAAAAGTTAAAAGGGCCGAGGGACGAAAAGTAGACTTTTGTGTGGATAAAGGATAATAGGCCGGCGGCCCAAAGAGACGAGGGACCAAGATTGGACTTTTATAAGGAGGTGGGCCAATCGGGCCGAACGGGGTGATGGGCCGGCCTGAGAAAAAGGGAGAGGGACGCAAAATAGACTTTTGCGGGGAGATGGGCCAATCGGCCCGACAGCCGCTGGGCCGGAGGAAGCGGTGGGCCGAACGGAGCGGCCTCTACGGCCCGGGCGGACGGCTAGGGTTCGGCCGAAACCCTAGCCGACCCGGTGAGGGCACGGCGCCGGCGGTGCGGCGGCGCGGCGGCGCGCGGGAGGCGACGCACGAGCGGCAGCGGGGCGGTGCGGGAGCGCACGGGCGACGGCGGCGCGGGAGGCGCGCACGGCAGCGGGCGGCGCGGCCGGGAGAGGGGAGAAGGAAAAGGCGGCGGCGCTTACCGGCGACGAAGACGGCGGCGGAAAACGGCGGCGGCGGAGCGGCGCTAGGGTTAGGGTTTGGGGCGGCGGCGGCGGGGAAAACGAGGAGGGGCCTCGGGGGGGAAATATAAAGGCGACGCGGCGGGAATCCCGCCGGGAAAAGCGGCGGAGCGGGCGGCTCGGCCGGCAGCCGGGCGGGCGGCGGCGACGACGGGCGGGCGCGGGCCCCATCTGTCGGCGACCGGGCGACGCGGGGGAGGCGCGGCGGACGCGGCCTTTGGGCCACGGCCTCGGGCCGGCCCTGGAAGGGGAGGAGGCGTGGGCGGCGCGGGCGCGGCCTTGGGCCGAAGGAGAGAAGAGGCGCGGCGGTTCGGGAGGGCTGGGCCGGAGAGGGGAGGAAGCCGTGTGGGCCGCAGGAGAGAGAGAGAAGTTTTGGGCCGGAAACGGCCCAAAACAAAAAGGGGACATTTTTAATTTGTTTTTTTTTATTTAATTTAATCAGTTAAATGAACTTTGTGACTTTAAAATTATTTCTTTCGCTCCAAAAATTCACGAAAAATTTTGGAGAGTACTTTAAGGCACAGAGAATATTACAAAAATATTTCCGGCCATGATTTTTAAAGGAAAATTTTAATTTCCTTGCTATTTCACTTGTTTAAATTGCTTTTGATTTTTATTTAATTTCTGGAAAATGTATTATTAGGTAATTTTTAATCCCGATCGAAAATCGGGGTGTGACAGGTAATAAGGTCAAACAATAATTCGAAAAATGTTTATTTCTTTTTTTTCTCTATTTGTTTATTGCCATAAACACGGTCCCACTCACTTTCGTCTAAAACAGGGGTAAACGTCCCTTTCGGTTCAAAAAAGTGAGGGCAAAAACGAAAACCCTAAAAAGTAGAGGTAAAATCAATATTAGAAATCAAAGCAGGGGTAGAAACGAAATTGCCCCATTTTTAATAGGGCTAGTATATTCGACACTTATTCTAACAGCTGAATGGATGCACACGATGATATGGTCCAGCATTACAAATGTAGAAAAGGAAAAGGATTTAAAAATTAAAAAGCATTGAAATTGAAGGATAAGGGAAAAGGGTTAGATAAAAAGCAGAAAAAAATTGGAAAAGGATTAATGAAAAGAACAAAAATTGTTGCTGCCCAGGATCGAACTGGAGACCTTCAGTGTGTAAGACTGACGTGATAACCACTACACCACAGCAACTTCTGATATTTTGATTGCTTGATATGTTATAAATACCTTCAATGGTTTTTTGAAAGAACAAAAATTGATAATACCAAGGAGGAGCAGAGTGCAAATGTGCGTTGAAAGAAAGAAACATAAAAATTGCTCGGAATATATTTTTTGGATGTGGTTGGAACTTACACCTCTACACCAGTGGGCAGTGGCTAGGTCTTGGCAGCATTCTGTCAACCGAGCTATGTACTATTGTCTCATGTAACATATCTCGACGTTTCTCCTTGTACTTATAAAGTTTAATTCCACTGAGGCTTAGTTTGATTTAGCTAGTGAGTAACTCTCTCGTTTTACATGGACATGCTCGCTTCCTAAACTATTAAACTATTAAACGATACGTTTCGTATAATTTTTTTTATATACAAGCTTCTAAAAATAAAATAATTAAACAGTTAATATAATGTCATTTTTTAAATGAGCAAATTTATAATATGACATGGATCCAATTAACCAAACAGTACGTATAATGGTCATTAATAAAGAGCTCTTAGTCTTTGATAATTAGGAATATTTGCATATGGTGAAAGGAAGAGAAAAAAAAAAGAGACAAAACATCGTTTTTTTATGGTTAACAACGGCTCACCAACTCATCTTCTCTATAAAATAGAAAGTTGGTTGTATAAAGGTGAAAAATAAAAGAAATAGTAATAAAAATTATATTTTAAGTTAATGGTTAAAGCTTTTGTCGGAAATAGTCTTCAATAAATTTGTATTATCTAAAAGCTCGTACTAAACTCCACCGTTTAACATGCTGTAAGTATACTGATCGTATCAGTAATTTCCAAATTTTAGACAAAACACAAAAAGACGTGGTGCAGGTCTGATGCGCAAATGGAAATCACTTCTGTCGTCTTGGCCTCCATATGCGGCAGCTTCAGAATCCCCGTGTGGTCACTTCTGTCTTATCAGCACTTCTGCTCGTTCAGCTTCATACAAGGCCAAAAGCGTTCGGTTTTTCATCATTAGGCTTTTTTTTTCTTTTTCAACTCATCTTTTTTATTTTTCGTATGTACGTTTTTCAAACTGCTAACGGTGTGTTTTTTAAAAGGTTTTTATAAAAAAGTTATTTTAAAAAATCATATTAATTTATTTTTTAAATTTTTTTTACTAATACTTAATTAATGTTGCTCTAATCGTTTACTTTGTTTTTTTTTTGTCAGGAGGTAAGGTCCCGAACTTGATACGCAAACACCATTTCTTTGTGGATTCTCATGGAAGTGCCCTTTTGGATCCAAATCTCATAGTTTTGTGCTTGTGCTTCAGTTACCAGCTTTGATAGCTCATCTGTTGATCAGGATTGCATCCTACAACTTATCCTCCAGGGTAACATGCTACCATCAGAGCCGTAGAAAGCTTTACCAAGCATGCTACAACCTTCTCTTCAGGGCAACATACTATCATCGTAGCTGTAGAAAGCTTCAGCAAGCCCCAATCCTCAGTGTCAATGCCAGAGATATCCTTGAGGCTTCGACCAGCACGACGCAACGACCTAGAATTTTTCTTCTCACAATCATCACAATCATACAGGTCGCAGGCTGCGTCGATAATACGGTCATTAATCATCTCTGGTTTGACATCATCGAAGCCATAACGATCCAGGAGCAATTTTAATCCTTGGCTCATCTGGAGACGTTACTCCTTACCCAGCTGAGATTTTTCTTCAGGAACTAAAATGTGCATGAGATTGTTCATGCCTCCACATCACCTCCATCACGAATCCATCGTGCAGGCAAGAAATACCCATGCTTGCTTCTATGATCGTCTTATATTCAGGTTTGCCGACAGCAATTTTCTCCCCGTCGCGGTGGCAACTCGTGATCATGAGGCTAAGCTGATCGTCCACACCAGTAACGCGGTTAATGGCGCGAGATTTGTCTGCGAAAACCTGAAAACCGTGGCGCCAAACCAAGTGCTCTGATCTGTATTCCACGGCGAAGTTTTGCCAGATATCCTCCATGGCGTGTGGGAGGATGAGGCGGAGCCCGTCGAAGGAGAATATCGCGAAGCCGGATGGCGTCTCGAACAGCAGCACGATTACCCCGCCGTTCCCCAATCTAGCATTTATATCGCCTACCTTGTCGTCGTCGGCGGTGATCGGTTTCCGCCGAGGACGCTTGCGTGGGTTTCTTGGGGGAGGAGCAGGACGGTTGCGTGGCTGTATTGTCGACCAGCGGCGGCGGCCGCGGACGGGTGGATCGTCGTCTGCGCCGGCGATCGACTCCGCCGGAGAAGGACGACGCGGCACCATGGAGATCGAGAAGGAGAGTCGAGTAGGATAGGGTTGGGGCAACCATGAAACAGAACGCATTAAATAAAAAAAATCCAAATCCGAATCCAAATCTGATATCAAGACTGGGAAAGTATTTTAAATTTCCTCGTTTGTTCAAACACTATCCAGAATAGTTGTTAAAGATTTAAAAAAATAACAATATTCATATCATATACATAAAATACTCCATCAAAATCAAATCAAAACTCCACCCACAGATTAAAAACTATTATTTATGTCTGAATTTACTTTTTTTTCTCGAGTATAGATCTGAAAGGACCTTGATGTCGCCTAGAGGGGAGGTGAATAGGCGTTCCTAAAAAATTATCACAACTTCATAGCATATTAGAAAGATGAGAACTTTCGGTTTAAATCGGAACTTCCAATATGAGATTGAAAGTTTCGGTCTCAACCGAAAAGTTCGGCGGACAACGGAATAAAACACTAGCTATGAAATTGTAGCTCGAACAAACAAAATGTAAATAAATTAAAAGGTGACAAACAAGGTATCTAAGCAAGATATTAGGTCACCAATTATATCACTTAAGCATACAAGTAGATCGGGTTAAAACAAACTCAAGCACAATAAGAGAGAAGGCAAGAACGAGCGAACCAAGAGATGAGACACATGATTTGTTTCCCGAAGTTCGGATCCACGGATCCTACGTCTCCGTTGAGGGGCCACAAAGGCCGGGTCTATTTCAACCCTTTCCTCACGAGGTTGCACAAATGCACTCCTCGATTTCACTCTTGATTTCTTCCTTTGAGGAGGCGAAATCGAAGCCTTCACAAACTTTCCGAGGCACACCACAACCTTGAGTGCTCACCGACGACGCCTAGCCATCTAGGAGACCTTAGTCCCCAAGAGTAACAAACACAATCGAAGATTTGCTTGCTATGAACTCTAGTGCTCAAAGTATGGAGTGAAGCTCACTAGCTCTCAATTTCTCAATCTCTCAATCCAACTCTCTTCCCTTCTCAAATCCCTCTCACAAAGAGACACCACAAAGGTGGGGAAATGGAGAAGGCTATTTGGCTTTGGATGTGTCTAGTAATGCCCAAGAACAGCAGCCACTCAAAGGAGGGGTGGAGGAGTTTATATACCCGAGCCTCTCAAAACTAACCGTTGGAGGCCAAGATTCCATTTTTCGAAATTTCCGAAATGCATTTTCGGACAAGTCCGAAAATCAACGGAAGGCAATCTCAGTTTCGCAGACATTTTCGGAACTTCCAAAAATTTTTTGGACTTTCCAAAATATTTTTCGAAATTTCCGAAAAACACCAGGAAACACGGCCATGACTTTTTGCTCGGAAGTCCGTTTTTGATGAACTTGGACTCTATGGAAAGCTCACTCAGAGAACTACCCAACTCAACCAAAAGTAAGGTCTAAAACCACTCAAAGGATAAGTTAAAACTTAGGTTTCTCTCAAGGTAGCACTAAGATAGGTCACTTTGAGCACCGAGACATACACAAACATATCGATGTTGCATCCCTCTTGATAGTGCGGCATTCCTATACTCAAAAGTAAATAGGAAGAGAATTATACTAATAGGAATGCCTTCTTTCCATCTTCATTTATTTGTCTTAAGGGACGCCAACGCCAAAACCGTTTTACCATATATTCTTCAAATGATTGATGCGGTTATTTGTAGCTTCAAATGACCTCACATGGTGCATCATGACAAAGCCGTCACTCGTCCTTCACCACCGGATTTGGTTCTTCGACGCCAAGCTTCATGCTTGCCCTTCACCACCGCATGGTCCATCGCGACCGAGCATCGCTTGCTTTTCACCGTCTTGCCATAGTAGCCACTTTATATCCCACATATTCAATATCTTCGCTTTGTCATCCTTAGTATCTTTAGGTGTAATCATATCTTTCTTGAGTATCAACTTATTTTTCAATCTTGGGACCTATTTCTCTCATTCAATTCAATGAAATTGTTAATCCCAATAATCCGGTTGTCAACCTTTACTTGTTGACCAACCGATTACATGTATAAAAGAATATGAATAAATGATGAATATTAATCAACACCACAAGTGTCATATACTCAAATATATTATCAAATGTAAAGATCCCAATTAAATGAAAGTGAATAACTTGGATCAATTACATGCATAACTAAGCTATAGGATTTGCTCCCCCTAAATGTATGCATATAAAATGTTTGTGTGAAGTAAGAGTATGCATAAAAAGATATGAAACATTGGGAGCTTATCCTATACAAGAATAGAAGGCATTTATCAAATATAGACAATAAAATAAAGACATACCTTCATCATCTTCATGTTCTCAATGTAAAGAGACTAAACAAGATATGGCTCAAACAAAACATTAGTCTCACATGCATATGTAATCACATGAAAATATTATATATGAATATATTAATATGTGCATAGAGAGGAGGAATGATATATATAACTTGATCTCCGTGCACTTCATCCTTGTTGTGATTTTGGTCCACCATCAACGAATATTTCTATCTCAACTCATATGAAGTCCGTGAACACAATTTCCACTTCCATATCTACATGAGACTAGGACAAAGAAAATGCTTATAAAAATATTAGTCTCGTATAATTGGATTTATCATTAATCACCAAAACCAAATTAGTGACACTTGAACTTTCAAGATCGAATTTGAATATGATTTTTTTAAGTGGTAGATATTAGTATACTTTACATTGCCAATTTTTTCACAACCATTTATATTGCATTTGAGAGAAAAAAAATTATTCAGGAAAAAGAAGTAAAAGAAAGGAAAGCTTGTCGGAGTTGGGCCGTATCGGAATCTGAATTTGTGTAGTTAACGAAGAGGAATAAGTCTATTGCTTCTCCCTCATCCTTTACCCTTGGTTGAATCGTATCCCTCAACTGTAAAATCTGGTATAACGCCTTCCCCAACTTCAAAAACTAGTGCAAATAGAGTCCCTCGGTGGTTTTAATAGCGGTTTCATCCTACATGGCATTTACGTGACGGGTTGACTTCGTCTTCATCTCATGTGGCATTGACGTGGTGCTTACGTGGCACTAAAATAAAAACAAACCTAAATAGGACCCGCATGTCACTGAGTAAAACAATAAAAATAAATACCAGGCCCATCTGTCAATTACTCTTTCTCTCCGCTTCTTAGCCACATGACTTCGCGAGTGGCAGGGGGGATAGATGCCGACGAGGGAGGATGGGGCAGCGACCAGCGGCGGCGGTGGGATGGAGCACAGGGGCCACGCCCCATGCCCGGCCCACTCGGTCCACGGCAACAGCGGGGGAGCAGCGGGGGGTGGGACCCACATGCCAACGCCTCCTCGTCCCGGCCAGTTTCTGCCGTCAATGGCTTTACGCCCCATCGGCAGCGAGGGCGAGGCCACCTACTCCAACTTCCCCCCTCCCCGACACGTACGAGCCGACGGCTCACCTTCATGATCGCCTCGGTGAGAAGAGCAAGGTCCCCATCGGTCCATCTGCCTTGTCTTCCTCCATCTCTGTTGACCAACAGGGGCACGACACCGTCGACACCGACATGACTCCATTGGTGGCGCCGGCAAAGAGCTCCTACAACGTCAACTTCCCGCTGCTGCATGAGCTCCACCCTCGACCCTGCCCCCGCTGTCGCACACGCCGGCGCCTCTTCCTTGTTGTCCTCCACCGCAGTCGCTGGCATCATGGGCTCCTCTTCCGCACTGTTACAAGATTGTGCCGAGATGAGCGACGAGGAGGACCAACGAATTGTCCCAGAGATAAGGGGCGACGGTAGGGGAGGAGTGGGGGTGTAACATACCCAAAATTTGAATTTAAAATTTTGTGTCTAAAAATGTCGAGAATATTTTTCATAAATAGGAATACTAATATTTTCCAACTAAAAACCTAGGTGAGTCTAATATGACCAGTTTTAATATACAAATTTGTGTATAATTTAAAACCTTTACTTGATAGCTCAAAGAAGAAAATAAAACATAGTGTGTGCATGTAATTGCATAATGTATTGTTGTGACTTGAGTCGTTTTGCTTGTTTTTGGATTTTACTAGCATTTCATAAAAGAATGAGCATAAATTAAAATTTTGAGGCAAATACTAAATATATATTTACAAGAGTGTATATACATGTAAAACATAAAGTTGAGTAACTAAAAGTATAAATCATGCTCAGCAATATCATGTCAAGTCAAGAATCATCTAAATAAAATTTTACAATCCTTTAATTATATTTTATAATAGGAAACCTATATGTAAAGATAAGCTTAGTAAATTTCTAAAAATAATTAGTGTGGATGCTAATTAATATGTTAGACTCACTGGAATTTTGGCATGATTTTATCTTTACATATAAACCCTCAATTAAATTGGTCAAAGAAGTCAAAATCCGATTTAATTCTAAACCCTAATCGGCTAAACTCATACCTCATCCAAAAATGCATTAAATTATATGAAAGTGTATACGGAACATAATTTATTCAAATACTAGCTTATTTATCATGGATTAATATAATTTTTCCAGAATTTATTTTATTAGTTTTGACCTCCTAAAAATTCAATATAATTTCAGCCAGGCCCATTTTCTTTATTTTGCTGAGAATAAAATATATGGATTTTTTGTGTGCAACCAAGGAAAATGGAAACTAAGAATTTATATCTACCGACATAAAAATCCACATTAATTTATCATGCACACAAATTAAATTGTGGAATTACAAAGAAGAGGGAGAGAGATTAATCCTGAAAAAAATGTTAGAGTCATGTATACCAGAGTTCTACCCTCATCTCTCACTGCCAAGCGGGCCCCAGGGCATGGAGGGACCCCCTCGTCAATCACTCAGCCTGTCCACTATCTCTCACCATCGCTCAACCCAGAGAAAAAGAGAAACGAGGAGAGAGCAACGCTACCTGAGCACTGGAAGCCGTCGACGCGTGTCCAGGGACGTGGCCGTCGCTGATCTCGCCCTCATCTCCTCCCCAGCCGCGTCGCCTCTCCTCACTCTCCACCCAGAGACCGAGCCAACCGAGGGAGAGAGCTCTCAGCTCCTCTTTTCCTCCTATTCTTTGCCTCCGGCCGCCAAGATGGAAAGAGCGTCGACCGCCGTCAAGCCGTCGCCATCCCTATCTCCTCTGCGTTCCCTTACATCTTCTCCACGCTGATTCCATCCCCGTTGTTTCCTCTTCATTTCATGCAGTGAGTCGCCGGGAACGCCGCTGGGTCGACGACGCCTAGAAGCGTGCTCCGAACTCCGCCGCGGCTGGCATCGTCGTCATGCACAACGGAGGAGACCACCCGGGCCAAGTCTTCTCGCCATTAGCTTCGCCATGAGCTCCTCTTCAAAACGCCTCAATAATCACCGAGAGCCATGCCTCAAGGAAGGAGATCGGCCACCTTCTTCCTGTCGCCGGTATTCCGCCTCCGTCGTCGATTTCTCCTTCTCGGGTGAGCCCTAAGCCGAATCCCTGCACATTTGTTATCCCTAGAGTATCTCTAATCCCACGATTGCTTCTCAGCTGCGGTGCAAGTGCGAGGTCGTGCCGCCATCGTCAACCCAAGCATACTGCGGTCGCCGAGCTGGTTCTGTTGTTGCTGCCGCGGTTCAAGGCTCGGCCGAGGGTCGTCAAGACTCCGTCGGGCTAGGAGATGCGATACCCAAGCTGTTCGCCACGCTGTTCGCCGCCGGAGCCTGCGAGCCGAAGCTGCGCCGCGCCTCCCTGCTCGGCCTATCCATCGGAAGAACGAAGGTAGAAGAGAAGGACTTCGTTTTGTAAATTTGATCAACTGTAGGGTTCAATAGGTAAATATACTACTCACTTACACATGGGCCTAGGACCTCAATGTAATTACTTAGAACTTAAAGCATTGTTTACAAAGTATGCTTCTCTCAGTAGAGGTAGTGCGGGTTGATTTCCAGAAACTCCAGGGATCTTTTCGCTTAATTGCCAGACACTGACAAGTGGAGCCCATATAATTAAAATATGGAGAATTAATGGAAATGGGTTAAAAGCTTTTCTATTGAACTAAAAATCATACAAACTTTGTAAATTCCTAGAAAATTCATCTTAGCTCCAATTTGAATGAACCAAATTTCAGATGACTCATAAAATTATGATCTTTAATATGGTAGAATAAAACTTGCCACTTACAGTAGAAGAAATATCCCTAATTATTTGTGTAGAGAATAATTAACATAAAACATAATCTAACTCATAAAATTTGTAGGAAAATAATTCTAGTACTAAATGAATTAAACTAGAATTTGTTAGAATCACCAAATTCTCAACTTAATTTAGATGAATTGAGTTCTGGGGCGACTAGTATATATAATGCATCCATCTTTAATTAATTATGAATGGTCATAATTAAATTGAGAACTTATAAAATCCATAGGAAAATCATGTTAACTCATTTTGAGATGAACTAAATTTTAGTGTTCTCATAGAACCATGGTAGTAAGATTCATGTACTAAAACTTGACACTTTAAATAACAAATCATCATGAAATAATTGTGTAGTAAAATCATTACTATAATGCAAACTACAACCTATAAAATACATACAAAATCTATCCTAACTCAAAATAATATAATTCCCGATGGGTTAGGTCAGTAATCACATGGACTTAGTTTCTAGCAAATAAAATATGGCACCAACAATACTATAATCATTTCTAAGACTTGTATAACTAATAAGGACTACAATATGTTTTATAACTTGTAAAATTCATAATAAACTCATGCTAGCTCTAAATATTATAAACTAAATTTTGTTAAACTTTAAAGAAAGTACTCTTTGCTGTAGTAACCTATAACTTCACAGAACTTGAACCTAACATACATCTAAAATTTACTAAGACGTAATTAGCCTATGTCTAGTATAGAACGTATAAAATTCATATACCCCAAAATACAAGTAATAAAATATAATTTCTTTCACCATAAATCTTGTTTAGTCATTACCTATCTATTATAATGAATTCATGCATATTAGAAGCATTTTGAATCTTTACTTGTTTTGGCGTTTATATCGTTACCGTTATTTCATATAGTGAACGACATCACTTTCGGTGAGAGGTTTGGATTTTATCGCTGACCGTGAGGGAGATTCTAACTAAGGCAAGTGCCCTCCTCCTTTGAACACTTTGATCCTATGTTTTTATTTGGGCAAGCGTTTTCTATTGCAAAGTTGCACACGTTAGATAGTTATGTTTGGAAAAATTATTTGAAAACGATGAAATGGTAGTTATGACCTAATTGTTGCATAATCCACCTTGAGATTTGTTATCCTTGATGTTTGTAACCTTAGAATGGTTTAGAGTACTCTTCATGTGCTCAAATGGGTTTATAATTGCTAAATATAATGTCGTATGCTTAGCCATGCCTAGTGAAATGGTTTCAGACATTGTGATCACCTTATGTATTTGAAAATGGATAATTAACGACTTCTGGACAGAGGTGAAACCTCTGGTTATTTGTGAAATAAAATGGAGTTAAACATATTTCTAGACTTGGGCGGCGAGTGGTGTACATATGGTAGTAGTTGTGCACCGATAGGGGGAGCGTTCGCCTGAGTCGATTAAGGACCGAACTCTATGTTACCAACTAAGTATACAGTACTGCCACATGTGTTAGTATGGGATGACCTTAGCTTATTAAGTTGTTTAGTGTTTAGCCTTACATTTTGGTAGGCCGGAGTAGAATGAATTAGTCTGAGTGATGATTCATAGGAACTACCCATGTGTGTATGTTGATTATAATGCTAGCAACATGACTAGCTGGGTGTGTTCTGTGAGGGGACGGATGGTCCGCCTCACAGCATGGGCGTCTAAGTCTATCCAATTCAACGGTATAGTGCCTCGTGAGGGAACGGATGTGTTCGCTGCCACGGTGTTAGGTTTAAGGCGTGGGCCCGCCACCTAACGGCTCTGGGTCATTCCTAGGGTGGATTCACACTTGTCGTCGCTGATGCAAGGCTAGACACTAGGCAATGTAACGGCTAAGTTGTGACCTCTAGTCCGCACTCATTGTGTAGAGTGTGGGGTGCTAGGCCAGCACCGAACCAACTAGAGTGTAGCCTCCGGGCTTTTATCGCATCATGTAGATTTGTATGAACTCTGCAGAGTTAAAACTAACCGGTTAGCCGTGCTCACGGTCAAGAACGACTTGGAGAAATAGCATGAGTGTAATTTTATCTTTTCTAAAATTACTTTATAATAATGGTTGATGATGATTTTGATGATAATGATGGCTTGCTACCAGGGAAGGTGCAAGTTGATGTTTATGGTTTATGATGATGATGAGGAGAAGAAATGATGATTATATTTCTATAATTATTTATATGGGTCACCGTGCTTTACTCTATATACTTGTCTTACAAATGCTTTACAAAAGTTACCATTTGTGAAGTATTGTGAAACAACTTAGTTTTATGCAAATGAACCTACAGATAGTCGTTTTTTGATATTTAGAGCTTGCATGTATGTAGGATTGTATTGCCTTGTCAGTATATTAACGTGGTTAATGTACTGACACTTGTATCTTTTGTGGGTTGTTTGTTTAAATTGTTTTGCAGGTTAGTTGAGTGCTACGGGTTCCGTTGATTTTTCAGGACGGTTCATTAGGGGTTTACCCCTAGTCGGATTGCTTATGGGTCTTGGGTAACTAAGCTTCCGTGCAAACCTTTAATTATAAGGCCGTTTGGCCATATTTATATCATAGACTTGAATTCTAAGTTATTGATATATTAGTAGTCATTTATGAATATCATTTGCTTTGATGAAAGTATCTTGGGTTGTTCTAACTTATAGAACTATCCAGACATGAGTATGGATGTTGAGCAAACGAGGTGTTATAGAGCTTAGCAAATTGTCAAGTCTCCTGAGATGTGTAACACATCTGGTCGCTGCCTTCGTGTGGTTTGACGGGCACGTCTCAAGCTGAAGTTGACTGACACGCTAAGTCCCAGCAATGTCTCTTTTGCTCAATATTCGGCACTACGTACTTTATATTGGATGGTGATTAGTTGTGATCATGGGGCACATTGAGGCTTGAGTGGCTATGATGCGTGTATGGATCCCACTCCCCAAAATCATGTGGTGATCACAAATAACACCAGACAATATAATTTTCAGGTGCTCGACAGGGGGGCGGGTGCGAAGGGGACGAGGTGGATGAGGGGAAGAAGGGGCTCCTGCCGGAGTGGCTCAACGTCATGACGGACGACGCCAAGATGGTGTTGGCCGACATTGCCATCTTGCTCGCCTTCCGCTTCTTCGTCGCCGAGCCGCGGTTCATCCCCTTGCTCTCCATGTCCCCACCTTCCTGCCACCGACACTCTCGCCGTTGCACCCTCCTCCCTTGCTCACCTCCGCCTCTCTAGTGGGGGCCATGGCAGGCGCGGCGCCGTTGCCCCCCACGCCACCGGCGCAGCAGTAGCAGCAGGGCAAGGAGCAACCGCAGTAGCTGTAGGGCCTAGTTCCGCGACAGCAGGACCGTCCTCGAGCCGGCTGACCTCGTGCACCTTGTCTATGCCTTCGTGTTGTTGCGCTCCATCCCGCCACCGCCACCGCCATCCATCGTCGATCGCCACCCCGCGCTCCCTCGCCGGCATCTATCCCCTATCACTCGCGGAGTAGAAGCGAAGACATGTGGCGAAGGAGAGGAGAAGAAGCAAAGAGAGAGGAAGGGTAACTGACACGTGGGCACAATATTTATTTTTATTGTTTTACTCACTGACATATGAATCCCATTTAGGTTTGTTTTTATTTTAGTGTCACGTAAACGCCACATTGATGTTATATGGGATGAAGACCAAGTCAACCTGCTACATAGGATAAACCACTAAAAACCACTAAGGAACTCTATTTGTACTGGTTTTTGAAGTTGGAAGAGACGTTATACCTAGTTTTGCAGTTGAGGGATGCAATTCAACAATGATAAGAGCTGAAGGAGACAAACTAGACTTATTCTTAACCAAGAAGCCGAGCCATCTTGGACTCGGCCCATGGCCTACAAAAGCCTCGCGAGAAGGCTACAGATTATCGGAGCAGAGAACGAGTGAGAGCGAGAAACAGAAAAACGAAAGCCACCTTTTTGTGGCGCCACCGTCGTCCACTCCGGCGACGCGGGCACCCGCATCTCCGCTGGATACAACACCGGCGTTCGCGACCACACACTGTAAGTGCCGACCAAAGTGATGCTACCTGATCTGTACGCGTGGGGCATACAGATGTGTGGAAAGTTAGTTTTATTTTGGACGATTGGGTGCTGCATTTTGTTGATTTAGCTAGGTTTGTTCTCTCTGGATGCTTGGAGCTCATCTGGGTGATTTAGCTACTGTGCTAGATGTTAGCAATATAGTTTGGTGTTATCTGGATTGTAATACTGTCTGTTATCAGGCAATGTCCTGACCCAGAATTAACTGCGAGCAGTTGTGGGTACCCTGTGTTATAATTTCTAGCGCATGTTCATCATTGGTTACTGGGTTGGCTGTCTTAGAACAGTTGTGTCTAGTTCTGTATTGAAGGGGATTTTTGTTTCTTATCGAATTACAGGGTTAATTTTGGGAATTGTCAAGAAATTTAAGACATTTGAAATGCAATCATGAGATTTATGTTTACTCTGACTGGTCAGTTTGGGACCCTATTTGTACCTTGTATTGCAAAATGTAAGCTCTAGCTTCAACATCTTTGAGGTCGCCAAGTATTGTTTGTCTGTGTGTTTCCTCTCAAGTGGCTTATGTAGTTAGTGCTAAAGGTTTACATTTTGGACGCTACCTTTGTCGTTTGAGGCTAATTACATAAGATAAAGTCTGTTGTCACCTTCAACTCTTAATTAACCAAACCAATAGTTCTAGTTTTTTGTTTGGATTGTTCATAATATCTTTCAGTGTCCAAGATGTCTATCAGTGTTGTATCAATCTTGATTTTCTTCCGTGCAGCAGTTTTTCTCTTTGATACATTTATCCTGACAAACTATTGCCATTGACAACAGATATCCTTATGTGACTGGTACATCAGTTATTGCACTTGAATACAAGGATGGTGTGATCATGGCATGTGACACTGGAGGTTAGTGGCCAGCTCTTCTGCACAGATAAATACAGTTCCTGTTATGTTGTGTGTTATGTCAGGAAATCCCAACGAATCAACGAATGGAACACACGCGAACACTTGGACAAACACCTTGTGCGCACATTGTAGATGATCCGAAAATGGAAGGACAGTGCAAAGAACAACAAGCAATTTTGCGCTGCGTAAGACCTTGCAGCTTTTCTGTTTTCTCTTCCTTATTTATAGCAAAACAAAGATGCAAGAAAGAAACAAATTCAGCTCTGGAACCGGCCCACGCCGCGGATCGCTCGCATTCATCCCCACGAGTTCGCGACGTGCGCATCCCCCGCTGATCTTGGCCACGCGCGGCTATTCCAGCGCCATGTCCTCTTCACGCGGCTATTCACGCGCATGCAATGCAACAGAAAACGAAAAATTACAATGCAAACATACAAGGTTTACTAACTAACAAATCTCCCCCTAAACCTTGCATGGAGTTTTAATTTCGACGAGGCCAATCCGAGAACGCAGTTCGACGAACTTGTCGCGCCCGAGTGCCTTCGTTAGAATGTCCGCCAGCTGCCCGTCAGTGCCGATGAACTCGACCTTCACCCTGCCCTCCTCGATGCATTCCCTGATGTAGTGATATCTCGTGTCTATGTGTTTACTGCGATCATGGAAGACAGGGTTCTTATTGAGCATGATTGCGGATTGGTTGTCAATCTTCAACGTGACGGCGTCGGCCTCCTCTCCCCGGAGCTCAGCAAGGAGACACGCCAGCCACACGCCCTGGCAAGCTGCCAATGTCGTTGCTATGTATTCGGCCTCGCAGGACGACAAGACCACAACCTTCTGCTTCTGCGACTGCCAGGTGATCAAGTTGTCGCCGAGGAAGAAGAATACGCCGGAGGTGCTCTTGCGGGTGTCGAGGTCCCCGGCGAGATCGCTGTCGCTGTAGCCGATGAGACTTGCATCTCTCTTCCTCTTGTAGTGACAGCCGTAGTCGATGGTGCCAGCGACGTAGCGCAGCACTCGCTTCACGGCCGCTAGGTGTTCGGTGGTAGGTTTCTCCATAAACCTGCTCACGTAGCCCACTGAGTACGCCAAATCCGGTCTCGAGTTCACCAGATAGCGCAGAGAGCCCACGATCCGTCGGTAATCAGTGGCGTCGACGGAGGGGGCGTTGCTCATCTTGCTGAGCTTGAGGCGCGTCTCCATTGGGGTAAGGGTGGGATTGCTGCCCGTCATCCCGGCCGTCTACAAAATTTTCTCCGCGTAGGCGTGCTGGTTCACCGTGATGCCAATCTCCATCTGGTTCACCTCCAGGCCGAGGTAGTACCGCAACAAGCCGAGGTCGCTCATTAGGAACGTTCCTTTCATCTCCTCCTTGAACTGTTTCAGCTCGCCGGGGTTGCCGCCAGTGATGATGAGATCGTCGACGTACACGCTGACCACCAGACGTTGCTCCCCCGTGCCGCACATGTACACGGCATGCTCGGAATCACTTCGGTGAAAACCAAGCGATAACAGTGACGTGTCCAGCTTGGAGTACCAAGCGCGCGGTGCCTGACGGAGCCCATAAAGCGCCTTGTCGAGGCGCAGCACCATGTGTTCCTGGCCGTCGACGATGAATCCTGGTGGCTGAGCAACGTAGACTTCCTCCAAGAGCTCGCCATTCAAGAACGCCGACTTGACGTCCATGTGGTGCAAAGCCCAGCCCTCGCAAGCCGCATGCGCTAGCAGCAAGCGTACGGACTCGAGCCGCGCCACCGACGCGAACACCTCGTCGAAGTCGATGCCCTGGCGTTGCACATATCCCTTCGCGACTAGGCGCGCCTTGTACTTGGTGATGTTGCCGACGGCGTCCTTCTTGGCCTTATAGACCCACTTCAGCCCGATCGGACGTAGGCGCGCCGGCGGATCCACGAGCCGCCACGTCTTGTTTGCCTCAATGGAGCGCATCTCCTCGATCATCGCCTATCGCCAGCAGCTGTACTGCTCTGCTTCGACGAACGACGCCGGCTCCTCCGCTGTCACCACGAACAGCTCCTTGCTGAGTTCGCGCACGGCCTGTCCCGGTGGTGCCGCCGAGGTGAGTACGTCGTCGATGCGGTGGTAGCGTAGCGGCGCGTCGTCATGATCGGCGTCGAGGTCATCCTCCCCGGCAGGTGGGGGCGAGACAAAATCCACTGGCTGTTCTTCATCCACAGGCGGGCTTGGAGGCGGCGCCGAGTCTGGTGCAGGCGTGCGCGGCGAGGCCGGAGTTCCCCCTTGCTCCGCACCGGTTGATGCCGAGGGCGTTGTTGCTGGGTGGTACACCGTGGTGTACTCGACGGTGAAGTCGGAGTCGACGTCGGCGGCCACCTCACGATCCCAATTCCACTGCGCTTCCTCATTGAACACCACGTCCCGCGAGACGTGGACTCGTCGCGTTGCCTGGTCATAAACTCGGTACGCCTTTGAGCCGGGCTCATAGCCGATGAAAATCATCGGCCGACTCCTATCATCGAGATTCTTCGTCGGGACGGTCACCTTCACGTGTGCCACACACCCAAACATGCGCAGGTGATGCACAACCGGCATGACTCCATTCCAGAGCTCATACGGCGTCTTGTCGTCAACGCTCTTGGACGAACACCTATTCAGCAGATAAACGGTGGTGTTCACCGCCTCCCCCCAGAACATACCTGGGAGCCCCTTTGCTTTCAGCATGCTTCGCGCCGTGCCCACCACCGTTTGATTCCGACGCTCGACGACACCGTTTTGTTGCGGCGAGTACGGAGCCGTCAGCTCGCGTCGCAGTCCGAGTTCGGCACAGTACTCGGCGAAGTGAGCAACCGTGAATTCGCCTACACGGTCAGTGTGGAGTGCCCGGAGCTTGCGGCCGCTCTTGCGTTCCGCCGCCGCCTGAACACGCTTGATGGCGGCTGGCGCGGCGTCCTTGGTGGCGAGGAGAGTGAGCCACATATAGTGGTTGTAGTCATCGACGAGGAGTAGGAAGTAGCGGTTGCCACTTGGTGTAGCTGGTGTGATCGGCCCGCAGAGATCGCCATGGATCAAGGCGAGCGGCTCAGTGGCGCGGTGGAGCGCCTTCTGCGGGAAGGGGGCACGTCTGTGCTTGCCGGCGAGGCAGGCGTCACACACCTGTTCAACTTGCGACAAAACGGGTAAGCCTCGCACCAGGGACTCTCGGCCCATCTTACGCAATGCGGTGAAGTTGATGTGGCCGAGCTGGGCGTGCCAACGCCATGCATCATCATGTGCGCACGCCATGAGGCAGACCGGCCGTGCAAGGTCGATGTCGAGCATGTAGAGCTGGCCTGGGCTGCGTGCAATACGGGCGAGCAGACGGCGTCGCTTATCCCACACACGCATCACGCCGTCCTCGACCACCACCTTGAACCCCGTCTCATCCAGCTGCCCCACGCTTATGATGTTGGCGGCGAGACGTGGGAGGTAGTATGTGTTGTGCAGCATGCGGTGCTCGCCATTCTTGCAGGCGAACAGTACGGTCCCGCGGCCACCAATGTGGACGAGCAAGCCGTCCCCGAGTCGGACGTTGCCAGTGACGTTGATGTCGATGTCGGAGAAGGCCGCCCTCGAGCCGGTCATATGGTTTGACACACCGGTGTCGAGGATCCAGCGCTTGTGGTCGTGGTCGGCGGCGTCGTCCAACGCGACGAACACCTTCTTCTCCACCAACTCGATGATGTCCAGGCGGAACTGTGACGTGGGTGGCGACAGCGGCGCGCCCGACTGCTCTACCACATCATCACATCCTCCCGTCATGAGCATGAGCGTGGGTTCCTCCTCCTCCTGAGCCACATGGGCCTGCTCCTGCTTGGGTTTGCTCCTGCAATCCTTGGCCAAATGGCCGAGTTTTCCACAATTGCGGCACTTATCGGTCTTGTGAGCCGGGCCAGTATTGGTGCCGTCCGAGTTCCCGGTAACACCGCCGCCAATGCGCCCTTGTCCGCCGCGGCGCTTGCCATGGCCATTGCCTCCGCCATAGCCCTTCTTGGCCTCCTACTCCTTCTTCTTGTGGCGCTCAAGTCACTCCTCCTCAGTGAGGTAGAGTTTGCTGCCGGCACCTAGTGAAGACAACTGGCCGGAGTCCTTAGCCGCCTTGAGGCGTCCGGTGACCTCCTCCAGCAACAGAGTGGAGATACCGAGTAGGGTTTCAATGGAGAGAACTAACTGGGAGAACCTGGGACGCGCGATGCGGAGATATTTCTCGACAACCTTGTCATCCGGCTCGGGATCGCCCAATGTGGACAGCTGCGTGACGACGGTGTTAAGGCGCATGGCGAAGTCCTCGACCGTCTCTCCGTCGCGAAACGCGAGAGCCTCGTACTCCGAGCGCAGCTTCTGTGCACTCGCCTTGCGGATGTGGTCGTTGCCGACACGCATGGTCTTGATGCAGTCCCATGCCGCCCTCGCCGTCTCCTTGGTCGCCAGCGTTGAAATCATCTCGACGGGGACAACGCTGCAAATGGCGTCCAACGCCATCCGGTCTTCATGAAGCTCCACCACGATCCCACCTGGATCGATGGCACCCCACAAGCATCGAGCTTGCAGCTTGATCTTCATCAATAAGGACCTCTCGTTGTAGTTTGTCTTCGTGAGCACGGGGTAGTTTGTCGCGCCTCCCGCCTCCTTGACCACGCGGTGAATCACCAGCCCGCGGTCGTTCCCGCCGCTGCTCGAGGCGCGGTCGCCAGAACCAAGTGGAGTGTGCTCCGTCGGAGACGACGAGCGACGGCGAGGCATGAATGCAACTTCGAGAGCACGATCACATGTCCACGCTCGGAACCTCGCTCTGATACCAACTGTCAGGAAATCCCAACGAATCGACGAACGGAACACACGCAAACACTTGGACAAACACCTTGTGCGCACACTGTAGATGATCCGAAAATGGAAGGACAGAGCAAAGAACAACAAGCAATTTTGCGCTGCGTAAGACCTTGCAGCTTTTCTGTTTTCTCTTCCTTATTTATAGCAAAACAAAGATGCAAGAAAGAAACAAATTCAGCTCTGGAACCGGCCCACGCCGCGGATCGCTCGCGTTCATCCCCACGAGTTCGCGACGTGCGCATGCTCCGCTGATCCCGGCCACGCGTGGCTATTCCAGCGCCATGTCCTCTTCACGCGGCTATTCACGCGCATGCAATGCAACAGAAAACGAAAAATTACAATGCAAACATACAAGGTTTACTAACTAACATGTTATTTATTCTTCAATTCCATTTTCTAGCCTCCTATGGCTCAACTTTGCGATACAAGAGTGTGGAGCGCATTAAAGTGGTTGGTAAACATAGCCTTATTGGAGCAAGTGGGGAATTCAGTGATTTCCAGGAGGTTTTGCGCTATTTGGATTAACTAACGGAAGTTCTCTCATATGATTGACCGTTGTTTTCCCTCATTTCTATGATCAATCCATGTGACATCTTCATGTGTCTCCTTTACAGTTTATTCGATCATATGTGTGACGATGGAAACTCAATGGGTCCCAGAGAGGTTCATAGCTACCTGACAAGATTAATGTACAACAGACGGAACAAGTTTGATCCTCTTTGGAACTCCCTTATAATTGGTGGAGTGAAAAAGGGTCCAAACGGGGAAGAAAAATATCTTGGTATATTTTCTCATTCAAATAACCTTTCGTTTTTTACTGCTGTTTGGTTTGTCAACATCTCATGATAAATTGTTGGCCTGTCCAGGTTAACATGATTGGTATACACTACGAGGAAAACCACATCTCTACTGGATTTGGCAACCATATGGCAGTCCCAATACTTCGTGCTGAACGGCGTGAGGATATGACTTTTGAAGAAGCTGTTAAGCTGGTTGAGAAGTGCTTGCTCGTCCTGCTGTACCGTGACCGGTCAGCTATCAACAAATTCCAGGTGTGAACCTGCCAATGTTAGTAAGGATTGCTTAGCCTGCTGAATTTTCATATAAAGTTTTAGCAGATTTTCAGTCTGCAGATTCTAAATTGTTGCAAAATGTGCTTGGATGACAGGTTGCCAAGATCACAATAGAGGGAGCAACCATCTACCCACCATACTCGTTGAAGACTAGATGAGGCCTCTCTCCCTTTGAAAATCTGTTGAAGGGTGTTGTAGGATCATGGTAGTTTTTTATGCTTTGTATGGCGTGAAATTCCAATCTTGTGTGGTTGCTTACGCCTGGATTTGTATGTGATCAACGACCTTTTCTGTTTGAACTGCCCTAGTCATATTATTTCTCCGAGAATGGTTCAAATCTTATACGCTGTAAAGACACCTAGTAAATGTTTGGATTTGCAAATGAACTTATCAGTACAAAATTATTGTGAAATTTCTGCAAAATCTTTAGACAAGAAGTTCTGCTGGTTCCTGTAATCCTGTGGGCATTAAATATTACTCTGAGAATTTGTGCCATTATTTGAAATTAGTAAAATCTTTGTGCTATATTGTACTCCCTCCATTGCAAAATATACTTATCCAAGTGTATAGCCAAAAATGCTTATTCCGTTCATTCCTAAATAATTGTCATCAGGCACTATTCGCATTCCAACTTTGACCACTTGTATTTTTTTTTAAAAAAATAAACACTCGAAAAGATACCGTCGTATTATCAAAATGTATTTGCATCTTAAACAATGAGCATGAATCTTTTGTTCATAGGAACAACCTTAGGAAAGGAGGGAGTACAATTTTCTCAGCTTGGAACACAACCCGAAAGCCTCACCACAGAGGATCCCCCGGTTACTTTCCATCACACACCAACGGCCCAAATAGACCAACATACCCCAGGTCCGGCCCACGATGACAGCACCCCCATCCCTGGGGCCCACACGATACGAAAATACCGTAACTACCCTTCAAAACCACGCCTAATCTCGCGTAAACGTTGCGTTCAAGGGAGGTCAGAGAAGTAATTTCACCCGGCGAAACGATAGCGAGAGGATATGGACTCGGCTCGCGCGGTATGACTAGTGGCAAAAAAAAAAAAGGCGATTGTGGCTAGGGTTTTATTCCTTTCCTCACAACACGCTCTCCCCCTCACTACGTCTCTATCCTCTCGCCGCCGCCGCCGCCGCTGCCGCGCAGACGCCGCCGTCTCTTGCGTTCCCACGCCTCGATCTTGGCAGGTGGAGAGCCATGGCGATGCAGTCCGGCAGGCGAGCCTCGTAGCCAGGAGGGTCAGTTCCCCAGTCACCCACCCCACACGAAGAGCGAGCTTGTAGCGTGACCTTCGCAGGCCATCACTCACCTATGGCGACCGCGAACCCCTTTGACCTCCTCGGCGGCGACGACAACGACGACCCCGCGCAGCTGCTGGCCAAGGCAGCCGTCGCGGCGCAGAAGGCCGAGGCGAAGAAGGCGGCGACGGCGGCAGCGGTGGCTCCGGCCGCCGGGAAGGGCGCGCAGCCGGCCGCCGCCAAGTTCCCCACAAAGCCGGCCCCCCCTTCACAGGCCGGTGAGTTTGGGATTGAGGCTCCGGAGTTCTAGATCTGGGCGATTAGCGTTCGGTTTTGTTCCTGTTCTTATTCTATAGGATTCTTAGATGATGGTTTTTGTCAATTAATTTTAGGATTTGTTTTCTAACGATTGTTCCGTACAACATAAATGTTGATTCCATGGATACGTAGGTTGTAAAGATAGGAGTTTTGATTTAATTTTACCATTTTGTGCTATAAAGGACTTTTTTCCCTAGCGAAATGCTCATGTTTAATACATGTTTCAGTGAGGGAGTCTAGAGATGGCAGTGCACCCTCACGTGGAGGGTATGGGCGTGGTGAACGCGGCCGAGGCAGAGGTGGGCGAGGCTATGGTCAAAACCGAGACTTTGGCGGCGAAGAAATGAATGGCTTCCATGGAGGATATGGTGGAGGCGGTGGTAGCAGAGCTGGAGGTGAAGAAGGTGCTCAGGACAGGGAGAGGGGCCCTCGGCCACCCTACCAGGGAGGAGGTCGACGAGGTGGGTTCAGGGACAGTGGGTATGGTGATGACTCTGAGAGGATGCCACGGAGGACATATGAGCGCCATAGCGGCACTGGCCGTGGGTATGAGATGAAGCGTGAGGGTTCGGGGCGTGGGAACTGGGGAACTACCACTGATGAAATTCTCGCCCAGTAAGTTGTTCATTACTTAAGTTGTTCATGTTCATACTGTTGAGATAGATGTACTTATGGTGTTGTTTGATTGGTTAGGGAAACTGGGGAAGCCCTGAAGTTGGATGAGAAGGCCCCTGTTACTGAGAAGCAGGGTCCACTGGAGGGTGCTCCACAGACAGATGAGAACAAGGATAACAAAGATGCCACTCCAAACGAGGAAGAAAAGGAAGAGGATAAGGTATACTTCTGATCACTTAAATCAATATGGAATGCAGATTTTGAGATTTATACTTCTATGTCTTTAGTATTATGGAAAGTTCTATGCATTGATATAAATAATTCTTTTGAACTTGCCAGTTGGTATGGTTTGTTAACTTGACTTTGTTGCTGCTTTTCTTATGACTTCAAAAATGCTGCTTTTCCTTGCCTGATTAGTCATAATTGGATTTATGTGTGAAAATGTTCCTTTGCTTGTTAGTCACTGTGGTCCAAATGGTATTTTCTCAATTCTTACTTTTCCAGCAGCCACAAAGTTGAGATGGCTTTATGACTTGCTTTTTGTGTGAGGAAGTGACTAAAAATAAGAGTAGCAGTTCTTCCAAGGACTTTGAGGGCTCTCCGTTTCTGACTACAAACAAATGTCCAAGGAAGTATTGATTTTGATAGTCATAGGGCCATAAGTTTAGTCATAATTATTTTGTAAGTTGGCCACAATATGAAGTAACAGTACTCTAAGCTGAAACCATGCTGGCTGGTTACTTGTTTTCTTTTGATTGCTTGTGTACTTTTTGAACAAATGATTTCTATGCATGCTAATTTTTAGGCAAATTGTTCCCCTGTGCCTCTGGTCTATCAGGTGCTAGAAGACCTACTGAAACTTTTTCGAATTACTCCTATAACTGTGTTTATTCCTTTTGCCACAGTTGTCTAGGAGTGTATTATATCTGTCTATACCTCCTCTCTTATGATTCAAATGTTTGATGATATAGGAAATGACTCTTGAGGAGTTTGAGAAATTAAGGGAGGAGAAGAGGAAAGCACTTCTCTCTTTGAAGACTGAAGAGAGGAAGGTTGAAATTGACAAGGATTTGAAGTCTATGCAACCACTTTCCAACAAGAAAGAAAATGATGAAGTTTTCATCAAACTGGTATCTTTGCCATTTACGCCTTGTAATTCTTCCATGTTCTTCAACCAATGGAAATATTGATGGACTGATAATTTTTGGCTGTAGGGATCTGACAAGGATGCTTTGAAGAAGAAAGAAAATGCTGAACGCGATGAGCGTGCTAAGAAGGTATTACATGTTCCCGTCCCACCTTAGATATACTTCTCCCCTAACAAGTTAATGAAATTTTACTATTAATATTCTTGAGTAATCAACAACCACTTTTTACAATCTGCCTGTTTTATATGATCATGGTAAATTTACTGTTTTGCCATTTGTATTGTATTCATTTCACACTCCTCTGAAGTCTGAACTGCTGTTACAACTTCATTTGCATTTTGTTTGATCTGCTGTTAGCCTATTATCACATCATTTGAGATTCTTCATGCATTGGTGCTTTCAATTATAAGAGAATACTTTTACCTATGTAGTATTTACTGATTGGGGTCAAAAAATTTTCAGTCTGTGAGCATCAACGAGTTCCTGAAACCAGCTGAAGGAGAGAGGTACTATGGTGGCCGTGGTCGTGGCAGGGGCCGTGGGGATCGTGGCGGTTTCAGGGGTGGATATGGTGAGGGCCATCGCTCTGCAGCTCCACCAGCTCCAGAAATCAAAGACCAATCCCAATTCCCTACTCTTGGTCGGAAGTGAAATGCATGTACTGCCTGCAGTATCAAGTTATGTTTGCGGTCAACTTTGAATTTTGTCTATCCGTAAATCACTGTGCCAGTGCTGATCAAACAAATAATGGTGTTGCATTTGGTCAAGAGTCCCCGATATGTCAGTCGAATTTGTATATCGGAGTTGCTTGTTACGTTTCAGAATTTTGTAGGCTGTTATTGAACTCCCTTATGTTACCAGCAAAGCGTTTCCTACGTGCTGCCAGCTTTGGTTTCGTTTTTTATTTGATTGGGCTTACCTTGTTCGAAAGCTGTTTGGATGGTACCAGCAGATTCAGTTTCCTCTGAATTCTGAAACAACTGTGATGCAGATATTATTGGGTACAAAACAAGGGGATGTTCCAGACAATGAACGGAACCATCTGAAAATGAATTTACTCTGCAATTACAGGATGTTCATTCCTACCTTAATCTAAATGCCCATGATTTGTCATGGTATATGGAATCTGGGTAACACCATCTGAAAATAAGTTCTAGATTACACAGCTACAGATGTAGGTACAGTATGGTGGCATTTGAGACTTCCAGAGCAAAGATATCAAATCTCCTACGAGCTGAAGCTTCTCCAAACAGCAGATCTTCTGGCAACTGTCATAGATTAGAAGGTATTTGACAGGTTTTGGTTCACCAATTCTCCTAGCGTATCGAGGATGGTTCTTGCCCGTCTTCAGATAATGAGGGTATTCACTTGCCAAGATAAGATTCTTCTGCATGTACTCCGGTGCATTCAAGAACCCTGCACCAGAAATGGGTGTCAAAATGAACCCTGAGCATAGTCACCAACAACATGAGCACACAGCAGAGATCCTCTCAGCTCTGATGCAATCTCCATAGCTATTGATGTCAGCTTTGGATGCTCATCAGGATCTGCACTTCCAAACACAAACACCTTAAAGTAGTACCAGTAGGCTTCACTTGGCAGGTATTTCAGCCTAAGAGCGCCCATCGTCCCAAATCTCGCGATCTTCTCTGACCGTCTTGTGATTATGATCTTGCTTCCATGGGGGATGCGGTTTTCGGAGAAGTAGTACAGCTCCTTCCATGTATCATCCTCCACATCGCCTACGATTTTGATGACGAGCAACAGTGTTTTCGGTGATGAGATATAGTTGTTTTGGTGCTTGATGACACATCTGTCCCTGAAATTGGCCATAACCTGAGACCTGATGGATTTTTATTTTATTAGGAGTCACATATGGTCTAATTCTGGTAACCATGAGTTTATTAGTGGGCAAATATCCTTAGATGTTGGGTAGGTTGGTATGGATCCGTTCTTTAGCCACCCGTAACCATTAACCCATGAGTAAAAAGAACCCGTGTGCCTAGGATGATGTTTACTTTCCTTTTGAACGTTAATGTATGATTTAATTATAGTATGGTTTGTTTACTTGTCGTGTCGTATATGGTCTAATTCTTACATGGTTTGTTTATTTGCTTTTGAATATTAAAGTTAAACCAAGGTTACATAATATAGCATTGATGGTTGGCATCGTAATCGTTTGATTATTGTGCAAAATTACAAGTGCTCTAAGGCTGAGTTCTTTTGTTTACTTTCCCAACTCATCTCTCTTGTTTTTCGTGCACACATTTTTCAAATTGCTAAACGGTGTGTTTTTTGTAAAAAAAATTATACGTAAGTTGCTTTAAAAAATTATATTAATCCATTTTTCAAAAAAAAGTTAAAACTTTATTAATCATGTGTTAATGCATACGTGTCGGAGAGAGTGATTCCTAATCCCTCCTCCTAAACACACAACTTAAGTTAGTGTAGTGGATATGAGTACCTGATGGTATGGATATGAGAAGAATTTTGCACCCGCAAACAGATGTGGATGTTGGAGCGGTAGCTTTTAATCATCACGGGTAGCTTTTAATTATCACGGGTGCGAATATGGGATAAGAAAACCCGATGGGTATAGACCCGTTCCATCTCAGTCTCATGCTTCAGCTCGTGTCATGCTTCACCCTCTCTTCTCTGCACACATGCTCAATCAGAGTGCTCTTCCCGATTAGCGCGGGACCAACGATTGGAAGAACACCTATACCATTACTACTACCAGCACCAGGAGGGCCAGGATCTATCTGCAGCAAGAAATCGATAGCTTGTTCCCGCTCGATCTGACGGCTGAACATACAATTGTCCATATAAAGATGCGCGCTGAAAGGTTGCCGGTACATCGGAGGGCAGCTCATCAGAAACACGATGAACTCCTTTGTGTCAGCAATGGTGTCTTCCAGGCTACGAATCATGGACTCCAAATCTTGAAAGCTACTAGTACTAGCACTAGAGAAACGGATTCGCTTGGCAGGATTGAACCTTGATATTGCAAACGAGCGTCACACCTGTTCATCTTCTTCCTCCTTTTGCTGGAGGAGAGCCCGGTGTCTGAAGGTGTTGAGGGCGTAGTAGCCTCTGAACATTTCTTCTCTCATGGCCTTGAGCTGCCGGAGCATCCCTGCGTTGGTGACACGCCTCCCTTCCGCCTCCTCGACGATGGTGTGTGTCCGTAGAAGCGGCGGCGCAGCTTCTGTACACCGGCGTCGATCGCCGGCGGCTGGTGGTTGCAGAGAAGAGCTCCATGGCGAGGTTTTCTTCAGAGTTTAGACACTGTTAGGATGCAGACTACAGTGATCATCGATGCAGGCGTAGGTGTAATTACATTACTAATTAGCAAGAGCTAGTGCATTTTCATTTGGTCAGGTCTTGGTCTATGGTCTAAATTTCCTGGCGGAAATAAAGTGATAGGGAGTCGAGTGAAGACTGAAGACTTGATCGGCAAGTGTCACTCGATTCTGTCGTTTTTGCATGTCGTACAAAAAAAATAATTAAAAAATCTGAAGAAAATTTGACAGATCAACGCGTCCTTGTTTGCTATAGCGCGTCGTCTGCATGTCTGGCTACACGAGGAAGATCCACCTCGACTTGATCTGCATATACTCTTCCATATTCTTCGTATTTTAAATAAGGTAAAAAGTTATATTATAACTTTGATTATCAATAACTTTTTTAAAAAATAATTTAAAGACATTATAACAACATAAATAAATTTATCTTACAAAGCATATATATTTATCATATACTCCCTCCGTTTCATATTATAAGTCGTTAGATTTTTTGCTTAGTCAAACTTTTTTAAGTTTGATCAAGTTTATAACAAAATATATAATAACATTTTCAATAAAAACAGACATTGTATCAAAATATATTCAATGTTAAATTTAATAAAACCAATTTGATGTCGTAGATGTTGCTATTTTTTTATAAACTTGATCAAATCTAAAGAAATTTAACGAAGAAAAAAAAGTCAAACAACTTATAATATAAAACGAAGGGAGTATATTGTAATAAAAAATAGTGAAAGATATATTTTAGAGACCGTGATAAAATTATAGAATCGAAAGGAATACATACTAGTCATTCAACATCAGAGTCCTTGTTTGCTACCAATAGGTAGCGAGGGCTGCTAGAGGACGGGACACCATTCAAACGAGACACTTTATAGAGGATGACGTCATCCCACGTATCTGCTTTCTTCCCATAAGTCTAGAGTCATATCATCCCCACTTGACATGTTCGCCCCCCTCCCCCCCTCCCGTGTTTTGAACCAACGCCTGTGGCGATGTAGGCAGCGATGCTGGTCGCGATGGTAGTAGGGGACAAGGGTCAAGCCAAGAAGAAGGGAGAAAAGGAGAGGAGACGTGTGGTGCTTGATACTTGATACCTCGCAGCCAGCCATGATACCTGATACCTCGCAGGTACCAGGGTATCAGGTTTGATACCTATGGGTACCAGCCATGATACCACAGATACTAAGCATGGTATTTACAGGTACCGGATCTGATACCTGGTTATCAGCCGTGATACCACAGGTACCAAACATGGTACCTACGAGTACCGACTACGGATGATACATCACATGACATACCTGCACACACTCTAGCGATGAGCATGATGGCTCACCATCACGTTGATGCCAATGAAAGCTCAAGATCCAAAAACTTCATTGGTCGTGCCCCTCCATCAGCATCAACAACGTGCCTAGATGGAGGAGGCCGAGGAGCCCACGCTTGCCAGCATCCTTCCTGATGGCCTCCTTCTTTCTTGGTTGCCCTCTTTCGTTATGGGAGCTAGATCCAGTGGGTGTTGCCATACCTCAAAAGTATGAGACGGAGGAGACCATAAGACCTTTGTAACCAACGTGCACTCAGGGTAGATCTAGCAGTGAGGAGGGCCTAGATAGTGAGCAGATCCGTCATCATGCCTGTATAGAGAAGCTCTCTGCAACAGAGAGAAAGAGAGGGAGAGAAAAAAAGAGGGCTAAGTAGGAGAGGCGGATGAGGCAGACGAAGGCTCGAAGAGAAAAGAGGAACGGATAAGATTGAATAGTTATTTATTTATTCTGTTTTCATGGCATACTGTTGAGTAGTCTTTCTGATAGGTAGCGCGTCTGCATGTTTGGTCTACACGAGGACCTGTGTGAGCACGCGGTATAGACCCCAGGGCCCAAAAGACGACCGCGAGAAGGCAATGCACCGCACGTGACGGCACTCCCGACCATCGCCGAGGTGTGTTTTAGCACACGTCTAAACGAGATTAGAAGACACTAAGCCACGCGTTTTTATCATTGAACACACCTGTGTGTGTGTACTGTGTCCTGAGATTAAATACTAGGAAAATGCGAGCACCCTTGTCACTTTTCAATTTAAGAAATTTAATTTGATTGTTGGTCAAAACAAACGGCCAGTATTTAGTGCCGATTTTTAGTACAGCTAGCGTCCTAGTAGTAGTCTAAAATGTAATCAGTATATTTTTTGAACTCAAGGGAAATGAATTCAGTATCACCGGAAAAGAAAGCAGTCTACTGCACTCTGCAGTGTCAACAGCATCTAAATCAGTTCAGAAGCAAAAAAAAAAAAGAAAAGAAAAAAGAAAAAAAAAGAAAAAAAAGAAAAAGAAAAAGGGAAATCCACAATGCAAATAACCATCGCATGCACCAACCTACTGAAAGGCTGAACCACATGTCATGTAACCTACATAACACAAATTGATATGTAGCTGTAATAAGGAGGAATCCGAGATTTCCACACCAAAACCTCAAATTTCCCACGGCGTCTGACGCGTCCAGACAGCAAATCAACCAGAGTAATTTTTGGACCATCATCTTGAACAAAAGCTTTCTGGTAGCTATCACGCAGTAAAAAGTATTTTGCAGGTTTAGGTCTCACAATTGCCCAACCGAACTTAGGATGATCCTCTGTGCTGCTAACATTCTCCTGGCAATCACAAGAAACAATGGAGTTAAATTCGTCTCTGTACTCTCGGACGAACGCAACAAACCTGCTCCAGAATTTGGCGTTGAAATTGGCTTTCAGTAGAGCTCCTCCGATGTGTGCACACAAGAAGCAGCCTCTTAGCACTGTCGCGATCTCCATCGCCATGGATGCAAGCTTTGGGTGTTGCTCCGGGTCCGTGCTGCCAAACGCAAGAACCTTGAAGAAATACCAGTAGGCTTCGAACGGCAGGAAATTCAGTCTCACAGCTCGTGTGGGCCCCAGCCTGACGATCTTCTCTGATCGGCTTGTGATCATGATTTTGATCTCACGTGTCATCTGTTTTCTGAAAAAAGAGTGCATTTTCTTGAGTGTGCTTTCGTCAACATCTCCTAAGAGATCAATGATCAGCAGCAATCTTCCATCCATGGCATCGTTTGATTCATTTCGATGCTTGGTTTGACAAATTCGACTGAAAGTTTCTGCATTTTCATATCTCAGATCGTCTCCACTGTAATACAAGATGAGAGAGAAGTGGTCTCGCACTCTCTGATCACTACAGATATGTTCAACGAGAGTGCTCTTCCCGACGAGTGCCGGACCAACAACCGGCAAAACATGAACAATTTCTTCTGCAAGAGGCTCTGTCTGCAGCAGGAAGCCGATGGCGTTCTCTCTCTCCATGTGACGGCTGAACATGCATCCATCCAGGTACAGATGCGTGCTGTAAGGCTGGCGATACACAGGAGGATAGCTCATCAAGAACACGACGAATTCCTTGGTGTCACCGATGATCCTCTCGAGGCTAGTGACAGTCTGATGCAGATCGTTCGTGCTTCTTGTCTGAATTGGAGTGTTACTGCTGCTGCTGCTGTCAGAGAAGCGGATACGCTTAGCCCGGTTGAATTTGGACAGAGCAAAACGTGGTGTTACCTCGTCGTCGTCCTCATCTCTGAATCTGAAGGCGTCAAGAACGCAGTGGCCTCTGAACATCTGCTCCCTGAGCAGCTCGAGCTGACGGATCATCCCATGGTTCGTGACATGCCGCTGCTCAGCTTCCTCGACGATGGTGCCGATTCTCAGAAGCAGATGATGCAGCCTCTGAAGATTATCATCGACAGAAGCCTGCTGCTTCGGGTACCTGTCGATCATGAAGGTTATTGATCTGCTGACAAGATCGCCGAGAATTGCAGATAAGAGCTCCATCAAGAACCCTTCTCTGAAGAAAGTAGTCAGTGCCATGGATGCAGAGATGAGAGCAGAGAAGTGCAGTTTTGCAGGTGATGTTGTGGTGTTTGCTTGCGCAAGAGTAGCAAGACTGACCAAACGCCTTATCAAAGGGCAAAGTCAATGCCGTGAGGATGGGTCACGAAGTGCAGACGATTAGGTGTACAGAAACTGTCAGGTCAGATTCATCAGACCAAATTTACTAACCCTTCCTGTTCCATAAGAAATCACAGGTCTTTATCTCTGAGATATCACATCTTTGACAAAGATTGTGATTTGTGAGTTGAAGTTTGGTACGGTGATAACAGGGGACTAGGTTATTTGCACCATGTACCTACTACTACTAATAAAAACAGAGGGGTTATGCATTCTTGCAGAAAAAATGGGCACAAGTCGTTGCTGGACTCACGAGCTGTTGACTGAAAGCAACATATTTGGTTTTTCGAACGAACCGTACCAAACAGTGCGAGGTTTCATATCGATATAACAAGAAAAACGTACCAAACAGTGCGAGGTTTCATATCGATATAACAAGGAAAAAATTTGTAGTCATGGGAGACTGAAAGCAACAGAATTAGCACAGCACAGTTCAGTTCTGTTCAGTGCCTGAACCTGACAGGGCAATGCAAAAACTGAACAACCAGCGCATTCGCTCAACTAAGGAAAGCAAGCCATTACTAATCTCGAACTTACAGAAATGGACAAGCATAATACAGCCAATGTATGCTTCTAAGATCTTATAGTTAAAATAGACATCAGAATATGCCTCACATAGAGTACAAGGAAAATAGGTTATAACTAAAAACGAGGAGCAAATAAACACACATCAAACATCAACTCGTCTACAACATGCTGTGATTCGTGAAGATTACACCACACATCGTGAAATGAAGTTATGGTAGGGTGGAATCTGGGATTTCCATACTAAGATTTCAGAATTGCTTCGAGCCTTAGCTTTTCCACATAGCATATCTTGCACTGTTATATCTGGAACATCATCTTCCAGAGAACCTTTTGGGTAAGGTTCATACATACAGAAGGGTCTGATAGGCTGAAGTATTCCCTTGATATGGGCAGGATGGTTCATTGTAACATCATCTGGATATTCACTGTACAAAGTGAGATTATTTGGGATGTGCTCTCTGGTCCATGCAAGAACTCTGTACCAAAATTGAGCATTGAAATTTGTTCTTAGTAAGCTGGCAAAAACGTTTCCATGCATGAAAGATCCTTCCATCTCCTTTGCTATCTCCATGGCTATGGATGCTAGCTTCACATGCTCTTCGGGATCTGTACTTCTGAAGATGCGTACCTTGAAGAAATACCAGAATGCTTCACATGTCAATGGTCTCAGTCTAAGAGGTCGCATGGTCCCAAAACTTGTGATGTTCTCAGATCGACTTGTGATTATGATTTTAGTACCATGTGGCATGCGCAGTTCTGAAGAGTATAATCTCCATTTCTCCTCATCAGCATACCTGGAGAGTTCAATGACAAGTAGCAATCTTTTGTGGGAAGCATTACCCCGATGCTTAACGATAAAATTCTCTCTCAGAGTGGTTGGTGTTTCATCCTTCATGGCATTTCCACTGTAAAAGAGAATCAGAGAGAAGTGATTTCGGACTCTCTCATCGATGCAGACATGTTCAACAAGAGTGCTCTTTCCGATATGTCTTGGACCGATGATTGGGAGGACACCAAGATTTGAACAACTAGGTGGTTCCATCTGTAGCAAGAACTCAATGGCATGTTCAAGTTCCATATGTCGATTGAACATACACTTGTCCAAAAACAAATGTGTGCTGTAAGGTTGGCGATACATAGGACGGTACTGCACCAGAAATGCAATGAACTCCTTCATGTCAGCTATGAGGATTTCTAGCCTATGAACCATCTTCTGCAAATCTTCTACCTCCCCACCACTGAATACCGTTTGTTGAGGTTTACTAGTTGGGAAACGAACACGCTTAGCAGGATTGAATCTGGACAAAGCAAATGAATGGCTCACCTCGTCATCTTTGGCCTTGTCTTGAATAGCTCGGTATCTGAAGTTATTGAGAAGGTAGCAGCCTTTGAACATCTCATCTCTAAGGATCTTGAGCTGCTGGAGCATCCCTTGGTTTCTGACATTCCGCCCTTCAGCCTCCTCGATGATGGTACCGATTCTCATAAGCAGCTGCCGTAGCCTCTGTAGGTTCTCCTCAGCAGTTGCCTGACTGCAGTTGCAGTACTTTCGAATCATGAAGGACATGGACCTACTGATAACATCCCCAATAGCTGCAGACATGAACATCTCCATTAACTCTGACCTGGACATGGACATCTTGATCTCTCTTAGAGTCCCACACACACTCACTGAAGATGATGCTGTTAGAGTTTGGAGGTTATTGGGAGAACTGTTACTGGTTGTTGCAGACTCGATCACTGTGGTCAGAGTAAAACTTCAGCCGGATTTGGATAATAAACTGTGTTATCTGCAAGATTGGCACTTCATTATATATTATTCTTGTGACCCGGCTCCAACGAAGGCGGCAATTGTTTTATTGGTGGCTGTGTGCTATTCAAAGCCTATCTGTCTCGAGGAAACAGAAAATATTTACCATTCTGCTCCAGTTCGCCCAGGTGTGCAGACGTGTGTGCTGCGCTTGACTTCCAAAGTTTCAAGCTCGAGAATGCCTCCAAGCTGAACCTGTCACCATCCAGAAAACAGAAAAGAAAAGGAGCTATACCTTTTGCCTCGCCAGTGTCCCCGAGAAGTCGCCTGCTGGATGCGCGCGAGTCGACGAGGCCTCTGGCTCCCCTCTGAATGCTGATCGCCGCAGGTAGACTGATAGAGTGAAATGGAAGCTGGCAATTGGGCATCATTTCGCGACAGCAGCAAATCAAGTTGGGTCAATGAAAACTTGCCGTCACCATCATCGATCAGCAGTTGGGAGCACTGGCTGCTGACGAGACCAAGCCTAGAGCAATCTGCACCTAAATCTAAATGTACCTGTAGCACGACTGAAAATATATGCAGGGAATTCACAATTTGGGTTAGTAAGACGAACACCAGTTCATCAGCAGAGTGAACGCAACCAGACTCTCTACAGGTGTTGAAAAGAAAGAAAGACAAATATGATTTGGACTGTTGATCCAACTTCAGAGCAAAATACTGTCATAACAGTGTATGATGGATGTGACTCGTCTACTTGCCACAAGTGAAACAACATATAGACACCTAGAAGTTCTAGAACCCATTGAGTTCTATGGTTGTTTATAACTAGACAAGTCATGGCAATACAGAAGATCCAATCCTTCCCTGAAAGCAACCTACCACACCAACACCTACTGAAGACTGTTTCACCCAAAGGCCACAGCGACCTAATATGAGCACTTCCTCAGTACACAGCTCAAAACAGACATAGTAAGATACAATGGGCAAACTGGCAAAAACAAGAATAAAGGTCAAAGGACAGCACTACTGAAGAAAAATGGTGCCCAAGACTGATGTAAAAGCATCTTAGCTTTAGCAAAATATTTAGAAAAGATTTACCAAAGAAACATCTTTTCCTCAGATCCTTTGTGAGGAAAAAGACCTTTCCTTTGCTCACATCCTTTGTGCTAGTTCCCATCAGTTCTTTAATTCAGATCTTCGTCGGAACAGGGGTAAATGCTTAGAGGATGTCATAAATATTAAGTTGCTAGTATGTTTCCCAAAGAGAAAATTTACACTATCCAAACATGTCTGTGTACGATCTTATGGATGTCTTTTACTTTTCTAGTAGAAGATTGTGGTCCACATTTGATCTCCAACCCCAGTGGTTTCCCAATAATGCAGTTTTGCACATTCGCAGGCCTTAAGGCACACGAAAAATCCAAGTGGCATAAAATACAACTAGCTCCAGTAAGGAATGCATCTGTGGCTAGCACATCAATGATTTCTGCAAGTAATTGTCAACATATTAAGAATGTGGTTAAATCAATAAGTTATGAACTCCTTACAATGCAAAGCACCGTGTTGTCCTATGCGAACTGCGATGTCACACATGTTATTTTAAGCAAAGTACATGAGTGTTAACTAACTGTCCCTAGTCATAATCAGTAGACATGCTAAAAACTATTCAGCATGTACCAGTAGTGAAAGACAAGATATGTAAAAAAATGATGGTGCAAACAGAAGTATATGCAGATAAGATAAAGTGCAAAGTTGTAACCTATGTTAGAGCTCATCACTTATGGAAATTTTACTGAATTGAGAATAAATGGGTGATAAACTGAAGCTTGGCAAGGTTTACTATTTACCTGCTGTTTTTTAAGGAAAGTTATTCAATGCTCTTATTTAGTTCCAGTTAATCAAACATATGTACAATTATAAGTATCTGCCCAAGAGATTAGAAGTTAGGAACTGAAGCACATAAAAAATAACAAATTTAGAAGCAACTTCTGCAAGCACACAAGTGATTCATCACAAGAGTTTCAAGGCTCGACAGATCCTCAACAGTCTTGGACAACTAACGGAATGCAAGTACCACAAAAGTTGATGCAAATATGACATAATCAGTAAGGTTAAAAAGGCTTGACTTCAATAACATAACTGCTTGTTAAAGATAGGCAAATCAAGGGGTGCTCAGCGAAAGCGAAACACCACCACATGACAAGTTTCCACATATCAATGGATAAGTAAACATATGGAAAGTAATGAAAATTATCC
This sequence comes from Oryza officinalis, assembly GCA_008326285.1. Classification (NCBI taxonomy): domain Eukaryota; kingdom Viridiplantae; phylum Streptophyta; class Magnoliopsida; order Poales; family Poaceae; genus Oryza; species Oryza officinalis. Next base: position 39,741,357 of record BDMV01000005.1, read on the forward strand.
ACCACCAGATTCAACCTGCTAGAAGAAAAACCTTTATATGTGCAAAAATGCTTCCAGAAATTCTCAGGAGACATATTCATCAACCCCTTCAAAAGCTTCGAACAAATTCTTGCAATAAGATCTCTTTTATGACATTTCGTTTAATTTAACTAATGTAAAAAAACTGATACTGGGGATGGGGGCAAAATGTGACACCTAAACTGAATAACAACTCCACATGTTCAGACTTTGCATTGCGACACCAATCATTGTGGTTAAATTAAATCACGCACACAGATACAGCACCTGGAGTTGCATCATGTAAAATGGCAGAAACATCATATGAAATCTTTACACACTAAAAAGTTAAAAACTCACTCTAATGTGCTTTTGAAGCTTGATTCATCTGGCAAATGATAAAATCAAGAGTTACAGAACTTTTATTTGACTCATCATTTCATCAATCACCAGTTATCAGTACATGAGCATGGGCACTCGACTGACAAAACGGCTGATGATACAACACTACAGTACATATTACCCAAAGCACGACAAGTACATCAGTTTTTGGCATATCAACACTACAGATTATACAGAGAGGAAGAGAAATAGACCTCGGCGCGTCGCCCTCAAATGGTGTAGTCCGACCACTGTCGAATGAAGGATGTGTGATCCATGGATTCCCCGGGCATGTCCTCATCCTTCTCAGCCTCACCCTTCTTCCGGCCGATCAACCTGGCTGGATTCCCCACCGCCGTGTTCCTCGCCGGCACATCTATCAGCACCACCGATCCGGCACCAATCTTGGCCCCGGCTCCAATCTTGACGTTGCCAAGAATCGTCGCTCCAGCGCCGATCAGAACCCCATCCCCAATCTTGGGGTGCCGGTCACCGACAGCCTTGCCTGTCCCACCCAGGGTGACGTGGTGGAGGATGGAGACGTTGTCGCCGACGACGGCGGTCTCGCCGATGACGACGCCGGTGGCGTGGTCGAGGAGGATTCCCTTGCCGACGACGGCGGCGGGGTGGATATCGACGGCGAAGACGTCAGCGACGCGGGACTGGAGCGCGAGCGCGAGGGGGCGGCGCTGCTGCGCCCAGAGGACGTGCGACACGCGGTGCGCCTGGATGGCGAGGAACCCCTTGAAGTTGAGGAGGCACTGGGAGAAGCCGACGCAGGCCGGGTCGCGGGAGCGCGCGGCGAGGAGGTCGGCGACGACGGCGGCGAGGAGGGACGGGTGCGCGGTGAAGGAGGCCAGGAAGAGGTCGTAGAGGAGCGTGGAGAGGAGCGTGGAGGAGCAGAGCTTGTTGGCGAGGTGGAAGGAGATGGAGCGCGGGAGGGACGGGTGGGAGAGCACGGTGGCGTAGAGGAAGGACGCCAGCGCCGGCTCGGCGTCGGCGTCGCGGCGCGCCTCGGCCTTGATCTGGGCCCAGACCCAGGACTCCTCGTCGTCCGACTCCGGCGGCGGGAACGCCGGGACAACCTCCGCGGGGAGCGGCGGCGGAGGCGGCGAGTGGGACCGGCGGNGGCTCGTGCGCGTGCGGCTGGCCGGCTGGCATCGCGGCGCGGGGGGATCGGGTCGGTGGGCGAGGCGAGGCGAGCGGAGGAGAATTTGCGGGCCACTAGCGCCGGAGACCGAACGGCGAAGGAGTATATAGGCGCACGCGACAAGTGGAGCGCGTGTGCACAGCGCCACTGCCGTACTGCAGATTTCAGTGTTCTACCTTGTGGTAGAATGGGCTTTAGTTGGGCCTGGGCTTCACTTTTTTTATGTTTTTATTTTATTTTTTTTTGTTGCTGTTGATGTAGGAAAATAAATGGGCTATCTTACATCAGCTGATGCTCTAGAGTTGACATGTGGAATTCCAACTTCTGCAGGGTGGAGAGGTTCCAACTGCTGCAAAATTTAGGCAAGTGTTGCCTCTGCACTTAGATGAGATAGTGTGGCCATGAATCTGGACGGAATGTAGGGAACATACGAGTGATGCAATTTTTGGAACGTGGTCATCCATTATCCTTCCCCTAGAATTTGAAGGTCAACTGTTTTCTTTTAGTATTATAGTAAGCTATTGTGAATGTTGCATATCATTGTTCTAAATAATGTTGTTTCTTTTTTAATTGATGAACATGGATAGGTTCAATGAATCAGGTTGCGCTTTATGACAAAATACGATCATAGGTTTAATTTATTTGAAGACAACAAGCCATCTACGTGTTACTTGTATGAAGAAAAACTATGTACCGGCGAGGATGCCATTTATAGCATGTCTATCCTATCAATGACACTGAAAGTCACCAACCGAGAAATTTGCATTAACGGTTACTTGTAATCTACAAGACTAAAATTTTCTCACAATCGAATAAAGTATGCATGTTGTAGGACACCGTGACTTATTTTGCATGCCACTATCTATTTGAAGCAATGTATCTAGTGTCTTATAGCTTTATTGTCAAGAAATTGATTTAAATATAATAACAACAACTAGAGCATATTCGAAGGAGTCTATATGCTGGTTGCCTGGCTAGAAACTAAAAATCAAGTATTAATTTGATGGGGAAAAATCCTACACTTCTTATTTGGATGACTTATGAGTTCTTTTTATAACCATTGCAACTAAAGAAAAATCATAAAACCTTTTATAGTTCGATGAGAAGTATGACTAGTATTTTTTAAACTAGTAATCAGATTTTAGTTTAAACTAAAAATAAAAATACATGCTTAATACTCTCTCTGGTCCTCTATTTATTGACGTTGTGGACATGATTTCAGATACAAAGAAATGATTAGTTAAGGTGTTTATTTTCTGTTTTATCCATATTAATTACGTTTGTAGTATATAATTAATGTGATTTGTATGCATGCAGAGAGGTATAATAGTCTAAAATGAGTGTGTGGAGATCAAAACGTCAAGCTTTTGAAACCAATAAACCCAACTCTAAAACGTCAAGAACCGGAGGGAGTAGAAAAGAGCTATTAAAACCATAGGCCTTAGAGCTACATGACAAGTACAACTATGCTATTTTTCAGTAACTGTAATTGCACCGGAAATTCGTATTGTACTTATTCTTTTTCATACTGTACTGTAGCAGGAGACGTTCCTAGCGCCGTCGCAGACTACCCTTTCCATCTGTCACACACTCACTGTCGTCCGGGCCCCACTCCCCGCCCCGCGCCAACGGCAGTGGGGCCCAGACCACCGCCAGATAGCCCCCGTTCGTTTGGCCCTCCGCTTCCGCCTCCGCCTTCCCCGCGCGCGGCGCACGAGACACACGCCGCCCTCCTCCACCGCCACGCACCACTCCTTCTCCTTCCAGTTCACTCCACTCCGCTACTTTTTCCAACCGTCGCCCACGCGAACCCCGACGCGCCGCCCCCTTCCCCAGCCTCCGCCTCCACCTCCGATTCCTATGGCGTGCTTGGCGGCGGTGGCGGGTGCCGAGGCGGCCCCTCTCCTCTTCCGGCGGCGGCTCGCGCCGTCCCCAGTCGCCGCGCGCCGCCGCCTTCTCGTGTCCTGCCGAGCTCGTCGCCGCGGTGTCAGGTTGGTAGCCCTGAGCGCAGGATCACGTGGTTGTGGCGTGTTCGTTGTTTACTGGTGCGGAGCGTTTGGGCTTTCGGTTGTTGGATTCGCGTTCGTTCGTTCTTTCTCAGTAGTCTGCTTCTGCTGCGAACCGGGGGAATGGCATATTGGGGTTTTGGCCTTCCGGGGTGGGTTGGCAGGGAATCGAAGGATTTCCTTTGATCGTGATTGGTAGGTACGAAATGCTTTGGTCGTGATTGGTTGTTGCCAACCAAGCGGGGTTCAAGCTCTGAATGTTGCTCTCCTAATCTTGTTGGGCTGTGTTCTGAAATGCTTATCGCCGCAATGCTCCATCTATCTGAAAAAAATGTCCTAGCTTATGTTCTGCAATCATGATCATCGATCAAATCATGAGAAACCGATACTGTCAGAACTCAGAACTCTTTATATATATCTGTACATTTTGTTGTTTTGATTCATAAAATATGTCAAGAAATTCCGTTAAGCTAACTTCATTTTTGTGGGTTCTAGGACTGCTGCAGAACTTCCTCGGAAGAGTACAAGTAATGCTAAATCCCATAATAGGGTGAATATGCAGAGAGATGAAACATCTGTTTCCACTGATAAAGAACGACAAGAGGTACCACACCACATTCTTTAGCAATTCATATGTTTTCCAATATGGTTCTTAATATGATATTGATATAATAGTTTAGCCAATTTCATGGTACTATATGTATGTGGTGTAGATCAAAGTCCTGCAAACACTCAATAATCCTCTTTTCCGTATAATTTTCTGTGTTTTTATATTATTTGTACATGGCAAATTGAAGTGAAACACATCGTCTTAAATTAGCTAAACAATTAAATATGCAAAAAGGCAATACCTGATATTGGCAGGCTATTTTCATAGAGAAACACCATGGGTGCAGTAGTTTTCATGAAGTTACTGTTTGCATCAATTTCGTCTTTATTTTTATGTGTGCTCCTACTTGTTTATTGTTTCTTCTTTTGATATTTTGGGCTTTGTGTGTTTGAACAGAAACATGGAGATGAAAATGGCATATCAAACCTTCAATTGGAAGATCTGATACGAATGATACAAAACACTGAGAAGAGTAAGGGGCTCCTTTCTTTGGATATTCATACAATTAAATGGCATTTATAATGTTGTAGGCATGCACATGATAAGCACTATTTTCAAACGTATTTTTTTAGATATAATGCTTCTGAATCAAGCTCGTCTTCAAGCATTGGAACATGTTGAAAAAATTCTTAAAGAAAAAGAAGACTTACAGGGGAAGATAAAGAGTTTGGAGACGAGATTGTCAGAAACAGATGCACGGCCCAAGCTTTCAGCTGAAGGGCAGTTCAGTACTGAGATTAATGACTCTCCACCAGTACTGGAATTAGATGATATAAAGGAAGAGAATATGCTACTGAAGGATGACATACAATTTCTGAAAACAATGCTTCTTGAGGTTGCTGACACAGAGAACAGTATATTCACATTAGAGAAGGAGCGTGCTCTTTTGGATGCTTCCCTTAGGGGGCTGGAGTCTAGATTTATAGATGCCCAAGCCGATATGTTGAAGCCTGGTCCTAGGCAGTATGATGCATGGTGGGAGAAAGTAGAAAATTTGGGGGACTTGCTTGAGACTGCAACAAACAAAGTAGAGAATGCTGCTATGGTTCTGGGACACAATCATGATTTGGAAGATAAGGTCGACAAACTAGAGGCATCGTTGGCTGAAGCAAATATATCAAAGTTCTCTTGTTATTTTGTTGATCTTTTGCAGGAAAAGATAAAATCAGTAGAAGAGCGCTTCCAAGTATGTAATCATGAGATGCATTCTCAAATTGAACTCTATGAGAATTCAATAGCGGAATTTCACGATATTCTTAGCAAACTAGTGGAGGAAACTGAGAAACGATCTCTAGAGCATTCAGCAAGTAGCATGCCTTCAGAATTATGGAGTAGGATATCTCTTCTGATTGATGGTTGGTTGCTTGAGAAGAGAATATCCTATAATGATGCAAATACATTACGGGAAATGGTCAAGAAAAGGGATAGTTGTCTTCGGGAAGCGTACTTGTCATGCAGAGGTATGAAAGATAGGGAAATTGTGGACAATTTTCTACAGATCACATTGCCAGGGACTAGGTACACTTCTCCTTTGCTAGTAGGAGTAAAGCCTGTTTATAGGACAATACGCTATCTTTATTGAGTTTTACAATTTATTGATTAATGCAGTTCTGGCTTGCACATCGTCCACATTGCAGCAGAGATGGCTCCTGTTGCAAAGGTGATCCTTGGTACTCCCTTCAACCCTTTATCATGTGCATTTTATTTCATTACTACTCCTGACACATACATTTCTAGTTAGTATATTTTGATATGGTTCTTCTCATCTTCTGATTAGATGTGAAACTAGGGGCTAATCGGTAACCTGGGCTGTGGCTGTGGCTGCGGCCGCGGCTGCAGCACAGCACAGCTGCAGCCCAGACTACCAATCACCCCCATAATAGTTTTTGAATTTGATTTGTTGTTCATGCTGATTAATTGAAATCCTATTAGTTACTCTTTAAGTTTGCTTATATGCATGATTTTTTAGGTTGGTGGTTTGGCGGATGTGATATCTGGTCTTGGCAAGGCACTTCAGAAAAAGGGGCACCTAGTAGAGATTATTCTTCCAAAATATGACTGCATGCAGAATGACCAAGTTAACAACCTTAAGGTATATACTCCCTCCATCCCATTTTGATCATCCTCTAAGATTTTTGAGGTCTTCCCAAAATGATCATCATCTAACAAAGTGTCTCTTTGTTTATTTGTGAAAAGAGTAAATGTGCATCGTTGAGTGCCCTACATGCATGCATGCAACCAATCAAGATTAATTTCTATTGGTTCAACCCATGTAACATTTAAAGTGTGTATTAATTTTTGTTGAATACGAAGCAATGGAGCACCTTGATTGATGAGGATTAATTTTAAAACGATGAATCTTTTGGTGTTCTTGGTCTTGATGTCATTTGTTTATGGGGTGATCAAATTGGGATGGAGGGAGTAGTTTGTTTATTACCGAAGTTTTTGGTCACTTCTTTTGTTTGTTTAAGATTTTATTTTTCTATCATGCAGGTTTTAGATGTTGTTGTACAATCCTACTTTGAAGGAAATTTGTTCAACAACAAAATATGGACTGGGACTGTTGAAGGTTCGGAGCATCCCTCAGTTCGATCTTTCTGTAAAATTAAGTCATAAAATTGAATCTTCATCAACATGACCATATTTAGCATACGCAGGCCTTCCAGTCTATTTTATTGAGCCACAACATCCAGCAAAATTCTTTTGGAGGGCACAATACTATGGAGAACATGACGACTTTAAACGTTTTGCATACTTCAGCCGTGCAGCACTGGAATTACTTTACCAATCTCATAAGAAAATTGACATCATCCATTGCCATGACTGGCAAACTGCATTTGTTGTACGTGTCAAATACACTTGGCTATATTGGTTAATTGACCACTGAAAATGGATCATGCTCTTCTTGGTTGATTTACCAAGTTGAAGATATTAACTTGCTCATATGCAGAGGCCGGGGGTGGGCTCAGTTGGATTGTATCATCTTGGTGTAATTGACTGAGTCTGAATAAAGCTTCCATTATCTAAAAATTAATTTGCTCATCTTTTACTTTGAAATTCCAGGCACCTCTTTATTGGGAAGCATATGCAAATCTGGGCTTCAACTCAGCTAGAATTTGCTTCACCTGCCATAATTTTGAATATCAAGGAGCTGCTCCTGCTCAAGATTTAGCATGCTGTGGCCTTGATGTTGAGCAACTTGATAGGGCAGACAGGATGCGGGACAATTCACATGGCAGAATAAATGTTGTCAAGGTACCGACCATCGAAACTGTGCAATAGATTGAATTCAAATTTCACCTGTATGATACCAAGGTTGCTTTGGGTTCATTGTTTTCAGGGTGCAATTGTGTATTCCAACATTGTGACAACTGTATCACCAACATATGCACTAGAGGTGCGATCAGAGGTAATTTTCTTGTAACTTTAGTTGTGCGTATTAAATTATATGCTTTTCTGTGATGCTTGGCATATGTTTTAGTTTCAGTAGTACCTTCTAATGGCGAGGTTAGTGTTTCTCAAAATTTATATACCAGAGTTTTTTTTGTGTGCGCGTGTGTTTTGTTGGGGGGTGGGGGTGTTGAGTGGGGAAGAAGACCATAAGTTGATGCACAATTCATGGGGAACTACCACACTACCTTGCTGTTCATTATGCAATTTATTTGTTCCAGTGGCATTCCTACATGGACTGAAATAAGCTGCCAAATCATAACATAGGGAGTTGCTTAAAGAGCTTGACTGCTTGATAAATCCCTTTATATGTACTGCTATACATATCACTACATCAGCATATCGATAAGGCCTCGACTATACTGGACTCCTGATGTTTCTAGTTTCCATTATTCAATATGTCTTATATCCTTTATATTGTTATTACAAGTGTTCTAAAAGCAGTACACTAGGCACCAGGTAGCTGCCACGATTTATCATTTAATGGTGCATTAGGCGTCTGCGCAGCATTGGGGGCTCCAGTGTTGTTATATTAATGTTCTATTGTCTTTCTTTTATGCCATATGCTAATTGCTTGGAAGCCCCTTGTCAAGTTGATCCTAGGCGCTAGCCTTGCCGGCGATCTAGCGTCTAGTGCCTTGAACACTGATTATAAGTTCATTGTAGTAGTTTCAGTTTGTAAGCAAAGTCTGTTGGCATTTTGTTATTGACAAGCTCTTCTGGTGCTCAGGGTGGACGTGGACTACAAGATTCACTCAAATTACATTCCAGGAAATTTGTCGGGATACTTAATGGAATTGACACAGACACATGGAATCCTTCAACAGATAGACATCTCAAGGTTCAATATAATGCTAATGATCTCCAGGGAAAGGCAGCAAACAAAGCAGCTCTCAGAAAGCAGCTAAACTTGTCTTCTACAAATGCTTCTCAACCACTGGTAAGATTTTTAATCCCCTCATCTATTGCTAAACTGGATACAGAAATTATGACCATGTACCTGTACTTGAATTCAAGAATTTCCCCTCTTGTCAGCTTTGCAGTTTATTTTAGCTATTTGGTTTTATTACATTCCTTTTTTTTGTCAAGTATGGTTTATCTAGTTTGAAACTAGTTATAGCCATGTTTTATCATGCCCTGATTCTTTTGTTTTTGGTTAGCTTAGATCGGGTTGTCTGATATCCATGTTATGTGTATTCACCCCAAATCCTCAACTATTCCCTTCTTTAGTTTATCGTCTCCTTTCTTTCTTGAACGGAAGTCAAAGCTTACCCATGTATATTGATAAACCAGAAGTGAAAATTTACAAGGTTTATCGCTTTCTTTCATTTGTCATAGAAGTTTTGCTTTCAATTCAAGACTAACTACATACTAAAGTTTCCTTGAGCAGGTTGGGTGTGTTACAAGGCTAGTTCCTCAAAAGGGTGTACATCTCATCAGGCATGCAATATACAAAACAGCTGAGCTAGGAGGACAGTTTGTTCTTCTGGGCTCAAGTCCAGTACCACACATTCAAGTACGTTTTCTTCTGAACTATAGTAGGAACAGCTAACATGATCATATTTGAATATAGAAAAAAGGAAATAAAAAAACTTAACTAGCTCATGAACAATCTGTTTATATGGATGGAGCTTGTTTTTTGTTTGAAATATAATTGCTCTTGCTCCTTTTTTTGAGCATCTCTTTACTTATTGTTGCTATAGTGAACATGTTTGGTGCTAAATTACTTTGCAGAGAGAGTTTGAGGGTATTGCAGACCATTTTCAGAACAATAACAATATCCGGCTGCTTTTGAAGTATGATGATTCTTTATCGCATTGGATTTATGCAGCATCTGACATGTTCATTGTTCCATCCATGTTTGAGCCATGTGGCCTCACACAGGTGTGCCTTTACATACTTATGTTATGTAGTTTGTATTAAATATAAATACTGGAATGTGCCATTTAGCATTATGCGTAATCTGTTTCTTTATTTACTATGCACTTTATGATTGTCTTGATAAATTATATTCTTAGATATAAATATGCAATGCAAGCAATTTCTCTGTTCATACTTCCATCTTTTTCTCCTATTTTGTGGATGATTTATTCTTGCCTTATTCTTTTGAGGCGTATGGTATAGGATCCAATACCTTATAATATGATCATTGAAAACTTTTCGGCCAACCCGGCTAAAAAAAAAGAACTTTTGAACACAATTCAGAAGTACAGAGTGAGAAAATGAAAATGTGATAAGATGTTTTTCCAGTTAGTCATGGAAATTCTGCCCTTTACCCTTGAAGGCCACAGTAGAATATGTTCTCAGATTTGAAGAATTTCATCAACACAAAAATACACGTGTTTCCAGAGCTTTCCATAATTTATGAGCACAAGGTGCAATTCTGCAAAGCTGTTCTTGGTTCACTCCTGATGAGCAATTCTGACATGTTAACTGCTCCGCAGATGATAGCCATGAGATATGGTTCTGTGCCGATTGTTCGGCAAACCGGTGGACTGAATGACAGGTAAGTAGTGATTACCTAACCAACCATTGCTCCCAATATTATTGTCTCCTTAATCATGTAAAATGCCTCAACTCACCTGCTTTGCAGTGTTTTTGATTTCGACGACGAAACGATACCTAAGGAGCTGCGGAATGGCTTTACATTTGTCCATCCTGATGAAAAGGTGGGTGTCGTTTCGGTTCATCTCTCCTCTTTTGGTGGACACAACTCATGTGGTGTGTTCCTTTTTGACAGGCCCTAAGTGGTGCAATGGAGAGGGCGTTCAACTACTACAATAGAAAGCCTGAGGTCTGGAAACAGCTGGTGCAGAAGGACATGAGGATAGATTTCAGCTGGGCCTCCTCTGCTTCCCAGTACGAAGATATCTATCAGAGAGCAGCGGCTCGAGCGAGGGCAGCAGCGTGAGCACTGGCGTATTGGTTTACTGATGCCCCTCTCTCCCTGAGACCCTGAGCCTTTCCCCTGATCCTGATGCCGGTGCTTGATGCCAACGTTCTTTCTGCTCAAGAAGAAACGCATTGTGCACCACCATCCCGGTCTCTGATGTGCAAACATGGCGTCATTTGCATCTTCGGTTCTTCGAATGGAACGAAGATATCGAAAAACATGATCAGTCAGACTGAAGCCGAGATGGTCCATGCTGCGGTTACAGTGCAACTGTGGAAGCACTCATTCTTGACACCCATGATCAGTGACAGTGTGGACGTATATCCAGTTATACGTGATTGCTCCTCAGTTGTGAAATTTCACTAGCCTCGATATCTTTATCGTGCGCTACGCTGAAATAATAAGTTTTGTTCTTTGTAGTACTTGCCTGGTGGTTGCGTTATATATTTGTGCAAAGTCGTATTGTCTAGTAGTAAACTTTCTTGTGATAAATTTTTGTTTTTGGGGTCAAAAGTAAAGAGATGAGAGACAAGCCCTGTTTGAAATGTAGGAGTAGGAAGTTTCATAGTTTTTTTTTTTTTGAAATTCTTAGCACAGGGTAATTTATATTAGAAGTGGTACAGATCGAATTTATCAGCCCGCTGAAGCAAATCTTTGGGCCTAGGCTTTTTCACATATATGTGCCTCGCATTTCTCTTCGGTAAAACCGCCTCATCATTCATCACGTCCATCTATGTTCTGCCACGTGGCACAGACGCGAGCCGACCAGACCAGTCAACTTCTACTGCAGTGTGGAGGCGGCGTGTCCCCGGCACGCACCGCTCTCCTCCCCTCTCCTCTAATTTTCTCCTTCTCCTCTCGCCAACCTCCGCCTCCCCGGCGACTCGGAGAAGCCGCGCCGCCTCGACCAAGCCATCAATCCATGGCGCTCCTCCCCCGCACGGCGCGGCTGGCGGCCCTCTCCGCGCCGCGCGCCTACTCGTCTGCCACGGCGACGGCGGGCGCAGGTGGCTCCGCGTCGCCCACGCCGTACGGCGGGGCACCGCCGCCGGCGACGAACTCCAAGGCGGCGGAGTTCGTGATCTCCAAGGTGGACGACCTGATGAACTGGGCTCGGAGGGGCTCGATCTGGCCCATGACGTTCGGGCTCGCCTGCTGCGCCGTGGAGATGATGCACACGGGCGCCTCCCGCTACGACTTCGACCGGTTCGGCGTCATCTTCCGCCCCTCGCCGCGCCAGTCCGACTGCATGATCGTCGCCGGTACGCTCACCAACAAGATGGCGCCCGCGCTCCGCAAGTCCGTACCGCCTAATCGCCCCCTTTACCTTGCGTTCTTCTTTACACGGTCCCTCCGTTCTTTTATGAGTAGTAGCTATCGAATTTGTGATTTATTTCGTGCCTTCTGGGAGAAGGGGATCAATTTTTTGTTAGGATATGCTCTATTTTGCACTTTGAATTGGCGGGTGGAGCTCATTATATGTAGACTTCAGCAGGGGACTGCGATTGGATTGGGAATTTTTGTTCATGTTAGGAGGCATATGTTGTTCGATAGATTGTACAGATGCTATCCTTATGGACGTCAGTCACTTACATGCTAGATAATTTAAGCTCAATTATTCTGAGCTTCCTATGTGTTCCCAGCTTTACTTCTGTATGGCATGTCCTCTTACTATTTTTGTTGTTAGATTATATAGAGAATTGTGTACTGGTTTAGCAATGCATTTGTAAATCAGAGGTACACGCATTTTGTAGTGTCAGGATGTCGTGCTTGCTCATAATGGTTTTCCATATCAAAACATGAGCCACGTGTCTTGTGAATATAGTTGATGTAAGTGCTCCTATAAGTGTGTAATGGCTAAATCTACATTCATATCCACTTCTATTAGTTGAAAGCAGGCAAATTCTTATACTTAAAGTGTGATGTCCCTTCATCGTTTCCTTTATTTGTGGCTACGTACTACCAATATTAGAACTACTTCTGTTTCTAATGCTTGTTAGCATATGGAGAGTTCAATGCTTTTAAATACCTCTTGAATAAAATTTATAGGTACTTCAATTTGTTTAAATACCTCATGAATAAAATTCATAGGTATTTCAATTTGTTTAAATACCTCATGAATAGAGCTCATAGGTACACATTACAGTAATATTTTGTATACTTGCTGCTTTACATTCCAACTTTCTATGCTGAAATAAAAACATGTCAATTTGTTTACCCAAAGAGAATCCCATGAAAGCAACAAATCTAAATGTATGCATCTTGTAGAAGAAAGATTGCTGGTTCCTTAGTATGATCGCATACTTTAATTGTTGTACTTCATCCAGAAAAAACCTTCAATTGTAGTACCTTTGCAAATGTGTGTATATGGTTATCCTAGGGAGTATAGCTATTTTTCTTATAGGAGTTTGGTTTTACCTCTGCAAGTAGACCTATTTTCTTATGAGAATTTGGTTCTGATCACCAAAAGGAACATTCATGCACATGTTTATTGCTTATTGAAAGAACAGTGTTGTTTGTGTTGATGATATATGTGTGTATTATGGGAATCATAAAGAATCATTGATTGTAGACCTTGAAAAATCATGCAACATGTAAATTTTATGTAAACTACTAACTGACACCTATGTAAACTTGGGGACCTTCTCCTTAGTGGTTGTCTTTTGTTCACTACCAGCTCAGTACCGATAGTTGCATAGCCATAGTTTGCAATGTTGCTGACATTTGTAGCCACCTGTTGTTCTCTGCAGGGTTTATGATCAGATGCCAGAACCTCGATGGGTTATTTCTATGGGCAGCTGCGCCAACGGTGGTGGATACTACCACTACTCCTACTCTGTCGTGCGTGGATGCGACAGGATCGTTCCCGTGGACATCTACGTCCCTGGATGCCCTCCAACCGCTGAAGCTCTACTCTATGGCGTCCTCCAGCTTCAGAAGAAGATCAACAGGCGCAGGGATTTCCTTCACTGGTGGAACAAGTGATCCAGCACTTCTCTGATTTCCTATCTGCTACGATCCTGTCAAAATTGTTGTCGAGTTTCTATGTTAAATAAAGGAAAGCACGCGCTTTCTGATAATCAAACTCTTAATAGATGTTGCAGTGAACTCCTCGCTGCCTTGCTGAGTTCATGTACAAACCACCGGTGATGGAAGTGAACTGTTGCTGCTGTAGTGCTGTGTATAATGTCTTGTACTTTGTGTTTGTATTCTACTAGTGATGTAAAAGTAACTGGATTCGATGCTCAATGTGCTTTGTGATACTGTGTACTTTACTGACTTTGTGTAAATAGAAAATGTGAACTTCCCAATTATTAGTGCCCGTGAGTTCTGAGAACTATTATTAATTCTGATTGCTGAACCCCGTAGTTTGGACAGTTCATGAAGTAAATCATGCGTATCAATTATCGAATCTGCACTAAACGGTGTATAGATAAAATAAAACCAAAATGAAAGAGTTGAAAGTACTAAATGAAAACGAATCGTGATTTACCCAAACTAAACCGGCTTTGACCCCTTCCCCAAGCCTAAAAGCCCCAACCCTTTCGTACCTCTCCCCAAAGGCAAAATCCGCTCTCTCAGACTCGCGACGCCGCCTTCTTCGATCCCCTCTCCCGCAGGTAAATCAGAGAAACCCCACTAGATTTCGAATCCAAATCGAGGCTTCTTCTCACGATCTCACCGCATTGCTGTTGCGATTTCCCCTTGGGGTTTGCGGTTCGGTTTGGAGCAGATCTAATGGCGGCGCTGGCGTCGAAGCTGGCCCAGATGCAGGCCAAGGCGTGCGAGGCGGCGAGGTTCGCGGCGAAGCACGGGTGCGCGTACCACAGGGCGCTCATGGAGAAGAACCGGAAGTACGTCGTCGACCCGCCCACCATCGAGAGGTGCCAGGAGCTCTCCAAGCAGCTCTTCTACACCCGCCTCGCCAGGTCGGTCCCCCGCGATCTCCCTCCCCTTCTCCCGATCTCTTAGTCCTCCACATCTGAATTATCTCTATTGTTAGATTGCGTACTCCATTAGGCCACGATCTCGATCACTTGCATATTATGGAAGGCCGGTTCTGGGATTCTAGTCATCTATAGCGAAACCAAATTATGTTGCCTCTGACTGTGTCTGCTCGTTTTAATTAGATAGACCAGCAGGCTGATTGTTTTAATTGAATAAATTAGCAGTAAATAATGTAAAGTGACAATGCAGGAAATTGGTACCATTGAAAGTCTGGAAATTGCAGTGTTGAAAAGTGTGTTATTTTTGGTGGTGATCTCTGCTATAACGGAAGTTAGAATAATGATCAGCAATGTCAATTCCATCCATCCTAATAATGGAATTTATGCTTCCCGTCTCTTAGAAGCTGGGCAATGCATAATGCATAGTCCATAGCGATACATTGCAAAACGTGTTTTTGAGGATGTTAGGTATTTTTGCTGAACAAGTTGTCAAGTTGCATGCAATTCAGTGAGCTATGGAAAACAAGTTCCTCCTAAATTCTATGTAAATGAAGACGTAAGAGATGGGTAGTGGGTTTATATGTTAATGTGGGTTGAAAGTCACTGATCTTGGCCTTAGCAAGCTTGATCTGATGAGAAGCAAGCTTTATTTGAGTTTTTTTTAACTGTCTTGAATATCAACTGTGAGAAATTATTTTTTTGAGCCAATGCTTTTCTCTTGGACAGATTCCCAGGTTGTAATTGTTCCTGATCAGCCATTTTGTCTTCATTTGTCTTTTGAGAAGACCGATTCTAGCTATTTGTTTGAGTTGCACTTTGCTTGTACTTCATAGAGATAGAGTACAAGTAGTTTGCCTATTTCACCTTTATTATTCATCCATGTTGTGCTAAAAGTGCGCCTTCAGTGCACATTCCTTTGGTAATTATCTAAGCCAGTGCTATTATGAATTATAATATACATCTGATATGGTGCCATAATTTGATGATTCATTACATAGGCGACAGAAGATACTTGATCATTCATTTGATGCCATAATTTCACTCACATTATAAGGTGCATCTCGGATCTTCAATCTCTGTGTCTTTACTGACTAGTGACACATTTCTTGCAGCCTTCCTGGTCGCTACGAGGCATTCTGGAAGGAAGCGGATCAAGTGAAGAACTTGTGGAGAAACAGAAAGGATCTGAACGTTGAGCATGCTGGCGTTGCTGCACTTTTTGGCATTGAGTTGTACGCGTGGTTCTGCGTTGGTGAGATCGTTGGTAGAGGATTTACTTTCACTGGCTACCATGTCTGAGTGCTAAGCAACCACATTAGTCGCCGACTCGCCGTTTCTCATTGAAGGCTCTGTTAGAGTGTTAGGATATCAGTTTTTTGAGATGTGATGACTGATGATTCAGAGCTTTGTTTTCCGAAATTTCTCGATGCTGGTGTAACAGACGGCTCAGTTAAACCAACATGACGAAGTTCAATAATTCAGTGAATCGTAGTTGAAGTTCCCCGATATTTTATTGAATATTGATGCCATTGATTGCTTTATTTTGCTGCGTGCTTGATGCCCAGTTCTCATTGTCGCAAGCATAGTTTCTGTGTCTCTCTGTATGTGGACATGCACATTTCTCCTTATCTATCAGTTCAGTGACCAAGTCTGCTTTTAGCAAACCTTTAGCAAATTTCAGTTTAGCCTCTGTTCTTGATAATTGCCGATTAACATTAGCACCAAGCTCATTGGTGTGCTTGCACATTACAATTTGATGGTTTATCTCATACTTATTTCTTCTGAGTGACCGACAAGGATTTGCATTGCAAACTCGGTTAGTTGATCGCTCCCTGTTATATATAGGCCACTTATCCATTTACCGTGAATCTGTGATGTAAATGTATGTAAATGCATTATACTAGTCCATCTCTTTCAGTTAAAAGTTTGTATCATTATGTCTCATCTTCTAGTTTCAAGGTCTGATGTTTCTATGGATGGATTTGAGGCATTTTTTTAAGTGGCCTTTTTTAAGTATTGAAGGCATTCTTTTAAGCATTTCAGACATTCCTAAATGCTTTCAAATCCCTTTCACGCTTCACTGTCACTGTCACCTCGCTATCATTGGGCTATTTCAGGTACGTATGCATAATACATGCATGCAACACAGATGCACTTTCATGCATTCACATAGCTCCATTTGATTGTATAATTAAAGACCTGATTAATTTAACTCGCTTGCTTAATTCTCCCCTGGCATTAGCTAGCTAGCTGTAGTTCTTGATTAACCTCGCCAACTTTATGACTATGCACAAAACGCCATCAAACAGGAAATGTATTAATTTTCATTACTTGAGAGGACATCCTCTCTTTGGTTATATATCACCTAAATAATTATTGATAAAATAATATGAGGTATTTCATCATATTAAGCGCACAAAGGAAGCTTAGCACAACTCATCAGGAGACAAAAATCAACAAATTAAGCGCATAAAACGATTCATAAACAAGTATCAGTATGTTCACTAAAGATTTGTATGCATTCATGCCTGTACTATGCACTATGCATTATCATAATTTATGAACTCATGACACGACGTCAGCCAGATCAGCAGAAAATGAAACAATTAAATTGCAGCTACACCATTCAACACAACTTCAAAAAAACCTTCACGTAGAAACGATACAAGAAAAGGTTTGGCAGTGCTGAAGCGGTGAAGCCCACCTAATGAATTTGCACATTTCTTACACAGATAAGAAACCAACAACTAGTGCACACGAATCACCCAAATTTCACTGAATTTTTTATATTAGTATGAACTTAACAGGCTATGTGCAGGTTGCACATTTGCCTAGTGCAAATGCATGCAACCACTCACCAATTTCATCGAAAGAGAGCAGAGTATCAGATAAAAACAGAGCAACCAAAAATCAACAAACAGAAATAAGATTCTGTAAATGCTCAAACGAACGCAGCATCATATCGCCGCTGAAAATGCTTTCAAAGATTTCATTTCAAGCCGTAGCTAACCCAACGCATCAACCACATGCAGTAGCACAACATGTCATTACAGAACATTACTCATCCTAATCAGAGAGAGAAAACCGCAGGGACTAAATCCCCAATTCTGCTAGTTAGAAGTTGACGAAAAAAAAGAGACAGACTCACGCGATGACTGCCTTTCGCCGTAGGCTTGAACGGAACATGGTAGGGGTCACCGCAGCGGAGGCGCAGTCGCCGAAGACGCCGCAGGTGTCGTTGATCTGTTTGGAGGAGGCGAGGGCGACCGCGGCGGCGAGGTTGAGGATGTTAGGATCGATGTAGCTGATGAGCGCCGCCGCCTCAGTCGTTGCGACGTAGGTAGGTGATGATCTTCACTATGGCGACCACTCCCGCAGTGAGGACCACCAGGCCGCCGAGCGTGATCCATCTCGATGTAGTAGTGGAAGTGGAGGGAGACGGAGGCGGGGTCGTGGTCACGGTGACAGGTGAAAGTGGAGGCGGAGGCGGAGGCCTCATCACCGTGGCCGTCGGCATCGGGGAGGAGGTCGGTGGCGGCGACGCAGGAGGAGGAGGAGGCGGCGGGCTCGCTCTGGTGGGAGCCGGGGGAGGAGGCGGCCGCGTCGCTGTCGATGGTGGCGGCGGGCTCGCGCTGGTGGGCGTCGGGGGAGGAGGCGGCGGTGGCGGTGGAGACGGGCTCGCGCTGGTGGGCGTCGCTGTCGACGGTGGCGGCGGCGACGCGGGAGGAGGAGGGCGAGGCGGCCTCGAGGTGCTCGGCGTCGGGGGAGCAGGCGGAGTGGGGGGAGCTGGGTCGGAGTCGAAGCAGTCGGGCTCGGAATCCAGCACCGGCCCGATGCGGGGCTTCATCCAGCTCCTCTTGTCGTCGTCGTCGACCGCCACCGCCGCCGCCGCCGCCGCGAGCGTCCACGCCGAGCGTGCCCACTCCGCGAAGCGGGCACAGCTGTCGCTCTGGAGCGCGAAGACGCCCAGAGGAAGGATCGGGCCGAGGCCGAGGCGGTGGTCGGTGGAGGAGGTATCGTCCTGGGTGGAGGGCTCGACGTGGTCGTCGAAGTAGTCGTCGAGGTCGAACAGGAAAACCGACTCGACGTGGTACTCCCTCCTGATCTTCTCGAGCTCCTCGCACCCCCAGGTCACGAGCCTGGCGGTGCTCTGCGTCTGCACAACCTGAAGCTCGCCCGGACCAGGAGGAAGGACCGAGCCGCCGCGGTGATCGGCGGCGGCGGCGGAGGAGGAGGAGGAGGAGAAGACGGCGTCGTCAGCGTGGGGCGCGACATCGTCGAATGTCTCGAACGGGATAAAAGCGCCATGGAGGTGCTCCCTCCAGCACTCCTTTGCGAGCTCTGCGCGACACCATGCGGCGAATCTCTGGCTTCTCTGCACCTTCGTCGTGAGGATCACCGCCTTTAGCTTCTCCTCCGGCGACTCCTCCCGGTTGAGAAGCAACTTGACCTTGTCGATGACCATGGTTCCCTGGTTCTTCAGGTTCGTGGTGAACGCGTCCCACCACGGCCGGGAAGCCGCTCGGGACGCCATGGACGGTGGGCGGGAGAAACGGTGGGGGAGGAGGAGAGAGGGATTGGAAGGGGAGCGAGGCGGAAGAAGGAGAGAGAGAGAGAGAGAGAGAGAGAGAGAGAGAGAGGGTAGCTTATATATACAGCTCGCGGGCGGGGCGGGACGGGGCACATGCGCATTCGAATGAGAGAGATGATCTCGCTGGGCTAGGCCCAACAAACTAGTGCCTCCCTTCCTTGTTGTGCAAGTTTCTGCAGGGACTCGGCCCAGATATTTTTCTTGCAAGTTGCAACCACGTCACAGGCACAGGCGCTCAGCTGGCGCTGGAGCGGGCCCAGGCAGGACACGTGTCACGTGCGGACTGGTGAACGGACGTCACTGGCGCCACGTCGGCAAGAAAACATACTTGGGAGTATTCATTTTAGATTATTACATGTACACACAGAACGGGCTGGTGCTAATGTGCTATAGCAAATTAAAACAAACAAACGATGGATCCATGGATCGATCGATCCATCCATCATTTGGTGATAAATATAATCAAACAATAAAATTGTTCAACTTCAAACATAACCACAAAATTAAAAGCATCATCGAATTTATATTCAACAAGCTACTTCTTCCTCCGGAGATTTAGATTAAGCTACTTCCTCTGGATTGAACGTGAATTAAAAAAAAACAGTATAGATTAAACTAGTTTTATATTAATATGCATATTTGTGAAGTAATATACCTCATATTAATCTATCTTGTTAATATTTTTTAAAAAATATGACTACTTTGATAACATGCAAGATACGAGATGTTGATTAATGGATCAAGAAGCAATCTAGCTGGGACACATAACGACATGCATATATGTATATACAGTATTGTCACGGGGAATTGAAGTTTTTTTTTACTTTATGCCATTGTTGGCGTGCGTCTGCCAATAATGGGGATCCGACGTGACCCCCTTTTATGAGTTTGGTCGGGAGGCAAGTCACTTGTGACCTGTGAGGAAGGACTTGGGTCCCTACTGAATCCGACAAGAGAATAGATGAACACAGAAGATGTATACAAGTTCAAGGCACCCAGGGGTAAAATACCCTACTCTTGTTGTGGTGGTGATTTCTCTCTTTGTGTTGAAGGATCTTACAAGTTTATCAACTATTAAGAGTAGTGCATCTTCCTTTCTCTACTAGTTTTTCTTCCTTTCTCTTTTAGATTTCCTAGGAACTTCATAACACATAGCTAAGTGTTGTAACTCCCTAGGTGCCAATCCCTCTCTCTTGGCCCCACTCTCTCCTTATACATCCACTAGAGGGACACCACATGACCAAAGATCGAGGAGAGAGTTAGCTTTACAGGGACTGGGTATACAAAGTCAAGTCATCAACTCTTCTTGCCCGCTCCACCAACCTCGGGGTAGGCCTTGATAGAGCCCACGGTGAACGGGTGTTAACAGCGGATTTTGGTAATCGACCCGGAGAGGAAAGAGGAAACCGAAGCAGAGAGGAAGGATTGAGTTGGAGTCGGACCAAGTATCGTATCGGACCCGGT
Organism: Oryza officinalis; assembly: GCA_008326285.1. Lineage (NCBI taxonomy): Eukaryota > Viridiplantae > Streptophyta > Magnoliopsida > Poales > Poaceae > Oryza > Oryza officinalis. The sequence continues at coordinate 39,761,846 of BDMV01000005.1, forward strand.
AGCCGTATCGGACTGGGGGAGGCGTTATTAGGAAGAGCGCATCGGCCGACACGGATTTGATGTGGACATCGGCCGATACGGGTTGTAAGTTGACAGAGTCAGCGTGGGCTTGGTCTGGGCTCAAGATAAGCTTCAAGGAAGTTGCCAAATAGAGATAAAACTCGGTTTTAGGCAATTGTATCTTGTAAATCAAGTAGGTTTAGATCTGATCTGTGGCAAAAGTCTGCCGCAAAGACTTGTTTGTTAGTTGTAGATAAGATCGTGTCCTACAAGGGTTCTGTTGTAATTTCGGGTATAAATATCCCGGTAGCATGTACATAGAATCTCTCTCTCAATCAATACAACACAAATCAATCTACTTTTGGCGCATCGCCAACCCTCGCAAGAGGTTAACTCTCGACGAGTTCTTGCCTTCCTAGAGCAAAGGTAAGAACTCGTACCCGACGATCTACATCGTCGGGGCTAGCGTGTCGCTTTAGGCACGTTAAGCCCTGATGATGTGATCGTCGTTTTTCGTGTTTTAGATAATCTTAATGTAGTTTTTTAATTCTATCTCGCCAGCGGTTAACTCGTTTTAGGGTTTATTGCCGACAACGATCGAATTAGCTTGCTCGTTTATATTATCTAAGGCGCCTACCATCCCTAAAAGCAATCGACGGCTTGATTTTCTTTGTGTTAGGTTTCAATCCACACTCTGAGTTGCTATCGACCTTAGTCCTGTTTTGAGATCTAACACAAAGCCTGCTTTCGGTTGTAATTAAGGATATCACCGGGGTTTCAGCCGGTTTTACCTAATGCATGTGATTAGTTAAGTTTTTGCATGTATTTGCCACTTATACATGCGGATTGGTGAATACAAATATGTCGATTACAGAGTATTCTTAGGATCTCTTTGTAATTGGTGTGTTTATATTAGCCGATTGGCTTGTATAAGTTTGCACTAGAGTATTAGCTAGTGTATCTATTTTCATGAAACCCTTATCGGTCGATTTCAGTAATTTGTTATATATATGTTAGCATGGGCCGATGAGATTAGATCTATTTTTATCAGTTCAATCTTATGATTATCTTGAGTAAGCCAATATAGCTTTGCCCTATCGGCTGGGCCACGACAATGTGACATCGGCCTATCGGCCGATCGGCCATTGTTTTCTGATATGGTTTACTCGTTTCTTGTTGATTGCAGATCAAATCAACTGGCACGTTCTGCACACGACTAGGCAAGCCTTTTGGACCTGCACTGGAGCTAAGCAGATCTCCCAGGCCGCCGTGGAAACGTGGAACCCGTTTTGTTGCGAGGCGGGTCTAAATTCTGCGCCAACACGCTTTTGGCACGCCCAGTGGGACACGAGAGGACTAAAAGAGCACAAGCTTCGCAACTACAAGAGTACCACTTCGAGATGTCAAAGCAGGCCGAGATCTCCGAGGAGAACGTCGTCTCCGTGACCGTCGAACAGCTCAACGCAGAGCAGAAAGCCAAGATGGAAAAACTGGTCGAGCAGTTCCAGAATATGTATCTATAAACATATTCTAGGACTCAGCAAGGCACCCTGATTCAGAAGTCTAAGGTGATAATGCCGAGCCCTGCAGATGGAGCTAGCACATCGGCAGCGGCACACGATCACATCATCAAGACCGAAGATACCGCGGCGCCGACGTTGTAAGACAGAATTGACTCCGCAGTTCACTCTGCGCTAGTCAACCAGTCGGGGATCCTGGTGAACACATTGACCAATACGGTCAAGTCGATCCTAGATGGGTCGATCCACCAATACAAGCCTCAGGGGCCGATTTTCTTGCCAGAAAATAAGTTTCCTGCCTATCGGACCCTGAGGAACGACCTGAGCACGGCTCAGCCGACAGCGTCGATGCCACCCCAATCGGCGCAACCAACAACCCTGCTGCTGGTCCTCACCAAGCAGACGGGAGGAAGCCCTCAGCACATCACGAAGGAGCAATATGCTCAATGGACAAAGGGGAAGCAACCAGTGATCGAGCCGATGCAGCAAGTTCCTGTCAACCCGCCATCGGTCGGACAACCTCACATCCCCATGCTTGGGAACCCTCCACCACAGACTGCTTACAACGTGCCGCAAGGCTACCAGCAGTATACCATGGGGCAGTACGACGCGCAGAACTTGAATCACCACTACCAGCCGTACTTCCCCAGACAGTATCAAGCGGAGGGGCTGCAACAATCCTACCAGCAAGACCTCTCGCATTGGCCCGCAGGGTACTGGGCCGACATGATAGCCGAGGTGATGCGAGATCAGTTCGGCTTGAAGCCTAAGGAGAGTTCTACGGTGTATCGGCTCCCGTATCCCGAGGAATTTGACAGAGTGCCACTGTCAAGCCGATACAAAATCCCAGATTTCTCCAAGTTTTCGGGGCAGGATAACGTCTCGACGTACGAGCATGTGAGCCGATTCCTAGCACAGTGCGGGGAGGCATCGGCCATCGAGGCCTTGAGGGTGAGGTTTTTCCCCTGTCTTTGTCAGGGTCAGCGTTTACGTGGTTTTCATCTTTACCCTGCAATTCCATCAGAGGATGGATAGATTTGGAGAAGCAGTTTCACAGGTATTTCTATAACGGCGTGCAAGAGATGAAACTGTCCGATCTAACTGCCATCAGGCAACGAGTGGATGAATTGGTCCCAGAGTATATTCAAAGATTCAGGGACATAAGGAACAGGTGTTACAGCCTCAGCCTGACCGATTCACAGCTCGCCGACTTGGCGTTCCAAGGTTTACTGGGGCCGATACGAGAGAGGTTCTCCTCTCAGGAATTCGACAGCCTAGCGCAGCTAGCCCAACGAGTATCGGCCCACGAGCAATGATTCCAAGAGGCAAAGAAGTTTGCGAAGAAAATTAATACAATTTATCAGTACACCTCTGATGAAGACGATGAAGAAGACGTTGACGTTGATCTAGCCGAGTGGGCCCTGATGAAGAAGCCGACGACATGCCAATGGGCCAAAAAAGGCGACAAAGTGGACAAATACGACTTTGACATCAATAAGGCCGACAAAATATTTGACTTACTGTTGCAAGAAAAGCAGATTCAGTTGCCAGTAGGTCATATACTCCCATCAGCTGAAGAAATTAAGAAGAGGAGATATTGCAAGTGGCACAACACTTATTCCCACCATACCAATGAATGCAAGATCTTCCGACAACAGATCCAATCGGCCATCGAGCAAGGCAGAATCAAGATCGATGATGCTAAAAGGCCGATGAAGATAGAAGGACACCCGTTCCCAGTCAACATGGTGCGGGCGGACAGGGCCGACGGCGGTGGCCATCGGACCGGCAAGCGACCTCATCAGACCTCCGAGGGCTTGATTAAAAAATACCAGCGAAGGTGGGAAGAGCAAGTACAGGATCAGGCCGATCAAGACAACTCCTACGACCCTCATTGGGAGTGCGAGTTTTTCCGTTTCTGCTGGAACGAGGGGATGAGGTTGCCATCTATCCAGGAGTGCCCTGCATGTAACGATATGAAAAACTCTCACAGGGGCAGCTCGAGCAAGCAAGTGCATCGGCCGAGCAAGCAGAGGAAGTCTGTACATGACAGGCTGGGGCCGATGCACCATGATCACCAGAACAAGGACGAGGAGCAAGTCCAGAACCCCCAATGGTGCCCAAGCGACGTATTCAGCAAGACGCAGAAACGACGGGTTCAGCGGCTAAGGAGGAAAGAGCAGATCCAAGAACGGATCCAAGAGCAGCAAGCGACAACAGCCCATCGGCTGGCCAAGACCAAGAAAGAGTGGAGAGTCAAATCTCTAGTGGCCAAGGCCGATGAGGGCATCCCCAAAGCAGCTCAAACTCCAACGTCCGTGAAAGGTAAAGGTGTAGCATCGGCTTCTGTTAACATGGTTTTCATATTGCCAGCAGAGTATAGCGTGCAGACGGCTGATGAAGCAATAGCCGATGATGAGCAATCCTCGGCCAGACTACAGTTGTCACCCGATCAAGCCGTGTTCGACAAGCCAGTTAACGACAGCTACAGGCACCTCCGGCCGTTATACATCAAAGGGTTCGTTAACGTGCGGCCGATGACAAAGATGCTGGTCGATGGGGGCGCGGCGGTCAACTTGATGCCATACACGACCTTCAGGAAGCTTGGAAAAGTACCTGAAGACCTTATAAATTCCAACATGGTGCTCAAGGACTTTGGTGGCAACGCGTCTGAAGCGAAGGGGTTGCTAAACGTGGAGCTTACCGTGGGTAGCAAGACAATACCCACCACCTTCTTCGTCTTCGACGGAAATGGTTCCTACAGCTTGTTGTTGGGATGGGATTGGATCCACGCAAACTGTTGCGTCCCTTCAACAATGCACCAATGCCTCATACAATGGCAAGGGGACCAGGTTGAGGTCATGCAGGCCGATCGGTCAGTACACGTGGCCAATGCCGATCTCGCAGTATGGGAGATGGAGGGAATCGACTGCTTGTCCGGGTGAGTTTGGGACGCTGATTTCCTCAGGGTAACTGATTGTGATATTGAGACGATTGAAGATCAAGACAAGCAGTTACTTTAGCAAAGATGCACCGTCCACCGTTCAAGATCAACAAGCTAGTCCCTACACAGACGATGCGGTGGATGAGCTATATGGCAAATTGGGACAAGGCTTTACGTCGGCCGATGAACTTGAAGAGGTTGATATAGGAATAGGTGATAGGCCTAGGCCGACGTATGTAAGTGCTAACCTGCATAAGGAATATAAGAATAATTTGATAAATCTTTTGAAAGAGTTTATGGATTGTTTTGCATGGGAATACCATGAGATGCCAGGATTAAGCCGATCGATTGTAGAACATCGGCTACCTATCAAACCGGGCTATTGGCCGTTTAAGCAAGCTCCTAGGAGATTCAAGGCCGATATGCACGAAGCTATCAAGGCAGAGATCACACGACTTTACGATGCCAGCTTTATCAGACCTTGCCGATACGCGGAATGGGTCTCCAATATAGTTCCAGTAATGAAGAAAAATGGCAAGCTTAGGGTATGCTTGTTGATGCCGCATCTGGACACAAGGTTATCAGCTTCATGGATGGAAATGCAGGCTACAACCAGATTTTCATGGCTGAGGAAGATATTCACAAGACAGCCTTCCGGTGTCCGGGGGCAATCGGCCTGTACGAATGGGTTGTTATGATCTTCGGCTTGAAAAACGCTGGAGCTACTTATCAGAGGGCCATGAATTATATTTTTCATGATCTTATCGGCTCTTTGATTGAGGTTTACATTGATGATGTCGTTGTGAAGTCTAAGGAATACGATATGCACTTGGCCGATCTACGCAAGGTACTTGAAAGAGCAAGGAAGTATGGTCTTAAGACGAATCCTAACAAATGTGCCTTTGGCGTATCGGCCGGCCAGTTTTTGGGTTTCTTGGTCCACGAAAGAGGAATTGAGATTACACAGAAAAACATTGATGCTATCAAGAAGATCAAGCCTCCGACGAACAAGACCAAGTTACAATCCCTGCTCGACAAGATCAACTTTGTCCGGCGTTTTATATCGAACCTGTCAGGAAGAATAGAGCCGTTCACTCCGTTGCTGAAGATAAAAGATGATGAAGAGTTCACATGGGGTGATAAGCAGCAGAAGGCGCTGGACGACATCAAAGAATATTTGAGCTCCCCACCAGTTTTAATTGCTCCACAGAAGGGAGTTCCGTTCAGGCTGTACCTATCAGCCGATGAGAAGTCTATCGGCTCAATCTTGGTTCAGGATATTGACGGCAAAGAGCGAGTTATTTTCTATCTCAGCAAGAGGATGCTAGACGCCGAAACTAGGTACACGCCAGTGGAGAAACTCTGTTTGTGCTTGTATTTCTCATGTACTAAGTTGAGGCATTATTTACTTTCCAATGAGTGCATTGTGGTAAGTAAGGCCGATGTGATGAAATACATGTTATCGGCCCCCGTATTGAAGGGCAGAATTGGGAAGTGGATTTTTGCCTTAACAGAGTTCGACTTGCGATACGAATCGGCCAAAGCGATCAAGGGACAAGCCCTGGCCGATTTTATTGTTCAGCACAGAGATGATTCAATTGCATATTCAGATATTGTGCCATGGACATTGTATTTTGATGGGTCTGTTTGCAGACATGGATACGACATCGGCCTAGTCATTATATCCCCTCGGGGGGCAAGCTTCGAGTTTGCTTTTACTATCAAGCCTTATTATACAAATAATCAAGCGGAGTATGAGGCTGTTCTCAAAGGCTTGCAGTTATTACAAGAGGTTGAGGCCGATTCCGTGGAGATCATTGGTGATTCACAGCTGGTCATTAATCAACTTTCTGGGGCTTATGAGTGCAAGAATGATATTTTCAGAGTTTATAATGAGGAGTGCAAAGAGTTGTTACAAGCCTTCAAGATTGTGACGATGAGGCATATACCCAGGAAGCAGAACTTCGAGGCCAATGATTTGGCTCAGGGGGCATCAGGATACAGGCCAATCACTAAAGATGTTCAGATTCAGGTTGCCTCCGTGGATGCCGATGACTGGAGGTTTGATATCATCGAGTATTTGAGAAATCCCTCTCAATCGGCGTCACGAAGAATGAAGTATAAAGTTTTACGTTATGTCTTACTGGATGATGATCTGTATTATCGGACGATTGATGGTGTCTTGCTCAAATGCTTAAGTCTTGAAGAAGCCAAAGTTATCATGAGTGAAGTTCACGAAGGGATTTGTGGAACACATCAATCGGCCCATAAAATGAGATGGCTTTTAAAGCGTGTCGGATATTTTTGGCCAACAATGCTAGAGGATTGTTTCAAGTACTATAAAGGATGTCAAGATTGTCAGAAATTTGGAGCAATTCAAAGAGCACCGGCATCGGCTATGCATCCAATCATAAAGCCGTGGCCGTTTCGTGGATGGGGCATAGATATGATCGGCCAGATAAACCCGCCATCAAGCAAGGGACACAAATATATCCTGGTGGCTACAAATTACTTCACAAAGTGGGTTGAGGCCGTTCCCCTTAAGAAGGTTGATTCCAAGGACACAATTCAGTTTGTTAAAGAGCATATAATATATCGGTTTGGACTTCCACAGACATTGACTACGGATCAGGGATCAATCTTTGTGTCCGATGAGTTTGTGCAGTTCGCTGAGAACATGGGTATTAAATTATTAAATTCTTCTCCTTATTATGCGCAAGCTAATGGGCTGGCAGAAGCTTCTAACAAGACTTTAATCAAGTTGATCAAGAGGAAACTCGACGAACAACCGAGACAATGACATACTACGCTGGCCGATTCCCTTTGGGCGTATCGGATGGCTTGTCATGGTGCAACTCAGGTGCCGCCTTATCAGCTGGTTTATGGCCATGAAGCCGTGCTGCCGTGGGAGACTAACATCAGCTCAAGGAGGATTGCTTTGCAAAATGACTTGACAGCTGATGAGTATCATAACCTTATGGTTGATGAGCTGGACGATTTGGCACACGTTCGACTGCGGGCATTGGAGAAAATAAAGCGTGATAAAGATCGAGTTGCTCGTCATTATAATAAAAAAGTTGTTGCCAAATCGTTTGAGGAAGGGGATCTTGTTTGGAAATTAATAATGCCGATTGGTTCTCGAGATAACAAATTCGGCAAGTGGTCACCTAATTGTCCCTTTCAAATTCATCGTTGCGTTCCTCATAATGCTTATATGCTCAAAGGATTAGATGGCATAGTTTATGGCTGAGCTCTCAACGACATGTACTTAAAGAGATATTATCCAAGCATATGGATCGACTCATGATCGGCCCTCCAGCCGATTTATGATTACAGCCGATATGCAATGCATCGTCTTTAGATGGCCGATATATACTATCGTCCTTAGTTGAAATTTTCAAAGATGAGCCCTCATCTTCTAAAATTTGGGGGGCATATATATACATAAGCACAGAATTTTCCGGAATTTTTCGTGGAATTATCAAGGAATTTTTCAAGTTTCAAGTCTTATTCTTCATGATTTTTCAAGGTTGTCAGATTGATTACAGGATTCAAGTTTATGGGACTCAATTTTTCGGACTTGGCCTTTTTCAGATTGAGATCGAATTCGGCTGATTGGCCGATGAGATTACTTTTAATAAGGGGATGTTTATTTACAAGATGGGCTTCACAAATAATCTGCAAGCTGGAGTTTCTTCAGGATTCATTTGGATCAAATTCAGCTCCTCGGCCGATGAGATTTGTGTTATACAATATAAAGACAAACTATGTTACATCACCCGATAAAGTTTGCAATAGCTGTGATGGCTCTACGGCGAATTTGCTCAATATCTTTTATAGCTTGGGCGTCATCGGCCGTCGACCCTGGGATTGGCTTCAGCGATTTGCTCAGGGTTGCAAGGTATTTGGCCGATGACTTTAACTTTGTCGTCTGGTCTTCTATAGCCTTGGGTGATGCAGCTATCCCGGCTTCAACTTCTTGGATTTCTTGGCGTGTGGCTTTCAGTTTTGATTCTAGTTCTGCTTCGAGGTGACGGAGTTCTTCGAGTTTGTTCTTCAAAATAATCGGCTCCACAGCTAGCTCATCCAACCTAGTCTTGTCAGCATTGACTTGAGCCTTGCTAGCAGACAGGGCCGATTCCAATTGTTCACGCTCTCGTCGCTCCACAAGTCTTTCTTTCACCTTGTTAAGTTTGAATCGATATTGCTCCAAGAAGATAGCCGGTGTCAGGATCTCCATCAGGTCTTCGAGCAGTTGATCTTGAATTTCTTGTACCCTAGCCCTGATGGGAGTACAGTCCTCCACCAAGAACTCTAGTGAGGATTCTAGCCGATTGGCGATGTCGGTTAGCCGGTTCTTTAGTTCATTGGGGATTGAGGTCTTGGTTGTGGCAGGTGGTTCCTTGTCCTCGTCATCAAGAAACTGGCCGATGTCAAAGGAGAACATATCGGCTAGGTTCTGCGTAATATCAGTATAGACCACGGTCAGCTTAGTCAAACAAGAATTAGCAAAAGGGGATCAAAATGATCTTGATTACCTGTGTTGGGGCATCGGTGATACTTGCATCGGCTTCCTTTTGCTGTGATGTAGGCGAGGGGGTTGGCCGATGTGGTGCTGGTGATGGGGCTCTTGGCTGGAGAAAAGCAAGAAATTGATCAACAAATCTATGTTGTTAGAAAGACAAAGTATGGGCATTAACTCCTATCGAAGCAATTGGAGAGGGTGGTGGAGAAGGAGAAGGAGTTCTTAATCGGGCCTTGGCCTGTTCACGCCTTTGCAGCGTTGCTTTCTTGGTTCTTAAAGGGGCCAATTGAGTTCTCTCTTTCAGCACAGATGACGCCGCAGCCTGAAAAGGATATCAAGTTAAAGTATAACAGTAGAAGGGGATTACATAAATGCAAAGAAGGGATTGTATTGACCTTGCGAACTGCATGTCTGGTCCTTTTTGGTTGGGGGGCGTCGCCTTGGTCGTCGGCTGGTGGAATCACAGTGGTTTTGGCCGATGGCTCCTGGGTGGTTTCGGCCGATGGGTTTTCTTCTTCAAGTGCATCGGCAGCTGCTGCATCGATCTCTTCCTCCATAACTTGTTCATCAAGAAATTCTTCTATGGAGGGGTTTAGCTCTTCGAGATCGGCCTGGTCGTCAGTCTTAGCCTTCTTGCTGGGTTTTTGAGATTTGCTTTTTGCTGGCGCCTTTCTCTTAGGGTTTTCCTTGGTCATCGGACCTTGGAGGAATTATGTAAGCCTTGGGGCAGCATGGCCAATGATTGATTCCAGAATAGTCGTTCCTGATGGAGCCAAGGCTTGATGATAAAAGATTTCCTGTCCATTGTTGCTCACAGATGGAATCGGCCCGTCTGGAACTTGAGGGCTGATACCTTGGATAAGCTCCGTCACATAAAATCTGGCCGATTGGTGGAAAATGTGAGCAGCCCATTCTTGCCACCATGCCTGGAAGCTGATATGAACGAAGGCGCTCAGGTGCAATCGGTCGCAGTTACCTAGGTTCGGGATTCCAATGTCCAATACTTTGCTCATGATCAGTGCCAATGTTACCGTGCCCCTGCTCTCTAGGAGTTTATGGAAGTATAAACTGATGGGGAGTTGTCCAAGCCCGCACTGTCTAGCAGCTACCATGGGATTGTAGAATTCATAAGACAGGCTGGTGCTTCTTCCTTGGAATATGCCTACTGGAAGCAGGCATGGGGTGATGCCGATCATGAACAGTTCCCTTGATTCCATATCATCATTTACCAAGCTCAATTGGAGATCGTCGGGGAGTTCAAAATCTTGGTCTGAGGTGTAGACAAACATGTCCATCCTAATTGATGGGGGGCCGGTGTAGAATCGGATGAACCATGTGGATTTGTCTTCGGCCGATTGATTTGCTTCAGGATAAACAGAGGCCGCCTCTCGATAGGACATACACCTTCTGGTCCTAGGATCTTCGTGATCAGCATACTTTGATGGAAAGCAGGAGTCCGATAGTGGAGGCCGATCAACTATGGTGTTGGTGTGAATGGTGAGCCAAAGCTGTATAAACCACCATGGTCCTCCGTGAGCCACAGTTTGCTTCAATATTAAATCCTGAGTGGAGGTATGGAGTAGCCGATAGACAGCTCCCAAGAGGTATCGGCCAAAGGGGATTTGCTTCTTGTCGACCAAAGCCTGAGCCAAATGTTGACAATTTGTAGTGGGACCACAGGTCGATCCACAGAAGACAAATCTTTCCAACCACAATGTCAAGAAAGCCACATGTTCTCTTTCCGAGATTGATCCTTGTTCCATGTGTTTAGAAATATATCCAGACCAGCCTCCAATCTTCTTGGTTTTCAATTTGTGACTGCTGTTTACCAGGAGGCTGAAGGGATTGATCGCGGAATCGATGTCCAAACCTGTTAGTATCTTGATGTCAATGAGGGTTGGGGTCATCGGACCTTGCTTGAACAGGAAGGCGTTCAAGGTGCTAGACCAGAAATAAGTGGCTGCTGACATGAGTGGCTCGTTTTTCTTGGTATCGGCCAGGGATAGAGTGACGCATTGTTGTCGTCGAAGGGGTTGCCGTTGAGGGAGTTGATGTCGATGGGACGCCGAGGGGTCGCCGGAGTTGGAAAACACAAAGAGATTGCTGAATCGGCGGTGGAGGGATGCGAATCTGGATCTGCGCGGTTTTCAGTCAAACCTTAGCAAGGAAGTCGATGGGTTCCTCGGAGCTAATTCCGCCACATTATATAATGAAGCGGAATTGGGGGGCATGTGTTAACAACGAGTTTTGGTAATCGACCCGGAGAGGAAAGAGAAAACCGAAGCAGAGAGGAAGGATTGAGTTGGAGTCGGACCAAGTATCGTATCGGACCCGGTAGCCGTATCGGACTGGGGGAGGCGTTATCAGGAAGAGCGCATCGGCCGATACGGATTTGATGTGTTCATCGGCCGATACGGGTTGTAAGTTGACAGGGTCAGCGTGGGCTTGGTCTGGGCTCAAGATAAGCTTCAAGGAAGTTGCCAAATAGAGATAAAACTCGGTTTTAGGCAATTGTATCTTATAAATCAAGTAGGTTTAGATCTGATCTGTGGCAAAAGTCTGCCGCAAAGACTTGTTTGTTAGTTGTAGATAAGATCGTGTCCTACAAGGGTTCTGTTGTAATTTCGGGTATAAATATCCCGGTAGCATGTACATAGAATCTCTCTCTCAATCAATACAACACAAATCAATCTACTTTCGGCGCATCGCCAACCCTCGCAAGAGGTTAACTCTCGACAAGTTCTTGCTTTCCTAGAGCAAAGGTAAGAACTCGTACCCGATGATCTACATCATCGGGGCTAGCGTGTCGCTTTAGGCACATTAAGCCCTGATGATGTGATCGTCATTTATTGTGTTTTAGATAATCTTAATGTAGTTTTTTAATTCTATCTCGCCAGCGGTTAACTCGTTTTAGGGTTTATTGCCGACAACGATCGAATTAGCTTGCTCGTTTAGATTATCTAAGGCGCCTACCATCCCCAAAAGCAATCGACGGCTTGATTTTCTTTGTGTTAGTTTTCAGTCCACACTCTGAGTTGCTATCGACCTTAGTCTTGTTTTGAGATCTAACACAAAGCCTGCTTTCGGTTGTAATTAAGGATATCACCGGGGTTTCAGCCGGTTTTACCTAATGCATGTGATTAGTTAAGTTTTTGCATGTATTTGCCACTTATACATGCGGATTGGTGAATACAAATATGTCGATTACAGAGTATTCTTAGGATCTCTTTGTAATTGGTGTGTTTATATTAGCCGATTGGCTTGTATAAGTTTGTACTAGAGTATTAGCTAGTGTATCTATTTTCATGAAACCCTTATCGGTCGATTTCAGTAATTTGTTATATATATATGTTAGTATGGGCCGATGAGATTAGATCTATTTTTATCAGTTCAATCTTATGATTATCTTGAGTAAGCCGATATAGCTTTGCCCTATCGGCTGGGCGACGACAATGCGACATCGGCCTATCGGCCGATCGGCCATTGTTTTCTGATATGGTTTACTCGTTTCTTGTTGATTGCAGATCAAATCAACTGGCACGTTCTGCACACGACTAGGCAAGCCTTTTGGACCTGCACTGGAGCTAAGCAGATCTCCCAGACCACCGTGGAAACGTGGAACCCGTTTTGTTGCGAGGTGGGTCTAAATTCCGCGCTAACAGCGGGACATGGCGATTGCTCGCCACGCGCGCCAGCTCAATCCACCGAGGCCTCGGGGTTGTCCTGAACGAGGCACACTACATGTGAGGCACTTGGTAGCTCGCAACGCACCCCTCCGAATCCACGCGGGAAACATGGTTCACCAAGCCTTCCTGATGGTAGGGCCTACATGTCAGTGTATGGTGCGACACGGCAAAAAAGGTGGACCTTGGTGGAGACATGATAATCAACCGTGTCCCCGGTTTTCCACGTTCGTGTCAAGGCAGACCAGGTCAGAGGTGACGTGTTTGCAGGCACAGCAGCCGCTACCCTGTCTTCCACGCGCCCTGCCTTGAGGTAGACAAAACATCTTGTCGACCATAGCAAAACATCTATAGTCGCTTTGTTTAGTTAGGTTGTTTTTGGAAGTTTGGTTGTAAAATTGGAATGATGTGATTGAAAGATTGTGTGTGTATGATAGGTTGATGTGATGGAAAAGTTGAAAGTTTGAAAAAAAACTTGGGAACTAAACAAGGCCAGTGTATGGTCTTTGCCGATAGACACACTAAGTTCTTTGATTTGCTCATAAACACCTAAAAACATAATAATTTGCTGAAAGTATAGTGCATATATTAACAGTCAGCTGCGCATTCTTCACGAGTTATTATTGAAAGGGATTGATGGCCAAAATAAACAGTTTTGGGGAGAGAGGATTGCCATGTTGTAGCCCACTGTTGTGGTGCCCTGATATACTGCATCTTACATGTTACATGCAGATTGCTTGACTAAAATGGAAGAAGAAACAGTAAGAGTGGGACTATTTTTATAGGTCGTCCCAAGGATTTTTTTTATTTTTAATTTTATTTCTTAAAATATTTAAAAAACAATTTTGCAGATGTACACCCTTCCCGTCCTTTGGAAGGGCTTTTTTTTATTTTTTTTATTTTAAAAAAGCACTCTAGAAAGGCGGCGAGGGATTTAAATGCAAAAATTACAGTATAGCTTGTCAACCTGTATTTTTATAATTTGAAAATAGGTCATATGAAGTTGGATGAAGTCAAAATTTACATCAAAATTTCAGAGCTCGAGGCGATCTACAACTTTGTGGTTAACAATATTTTCATTTAAGATCGTTTAGGAGTCCAAATGTCCATTACAAAATCTAAAATTTATTTTAGAAAATCTTATATTTATACTTCAAATGACCTCCGATGAAGACAAGCTTTATATAAAAGTTGTAGGTCTAAATGAGATTTACAACTTTGTTATTTATCATTTTTTATTTAAAATTATTTCGAGTTTTTTTATGATTAAAACCGGCAAGAAGGGTCTAAATGCAAAAAAAATTTACATTTAAGACCCTTGAAGAGCTATTTTTAAAAACGTACTCCTATACGTTAGGGGTGTAGATCTGTAAATTTCTAAAACAAAAAATTAGATTTAAATATTTTAATAAAAAATAAAAAAATAGAAAAAATCCCGTCCCAAGGATGATAAAAAGGCAAGGCCCAAAGGCCCACCTCCTTACACAAGAAAATACCCGGGCCACGAGTTCAATCCTTTCCAAGCCATTCGGCAGAAGCTCTCGAAGCTCGCATCCATGGCTCTTCTCTTCCGCCTCTCTCCTCCTCGTCCCTCTCATCCCCAGATGGGAGGGACTCTTTGGATCGTGTGAAGGCTAGGGGATTCTACAGCGAATGAGGAAGACGATGCTTTAAAAGCGTACGCGCGGAACACGAGGTAAATGAGTTGGGATGAGTTCCCAACTCATTTACCTCTGTTTCGCGCGCACGCTTTTCAAACTGCTAAACGGTGCGTTTTTTATAAAAAGTGTCTATACAAAAGTTGCTTTAAAAATCATATTTATCCTTTTTCAAAAAATGTTAGTAAATGCTTAATTAATCATGTGCTAATGAGTTGTTTCATTGTTCGTGCAGAGAGAATTTCTTTCCAACACATCCAAAATACACACCCAAGTGTTGGGAAAAAGTTAGTTTGATTCGATTTTGCGTCTGGAAGCCGCGGTGATCCGGGGGGCGAGAGCAAGCTTGTCTTGCAAGACTCCTGCGAGAAGACGAGTTTTTTTCATTTTTAATTTTATTTATTAAAAGATTTACAAAAATAATTTTCTATTTTGAAAATTTACAAAAGTAATCGCCCACCGCCCTCTGGGAGGGCGTTCTTTAAAAATCGCCCTCCCAGAGGGCGTTTTTTGTGACGTGGCTGACGGCCGTTGGCCGAGGGGGGACGGCCGTTCGAGGGGGGGACGGCTTTTTTGCAGGCGGCCCCCTCGCCGCCCTCTGGAAGGGCGATTTTTCACTATGGGGGGGCCGCCTGCATAGGGCGGCGAGGGATGGCATTTTTGCAGGCGGCCCCCTCGCCGCCCTCTGGAAGGGCGATTTTTGTTATTAATACAAATTAATTTGTTAAGAGTTGTTTTTAACTTGTTATTAATTAATTAATGACATATATTTTATAATTGATTAATTATAATTTGTAAGTTGTTTTCATAATTAAGTTTGTAAGTAGTTTTTGTAAATATAATTTTGTTATAATTAATTAATACCCATTTTGAATTGAATGTTTGGAGAAACACATCGGATATTTAATTTATTAATTTTAGATATATCCATTATTAATTTAGTAATGTACAAAACTTTGTTTTTAATTTGGTAAGAATTGTTTTTAAGTTGTTAGTAAATAATTAATGACAGAATTGTTTATAATTGATTAATTATAATTTATAAGTTGTTATTATAATTATAATTTATTATAATTGACTAATACACATTTGTAATTGCTTATTTGGATAAACATATCGGAGTTATAATTTAATAATTTTACATATATCCACTTGTAATTTATTAATTTACAGAACCTTATTTTGTTTATCGGTTATTTTTGGAAATTCCAAAAATCACTTTCGGATAGGGCCAAAAATTTGCAAATGCGAAAATTGGTTCTGTCTATTTTCGAAAATTCCGAAAATCATTTTTGGAGGACTAAAAAAATTTTGAATTCACAGAACATGTTTTTAGAAACCGAGAAGAAACTTTTTTTAAGAATTGATGTTGAGTACATCCATGACCATACCGAAACAAGGAGAAGTTGTAGTACAATTTAAACATGATACACCTGGTTCCATTGCGGTTACATAGATAAGATTAGATTAGAACTAGAAGGAAGGTAGTGCAAGAGTTGAACACGACGAGGATACAACTACCAACTCGTGCATACTACTGAGTGCAACGAGGCCACTTTCCCTTCCTCTGCGCATCGGGATTCTCCTCCATTGCTGCCTTCGCTCGCCGCGCACGCTCAAGCTTCTGCTCCTGTTCCTCCCTGTACGCAGCAACACGCCTCCTTTCCGCCTCAGCCTTGTGCTCTTTTTCTGCGGCCTCCTCCTTGCGTCTCTGCTCTATCTTCTCCTTGCGCTCTGCATCCCGTTGCCGCATGTACTCCAACCGCTCCTTGTTTTGCGGCTTGATCTCGGTGTCAATCCACTGCTCAAAATCACATAGCGGTGGAGGGGTCTGCAACAAATGCAATGTGTACTAATCAAATAAGTTGTTCAAGACTACTTAATACACCAAATAATTATTACAAAACATCAGTTCCTCACCATTAAGTTAATGCGGCGGATCTCAGGTGTTGCCTCATACTCAAAATTGGCACACATCCAGTATCTCTGCATGTATGTCTCCTCTTCATCAGACTTGGCTACCTTGCAAGGATCACCGCACCAGCACATGGGCACTGGAACACCGCTAGGCAAAGGCAATGGGTTGAAGGCATTTCCAGTCTTCGGGCGATAACTACAAGTCAACAATAAATGAAACACCCTAACCCGTTAATCTAGGATTCCTCATTTCATGCACAACGAATAACACATAATATCACAGAAACGATTTATGTTACCTTGAGTTGGTAGCTTTTCCACGCCTTGGCATCCTACAGTTTTAAAAAACAACTATCAAATATTGTAAACACCCTTAATACTTCTCATTGTACGGTCAAATATAGTACTACTACAAACCAAACGTGTGCACAACAAATCTAGCCTAAAACTATTGACACTTCTAAGTGCTACAGATCTACTCACAAATTTCAACATATCTACTCACAGTGCTACAAATCTACTCGCAAAAAATCCTGGGTCCGCATCTAAGTGCTACAAATCTACTCACAAATTTCAAATACATGGTAATTACACTAGTATGCGACACAAAATATAACCATACGTCGGGATATTGTACTAACCTGCGATCGAATAAGCACAGCAACAACGCTTCACGGCTCTTCTCCTTCTTCGTCACCTCTCTCTTTTTTTTCGTTCAATTGTGACCGGTTGAAATGAGCACTTCCTAGGGCCATTGGATGAAGAGCGCGTATTCAAACCTATGTAATATATAGTGGAGGAAGGAGAGGCACATATCCATCTAACGTGAGTTCACCAGTAGCGTGGATTTGACAACACGTTCACGCGGCAGCGCAAATTGAATGATTGTGTCAAACAAAGCATTGGCAAAAGCTGAGTCAGGACGCCTTCACGCGCCGAAAGATGATAGCGACGTATCGTAAACGTCAGTCACGGGCCAAAAACTGGTAGGGACCAATCGTAGCCCTCTGTTACGCGCCGAAAGTTTTTCGTCGTTTCGTTGAGTAGTTGTATAAGTAGTTTTAGCAGAGTACGGACGACGGTAGGCCTATGTACTAATCGGTAGAGGCAATGCAACAGTAGCAGAATTGTAAAAGTAGTACTGGATCACAAAAATATAAACCAGAAGAACTGTATGTACAGACACACTAGAGGTGGACCACTACTGCCGAGCCCTCTTGCCCCTGTCTCTCCTACCCTGGGCCCTAACGTGTCCCTGCGAGTACGTCAAACGGTCCGGTGGTACGGCACGACCTGCCCGTCCTTCCGGTACTGGTGTGTCCGCTGGCTGCTCCTGGGTCTGCGGTGGTGGAGCTCCGCCAAGCTGTGACGAGCCAAGTATATCCTGTTGTGTCGCGTCCTCCAAGTTGTCGTCGTAGAAATGGTCGCTAGGGCCAGCCCCGCCGGCGTGTGAAGATGACGCTCCTGCACCAAAGATCCCCGCCTGAAACCCTGTGGGAGGAATGACATAAGATTCATGGAAGTAAAAATTTTTTGTATGAACGAGTACAACGAACGTGAATAACGGATCACGCACGCTCACCTAGAGGGACACGCGGCTGCATGTCTGGACGAGGGATCGACGCTCTGTGCGACGAACTGCTAGCTCCAACGAAGGCGTGGGAAGGCAGAGGGGGACCTGTGTGTGCGTTTATTTTGTTGTGACGTGGTCATGTTAGCGATAATAAATCAAATATTATGGAAATAATCTATGGGCATAGCAGTATCGTGGGAAGCCGTTGCTGAAGGTCGCACAACGTCGGCCCTAGGGGCGCGTGGACGTGCTGGCTGTGGACCACCTGGAGGTACCGCATCCACGGCACTGCGACAAGAGAAGAAGCGCATGACAGCGCTCATCTTCGACTGCATCCGGTCGAACGTCAGCCTCTGCTCAGGTTCACTGAGGTGTAACCCAGTGTCCAACCTGAATAGCACCGAGTTAATATCGGAGTTGACCGCTCGTGCAGCGTCGGCCTATTCACGACATATGAAAGCATGTCAGTATCAATCCGAGAAATAAATGAAACAAGCGAGCATAAGTTCAACGTACCCCCAAGAAGTACTCTCGGTCACGGTGCGTGGGGTACGCGTCCATGACAGCGGCAACGTGTGGTTGTGGAGCGGCTGGAGTGTACGTCACACGAGCACGAGTGCGAGGTAAGTACCAGCGGAGGCAGTCATGGTAGTGGTCGTCTGTGTGTGGAAAGATCTCGTCGATCACCTCCTCCGGTGCTAACAGCCAGTCGTCCACGAACTGCTGTACGCGTGGTGCCCACAGTGTACCGGCTAGCTATCCCCGGTGGGTCAACCTGTGAAGAGCAGACACTTAGATAGCTCAATGAATGTAGAAACATCATATGTGTAATTTGGACGCATTGTACTCACGAGTGGTCCGCAGGGAGGACGGTAGGCACCATGTCTCCGGGGAAAACCTGCCTCAGCCCAAACTGCCGCATCACCCGCTGCGGGCAGTGAGGCTCGACGAAGATGTCGAACACCATCGGCATCGTCGTGAGCCAGTACGCTGCGTGACGTGTGCAGAGGGACGAAAGTCCAAGCGGTGCTCTCGCTGCCACCGCCTGCTGCGTGTACGGCTGCCAGACGACGTCGTTGGGCTGGAGACGGTCGAACTCGAACACGAAGTCCGGGTAACCCCGTCTGACCTGCACGTGGGCGTAACGACGCTGCGAGATACAAATATGGTACAAATATAATTGATTGTTACATACGAACGTGAAAGAAAATGGACGGTGCAATGTACGAAAGAAGTACTCACCCCACGTCGACACCAGTATGTCCCCATCGTGGGGCCGTCCTCCGGCTACTCCACGCTGTGTCCTGTCCCGTACGGTGCGGGGTCCACCACAGGCCGTCCTATGGCAAACCTCTCAGCTGCCCAAAGCTGAACCAGCAAAGGGCAACCAGCGAAGAGCGCTCCCGCGTCGGTCTTCGTGCACGCCTCACAGAGGGCACGGTAAGTGGCCGCTAGCACTGCTGACCCCCAGCTCCACCTAGGCACGTTGCCTACCTCAGCATCCGTGATGCCACGTGCATAGTGGATCAAACCCTTGTCCACAGCGTGGCCTGTAGTGCTGGTGAACATCACCCATCCGAACAGCCAGAGCAGGTACGCCTCTAGGGCGCGTCGAACTGAGTACTCATCGGCGTCCGGGTGGAGCTGGTCAGCCTGTAGCAATGAACCAAATATTAGTACAAATGAATATATTTGTTCAAAAAACCATAAACTTGTTCAAACTTTGAACTTACGGTGAACTGAAGCAGCCAAGCCTTGCTTGGCCCGGCGGTAGTGTACGGGTGTAGGCCAGTGGGCGGAGGTACACCCGGAAGGCGCATCACGTGCGCGAAATGCTCCGTGAGATCCTCCTTCCAGCCCCCAGCACCGTCCACAGGCCCAACTGCGTCACCAGCGAGAGGTAGACCCAGGAGGTACGACACGTCCTGTAGTGTCGGAGCCATCTCCCCACAGGAAAGATGAAACGTGTGCGTCTCGGGCCTCCAGCGGTCTACCAGAGCGGCAAGGAGGGACCGGTCTACATCCCAGTGCCTCGCTGGGTCTCTCTCGTCCGCCCCAGCCTCAACGAGCCTACACAGTGGTAGGAGCCCTGCCTCACGCAACCTGCGTAATGTAAACCTCACACATTAGTACCAAAGAAGTATTACTGCGGTCAAATATGATGATTTAAAGTTTGAACGAGCTGTACCAGGGAACGTGTCGCGGGTCAACACGCAGCAACTGGCATGAAGTACGTGGGCGGAGGGTGTCGAGCTGCGCACCCTGCACGGCTGACATGTACGAGCGGTGGTTCCTGTCGAGCCCACGGCTGAAGAGCTCAGGTGTGTCGTCAGCCATACCTGCATGCAAAGTATGATTAGAAAAGCAGTAAAAATCACTTAAACATAGTTACGAACAATACAAACAAATATTACTTCAGCACAATGATATAGAGTTTACGACAACATTACGGTGCTACATCAGATTGTTTGCAAGTCTAGCTTACATTACCGAAAAATTCGCAATACAATACCGGTGTACAATAAGATTTTGTAAGGTTCACGAACATCAGATTTACAACAAGATTTATTGAAATTACATGATACGACTACTTAGTTCGAATACTCATTACGATACAATATCGGTGTACTTCATGGTTCCTAAACAATATTAGACCATCGCATCCCCTGCCGCACGAGAACGCCTGGGACGTGCTCGCCTGGTTGTTGTTCCTTCCCCAGGTGATCGGCTTCCATCACCTGCCTCTCCAGATGGACCGACATCCGAGCCGCTTGGACCCTCCGCATTCTTCCGGCATTTCTTGTAAGTGTGGTTGCGTTGATCACACTTGCTACAACGTATAGTCCTACCAGCAGCTTCGGTCTCGTCCATGTCATTTCTGATGCGTCTTGTTTGACGCCGGCCCTTTTTCACCCTTACCTTGGATGGATCCGGAATGTAAAAAACTTGGGGCCTCAGAGTTGTGTAAGATCCTGTGATCCTATATCTCCTCACTCCATGTATGAAAGATTGCTTCTTTCCTGAAATAATGTGACACGTACACATCGGGAAGTATGCCACAATCACCGGCTGCGGCAAGTACGTGAGAGCAAGGCAGGTGCCGAAGCTTTGGCTTCATACAACTGCAACTGCATCCACCATCGGCCTTAAGGACACATTCCTGCACGGCTTGCTTGCGGTAGATACCCCGTCTGCTCCTATCAACACACATTATTTCATATCGATGTACTTTTGTGCCTTGAGGAACAACTCTATGCCTTTGTGCCTTGGCAATTTTATCTTCCATGTACTTGGTCACTACACTGCCAAATATTATCTTGTTATCAGCCATTGAGGGAAAAATTTTCTTGTATCGATCCCTGAAGTAGGCCTGTGTGCCGTGAAGGATAAATTCGACAATACCAACCAATGGGAGTTCTCGCACTCCTCGCATTACCCAGTTGTAAACCTCGGCCAGATTAGTTGTCATTATACCATACCGAGAACCATCGGTGTCGTACAGTAGAGACCACTTCTCCTTTGGTTCGTTCTCAATCCAATGGGTGAAATTTCGGATAGCTGATCCCGACTTCCTTCTCATTGTGGGTGGATCGTCATGCAGTGGACCAAGAGGTATGGGAGGCTTGTCAACTTCAGCTTGTGGCCGACGAGATTGCTCGTCTGTTTGCTTACTTGTCAACTCATCCAACCTTCTCCACAACTCATTAAATTTCTTCTCTTGATTCTGTGTACAGAGCCTCTTGAAAAGATCCGTCAGATGCTTGTTCTTGAATTGCTTGTAGAAATTAGCACCCATATGACGCATGCACCACCTACTACGTACATCGGGCCACCTTGCTGGAATTCCCTTCTCATACCAACCGTTCTTCAGGTATTCAATAGCCCGCAACATGCCCGCATGGCGATCATGTATAAGACAAACATTGGGTCTCATACGGACAACTGCCATGTGCACTCTTTCCAGGAACCAGTACCAACATTCAGTGTTCTCGCTCTCTACAAATGCAAAAGCCATAGGTATCACCTGATTGTTCCCATCAGCTCCGATCGCTGTCAATATCTGACCTCTGTATTTACCGGTCAGAAATGTTCCATCTATGCATAGTACAGGACGACAATGCACAAAAGCGTTGATGCAAGCACCCAATGAGAAAAATGCTCTTTGCAGCACACTCTTGGTAGGATCATGAACCGATGGAAATGTATGAATATCATAGTAGGTATTACTATTCCTCTGTGCAATGTTGCCTAACAGACGAGGCAAATTATCGTACGATTCTTCAAATGTGCCATACCTCATCTCTATAATCTTTTGTTTGGCCCTCCAAGCCTTGGCATAACTTATGGTGTACTTGTATTTGTTTTCAATGTGGCTAATAATTGATCTTGGGTCAAAGCCACTGTTGGAGACAACACTGCTATACATCTCACTTGCAACAAAAGCTGTAGTGATGTTGCGGTGATACTTCTCCACCCCTTGTAAGTGGCACTGATGCTCGGTCACTATGCTAACTTTCCAATAATCAAACCATTTACCCTTATATGCATGGACGCGCCATGGACAGTCTTCCCTCATGCACCTTACTTCGTACACATAGTTCGTTGACTTGACCACCCTAAACTCTCTCTGCAATGAGACCGCCCAATGCTTCACCGCCTCCTTCATATCCTCCTTATGAGCATACCTAGCACCCTGAATTACCTCGTTCTCCTTGTATTCCCAGGGTGTATGTTGCCCCTCTGAGATAACAAGTCCTGAGAAGTCCTCTTTTGTCCAATCAGTGGGCATTACATCGTCTTCCTCATCGGATGACAAGTCGCCCTCCGCTTGCTCGTTATCCGAATCTTCCCTCTCCATTCCATCGACGATTGTACTGACTATCTCTCCCTCATCCGCCATGCCCATGGCTTGCACGACCCTTGTTTGATTTTCCTCATTGTTTGATGGTCTTACACAATCGCCCACCTGGCTAGGACCCTCAACATTTTTGGTTTTTATTCCAAGGTTTCTATCCTTTTCATGCACCGAAACAAAAATAACAAGGGGCCATGAGCGTTCAAAAGCCATCTCCACATACCATCTCCAAGCATCAGTGCTATCCATGGGCATTAGTTCCCAAAAATAACCTTCTGTTGCACGACTCACTACAACAGATACTGACATTGTATTGACTTCTGGGTCTATTCTAAATCCTCGCAGCAACCAACTATAAATTGGCTGAAATGTTCTTTCGCCAGGCCTATCAATGCCCTTCGATGTCATTCTAAAATCTGACGGATCAATACCATTTGGACCAAATCTAAGGTTGCCTTGATTGTGTACTAGCTGAAACATGACCTTACTTGACATTCTGCCTAATGAAACAAAAAAAAAGGTTAACTAACTTTGAAACATAACCACCGGATCTAATGTCGAATTTATCAGTATGTACTACGCCGTAAGTTAAAGTTTCTGAAAATGTATTATCTGTCCTAGGTCTCAAATTCTACAAATCGGATACGTGCTCCAGATGTATCATATAACTCAAATATATTATATAGTTTGCACTATGTCCTAAGTCTCAATTTCTATAAATATGTCATATGCCTTTGTTCTTAAATTATGCAAACAAACAGTGTGCTCCAGATCTACTAAAATATATGACAGTACAGCTAAAATGCAACGTAAATTTCAAAGAGAATACTGTGTTTACCTGCTGTGGAGTCAGAAAATGGACAGGGCTTCGCCGCTTTCCTTCAGCTCTCCCTCACCCCTCTCTTCTTCTTTTTTTCTGGATTTTTAGTGAATATAATGAAAATTTGCAGAGGGGGGAGGGCATATATATGGGGGGGGCTAAAAATCGCCCTCCCAGAGGGCGTTAAGGGGGCCGTCTGCAAAACAGCACGAGCAAAAATTGCCCTTCCAGAGGGCGGCGAGGGGGCCGCCTGCAAAAATGCCATCTCTCGCCGTCCTATGCAGGCGGACCCCCCACAGTGAAAAATCGCCCTTCCAGAGGGCGGCGAGGGGGCCGCCTGCAAAAAAGCCATCCCCCTTCGGACGGCCGTCCTCCCTCGGCCAACGGCCGTTAGACACGTAATAAAAAACGCCCTCTGGGAGGGCAATTTTTAAAGAACGCCCTCCCAGAGAGCGATGGGCGATTACTTTTGTAAATTTTCAAAATAGAAAATTATTTTTGTAAATCTTTTAATAAATAAAATTAAAAATAAAAAAAACTCGCGAGAAGACGGTGTGGAAGCTTCGCCACCTGGCCCAACTTTAAGGCCCAGCCCGTGGATAGGCCTATTACGGGCCCATCTACGTAAATGGCCTCAATTTTAGTCCAAATTCTTGGCCCACGATATAAGCTCGTGGGTTTCCAAACCCGAACGTGCGATGCTTTCGACCGTAGAGGCGTCGACGGGCACGTCTCACTTTGCACGATCTGACGGTCAAGCAGTGTGATGACGATTTTTTTTTTACCAAAATGTGACGACGATATTAGGGGCATATGTGTTAGTGCATAGTCAGTATATATCGTTCTTGAACATATGGCCTTACCAATATTTTTTAATAGTGTTTAGTGTCTATGGTTTAAAATCAAATTTTGGCAAGCCTAAAAAATAGGCCATTTCAATAGTTAACTTAGGCTATTTTGGTTTCAATCCAAACACAACTTTGCCTTGTCACTATTAGCATGCTAAAACTTACCAAAAATTGATATTGACAAAAATTGGTAAGGTCAATTTAGGCCACAAACCAAACCAGCTCTAATTATCTTCATATGATAACTTGATTATATCAGTATGTGTTGTCTTTTGGTGTATTCGCTATGGGGTGTAGTTGTAAGCCCAGCGGCAACCGGCCTCGCACTGGTTCGGTGTTCGGCTCTTCTCTCTATAGCTTGTGTTTGTATGGTTGGTGTGTGGTTTCAGGACGTATGCGTTGGTGCACATCATTTCTCGACAGTCAGCTATCGATGAAACACTTTCTTGTAACTCTTTTTTCCTTTATCTTAATAACATTCGGATGACCTCATGCGATCAACCTGATAAAAAAAAGATTATATCATATCTAATGTGTACAAAGACTAATGACGATGCACTATCTAAATAAGCAGAATAGATAGTCAAGTTTCAGTTCTCTTTATTTCTTCGAGCGATGGAAAGTAGCCTGTGTTCTTTGCCCTTATTTTCCAACTGTCTTTCTCGTTTTTCGCACACACGCTTTTCAAACTATTAAACGATATGTTTTTTTTAAAATTTTTTTACTGAAAAGCTACTTTAAAAAATTACATTAATCTATTTTTTAAGTTTTTTAGGCAAATACTTAATTAATTATGTTCTAATATGCAACTCCGTTTTTCGTGCACCTCCTGTGCACTTAAAACGGAGCGACTTATTAGCGCATGATTAATTAAGTATTTGCTAACTTTTTTTTGAAAAATAGATTAATATGATTTTTCAAAGCAACTTTCGTATAGAAATTTTTTTGTAAAACACACACCGTTTAATAGTTTGAAAAGTATGCGCGTGAAAAACGAGAGAGATGAGTTGGGAAGCAATGGAAAGTAGACTGTCAGAGTGTTGGCGCATAATTTAGACCCGCCTCGCAACAAAACGGGTTCCACGTTTCCACGCGGCCTGGGAGATCTGCTTAACTCCAGTGCAGGTCCAAAAGGCTTGCCTAGTCGTGTGCAAAACATGCCAGTTGATTTGATTTGCAATCAACAAGAAACAAGTAAACAATATCAGAAAACAATGGCCAATCGGCCGATAGGCCGATGTCACAGTGTTATAGCCCAGCCGATAGGGCAAAGCTATTTCTTCCGAGGCCTTCAAGCCCCCTGCTTGTATAGACTGGTTTAATCTGCAATCAAATAAAGAGGAAATTTCTATGTCAGTCATGTTTGCTGTGCGTATAAGACGAGGATGGTCTGTGCCGCGGTCCTTCTGAGTCTTGGCTTGAGCAAGGGCTCGTGCCCAGGTCCCAGCCTCAAACGGCGCGGGTCGGGGCTATTGCCTGGGGAGATCCGCGTGTCGAGACTGGCCAGGCCGGGAGCGCGGTGACCGAGGGTTAGGAGGACCCGATTGTGGGCCTTTGCCGATTCCCCCCCGGAGTTCACCACGCCCCGGGGCACGGCTCGGTTCTGGGCCCCGTTTGGCGGTTTTAGCCGGCCCGGGCCGCCGAGGGCAGGGCCGAGCACGAGCGTACTAACTCAAGCCGAGATTCTTCAAAAGGAAGCGGCGGCACAGACACGGTCCTCTGGAAATCGAAAGTGCTTTTATTGAAATACGGAAGAGACAAAAGATAAGTATGTGCATGTGGTAGCCCCGGCCAACCCTGCACGCCCGAGGGGGGTGCGGGGTTGGCCCGAGCCCGAGACATGACACCCGACCCCCATCAGGGGTAGAAGCGACGAAGATGCTCGATGTTCCACGGGTTAGGCAGCTCTGTGCCGTCGCCCGTGGCCAACCGAACCGAGCCCGGCCGGGGGACGCCGATCACTCGATACGGACCCTCCCACATTGGTGAGAGCTTGCTCAGTCCAGCACGCGTTTGGACGCGGCGTAGGACGAGGTCGTCGACGCAGAGTGATCGGGCCCGGACGTGGCGCTGATGGTAGCGCCGCAGGCTCTGCTGGTAGCGCGCGGCTCGAAGGGCCGCGCGCCGCCTTCGCTCTTCCAGGTAGTCGAGGTCGTCTCGGCGAAGCTGATCTTGATCAGCCTCGCAATACATGGTGGCCCGAGGGGACCTCAGTGTGAGCTCAGATGGGAGGACCGCTTCCGCGCCGTAGACGAGGAAGAAAGGCGTTTCCCCGGTTGCTCGGCTTGGCGTGGTTCGGTTCGCCCAGAGCACCGCTGGCAGCTCCTCGATCCACGAATCGCCGTGCTTCTTGAGGACGTTGAAGGTCTTGGTTTTGAGGCCCTTGAGGATTTCCGCGTTGGCGCGCTCCACCTGGCCGTTGCTTCTGGGGTGGGCGGGTGAGGCGAAGCAGAGTTTGATACCCATGTCCTCGCAGTAGTCGCCGAAGAGCTCACTAGTGAACTGGGTGCCGTTATCCGTAATGATACGGTTAGGTACCCCGAACCGAGCAGTGATGCCCCTGATGAACTTAAGGGCGGAGTGCTTATCGATCTTGATGACCGGATAGGCCTCGGGCCACTTAGTGAACTTGTCGACAGCGACATACAGATACTCGAACCCGCCCGGGGCCCGCCTGAACGGTCCCAGGATATCGAGCCCCCAGACAGCAAATGGCCACGAAAGAGGTATGGTCTGCAGGGCCTGGGCCGGCTGATGCGTTTGCTTGGCGTGGAACTGGCACGCCCTGCACCGCCGGACCAGGTCGACCGCATCGGTGAGAGCCGTCGGCCAATAGAAACCCTGGCGAAAGGCCTTGCCAACCAAGGTGCGCGAGGCGGAGTGGGCTCCGCACTCGCCTTCATGGACATCGGCGAGAAGCTCGACGCCTTGTTCCCGAGGAATGCACTTCAGGAGGACTCCGTTAGCCCCGCGCCGATAGAGGGTCCCTTCCACCAGCACGTAGCGCTTGGAGATGCGACGGACGCGTTCACTCCCTTCGCGGTCCTCGGGTAGAGTCTTATCTGCGAGATAGGCCTGGATCTCAGTGATCCAAGCAATCAATCTAGGGGAGCTGGGAGCGCTCCCCTCGGGTCCCGAGGCCTGGACTCCGACGGGCCTCGGGGGCCGTTCAGGCGCGTCCGTCTCCCCTAGGGGGTCGGGTCGCGCCGACGGCTGGGCAAGCCTTTCTTCAAAGGCGCCCGGTGGGGTCTGGGCTCGCGAGGAAGCGAGCCTTGAGAGTTCGTCGGCGACCGCGTTATCCCGCCTGGGCACGTGCCGAAGCTCTATCCCGTCGAAATGGCGCTCCATACGCCGCACCTGGCGGACGTAGGCGTCCATCTGCGGGTCGGAGCACTGGTACTCCTTACGGACCTGGTTGACGACCAACTGGGAGTCGCCTAACACCAGGAGGCGGCGGATCCCCAGTCCAGCCGCCACTCTGAGTCCCGCAAGGAGTCCCTCGTACTCCGCCATATTGTTGGTCGCCCGAAAGTCGAGGCGGACCAGATATCTGAGGACGTCTCCGCTCGGCGAGGTCAAAGTGACCCCCGCACCGGCGCCCTGGAGAGACAGGGAGCCGTCGAACTGCATCACCCAGTAGGCGGTGTGAGGCAGCTGCGAGGGGCCCGGGCTGGCCTCGGGGGCGGAGACGGGCTCGGGAGCCGGGGTCCACTCCGCCACAAAGTCGGCGAGGGCCTGGCTCTTGATCGCGTGGCGTGGTTCAAAGCGCAAATCGAATTCAGAGAGTTCGATTGCCCATCTCACCACCCGTCCAGTACCCTCTCGGTTATGCAAGATTTGGCCGAGGGGGTAAGACGTAACCACCGTGACCCGATGCGCCTGGAAATAATGGCGCAACTTCCTCGAGGCCATCAGAATAGCGTAAAGCATCTTCTGGGCCTGGGGGTATCGGGTCTTGGCGTCCCGGAGGGCCTCACTAACAAAGTAGACGGGCCGCTGCACCTTTCGGCGGGGCCTATCCTCTTTGCCAGGGGCCACGTCTCCAGGGCGCTCTTCGTCCGAGAGGCCGTGTGGGGCGCACTCGGCTTCTGTGCCGACGACCTCGGGGTCGGAGGGCGACAGGCGCGGCCTTCCCGCAGTGGCCCCGGGGCCGTCCTGGGGGTCGGGGGCGCCTGGCACCGTCGGACAAGCAGGCGGAGGGCCAGCTCCGGCCGTCGGGGGCCTTAGGCCGCCGTTCGGCTCGGGGGCCTCTCCTCCCTGCTCTCTCCCGGGTCGAGCCGACACAGGGTGGGGGGGGGCGGGGCGAAGGTTGTCCTCGTCACGCTCCACGACCAACGCCGCGCTGACCACCTGCGGGGTTGCCGCCAGGTAGAGTAGCAACGGCTCATCTGGCTCCGGGGCGACCAGGACTGGGGGAGAACTGAGGTACGCCTTCAACTGAGTGAAGGCGCGCTCAGCCTCCTCCGTCCAGGTAAACGGCCCGGAGCGCTTGAGGAGCTTAAATAGGGGTAGCGCCTTCTCTCCCAGCCTCGATATGAATCGACTTAGGGCGGCCATGCAGCCGGTGACGCACTGCACGTCCCTAAGCTTGCTGGGGGGGCGCATCCGCTCTATAGCTCGTATCTTCTCGGGGTTGGCCTCGATGCCTCGGGCAGAGATCAAGAACCCGAGAAGTTTGCCCGCAGGCACGCCGAACACGCACTTATCGGGGTTCAGCTTTATGCGGGCGGAGCGGAGACTTTCGAAAGTTTCCGCTAAATCCGAGAGCAGGGTCTCTTGGTTGCGTGTCTTCACAACCAAGTCATCAACATAGGCCTCAACATTGCGTCCTATCTGGCTACCCAAGGAAATTCGAGTAGTACGCTGAAAAGTAGGACCTGCATTCTTTAACCCGAAAGGCATCGTCGTATAACAATAGGTTCCTATGGGGGTAATGAATGCAGTTTTCTCCTCATCCTCCCTAGCCATGCGAATCTGATGATAACCAGAGTATGCATCTAGAAAACACAAAAGGTCGCACCCCCGGGTGGAGTCGACAATCTGATCTATGCGTGGCAGGGGGTAAGGGTCCTTAGGACATGCCTTGTTGAGGTCGGTGTAGTCGATGCACATCCGAAGCTTGCCGTTCGCCTTGGGGACGACGACCGGGTTCGCCAGCCACTCCGGATGGATGACCTCACGGATGAATCCGGCCTCCAGAAGTCGCGCCACCTCCTCGCGGATGAAGGCTTGGCGTTCCGGGGCCTGCCGCCGCACTTTCTGCCGGACCGGCCTTGCGCCCGGCCGCACGGCGAGACGATGCTCAATCACCTCCCTGGGGACCCCGGGCATGTCCGCCGGTCTCCAGGCGAAGACGTCGGCGTTTGCCCGCAGGAAGGAGACGAGCGCGTCTTCCTATTTGTCGTCCAAAAGACCACCGATCCGGGTGGTCTCGGACGGGCCGTCGCCCAGGGCAACCTCCTTGACCGGGACCTCGTCGCTCGTGACCATCCGCTGCCTTGGGGCGGGCGGGACGGAGGTGCTGGGCCTCTCGTC